>CM071569.1:159530766-159543292 GCA_036426205.1 Ascaphus truei
CAACATGAGGCTTTGCTCCTAGAAATGGACGTTGGGGAGCCTTCCAACACCCCTCCCAGTTGGAGAACATCCCCCGGGGACTTGTGTTTCGGTGAATCTGCCGCGCCGGACACAGTTGTCTTCAGGGACAAGGAGGTCGGCCAGGATCCACCCCGGCTGTGCCGCCTTCGGGTGGCACACCTGAGGCTGAGCCCCGGTTTGTGTCACCGGAAGAAGGGGATGGGGGTTTGGAGGATGGAGCGGGGGAGACGGGTGTGGGTGAGGGTGTTTTAGCGAGCACTGCATTTTGCATCTGGGAGATGCCAGATGTGAGCTCTCCTGGTGAGGAGTTTTGGTCGGGCACTGCTGGGCTGGACCCTCCCTATGAGGTACTTGCTGAAAAGTGCCCTCCCGCGATTAATGCGAATGCCCGTGGCATCCCGTTTTTTCGCATAGTGATAGAGGAGACCAGGAGGGCACTGTGTGCCTCGTTGGCCCCCGAGGACACTAGGGAGACCACTACCTCCGCCTTACCTCCACCAGCTACCCCTGAACATCCCACCCTGGGGTTCGATGTGGAGGATATAGTGGACCCCCTCGTGGAAACACCGAGGAGGGGACCCACTTTAAGGCTGAGAAAGGCCCCTGCATAGAGGGGCGGGGTCTTCAGTTTTTCAGTCAAGAGGAGCTCGGGGAGTTGGGGCTCAGTGAGGAGTCGTCTGGCACCGCGGAGGCGGTGGACTCTTTGATCCCCATTATCCCTGCCCAGGAGCTAGATGGTTTCTTGGAGGATACCCTCTGCAAACACGGAACCACGAAGGTGCAGTTGGCCCTTGGAAGGTGGAAGGATGCCTCGGTCATTCTCCACTCTCTCTTATATACATCGAGCTCCACAAGGCCAAAATCTCTGGGTCCTATCCATCTTCGTGTTCCTGAAATTTCATAAATTGATGCGAGACCACATAAATGCTTCTCGGGGATGTAGTCCCTGCGCCTTGTGAAAGCAAACTCTGATTACCAATGGCTTTGAGCATCGGTACACTTAACGTGAATGGCTGTAAGGACGGGTTTCGCAGGTTCCAGGTACTCTCCTTTTTACAGAAGGGAAAGTATTCTGTGAGTTTCCTGCAGGAAACCCATACCACTCCAGAGGCTGAAGCCAGCTGGCATCTGGATTGGCGAGGCAAGGTCTTCTTCAGCCACCTCACTTCGTCATCTAGTGGGGTGGTGACCCTGTTCTCTGAGTACTTTCAACCAGAGCTATTGCTTGCCAAAACTGTTGTTCCAGGTCTCCTGTTGCATCTCAGGGTCCGGCACGAGGACTACACGTTTAATTTCTTGAACGTGTATGCTCCTGCCACCGGACCCCTGAGAAGGCAGTTCTTCGTCAGAATATCTGAATACCTAGAGAAAGTGGACGCGGACGAACACGTGGTGCTCAGAGGTAATTTCAACTGCACCCTCGAGGCTCTGAAAGACTGGAATGGCCCGGAGCCACACCCGTGTTCTGCGTCGGCCTTGCGGGAGGTCATCACCCGCTACTCTTTGGTAGACGTCTGGCGAGAACAACATCCTGAGGCATCCACTGAGTTCACCCATGTTAGGGTGTTTAGGGGTGAACGGATGTCCTGGTCCCTGATCGACAGGCTGTATATATCCAGCCACAGCCTGTCGCGAGCCCAGTCCAGTACCATTAGGCTGGCGCCGTTTTCGGACCACAATTGTGCGTCCATGACGGTGGCTCTACTACCAGCAGCGCCCTTGGCCGCCTATTGGCAAGACAAGGGGTTTGAAACGTCGGTCCGAGACTTTTGGATGGCATGGAGAGGTTGCAGATCAGACTTTGCCACGTTAGAGCAGTGGTGGAATGTGGGCAAGGTTCATCTGCGCCTCGTTTGTCAGGAGTACACCAAAGGTGCCAGCAGGCGGCGCAATGCTGAGATCGAGGCCCTTAGGGAAGAGGTGCTCGATCTCGAGAAGCGGCTGTCTGTGGCAGGAAACCAATACCTGCAGTGTGCATACGTGGAGAGGAAGTGCGCTCTCCGGGACTTGGAAGATCGGAGAGCTCGGGGGGCGTATGTGCTATCCCGCATCCACTTCCTTCGGGAGATGGATCGCGGGTCGCACCTCTTCTATGCGCTGGAGAAAAAGAGGGGAAACCGTAAACATATTACCTGTTTGCTAGCAGAAGACGGTACCCCTCTGACTGACCCGGAGAGCATCCGGGACAGAACCCGGAGATTCTACATAGACCTTTTCTCTCCGGAGTCCATCCAGCCAGACGCATGCAGGGTCTTATGGGAAGGGCTTCCCACGGTCGGTGAGGGTGGAAGGGAGCAGCTTGAGTTACCTTTGACTCTGGCCGAGCTCTCTGAAGCCCTCAGTCTCATGTCCCGCGGAAAAACGCCGGGGCTAGACGGGCTGACTGTGGAGTTCTTCCGTTTTTTCTGGGAGATGCTGGGACCTGATTTCACCGAGGTCCTGGCCGAAGCCCTGGAGACCGGTGAGATGCCCCTTTCGTGTCGGCGGGCAATACTGGCTTTGCTGACGAAGAATGGGGATCTCCGCCAGATCTCTAACTGGCGACCAGTCTCACTGCTAAGCACGGACTATAAGATCGTAGCCAAAGCGCTATCGCTGAGGCTCATGTCAGTGCTGGCAGAGGTGATTCACCCCGACCAGTCCTATACTCTCCCGGGCCGGAGTATTCATGACAACATTTTTCTGGTCCGGGACCTGCTACATCACGCGCAGAGGACTGGTCTGTCACTCGCCCTCCTGTCCCTAGTTCAGGAGAAGGCGTTTGACAGGGTGGATCACCGTTACCTCATGCAGACCCTGCGGGAGTTTGGCTTCGGCCCACAATGTCTGGTGAAGATCAATTGGTTCCTGACGGCACCTTTTCTGTTTGGTCGGGGAGTATGTCAAGGGTGCCCCCTGTCTGGGCAACTGTACGCGCTGGCCATTGAGCCCTTCCTCTGCCTACTGAGGAGGAGGCTCACCGGGCTGGTGCTGCGGGAGCCCGACATGCGGGTAGTCCTGTCGGCTTATGCCGATGACGTGCTCCTCGTGGCCCAGGACCTAGATGATCTAGAGCGGGCGCAAGCGTGCCAAGAGGTCTACACCGCGGCCCCTTCTGCTCGGATCAACTGGTCTAAGTGCTCCGGCATTTTGGTGGGTCCCTTACAGGTGGACTCTTTGCCCCCCACGTTTCTAAATGTCTCATGGGGGAGCGATACTCTCAAATATCTGGGAGTCTACCTGTCTGCTGCGGAGAACCCGGCCCCAGAAAACTTCAGTGATCTTGAGGAACGAGTCATTGCTCATCTGGGGTCTTGGGTGTATCGGTCGAGAATGCTTTCCCTCAGGGGAAGAACCCTGGTGATCAACCAGCTGGTGGCCAGTCAGCTATGGCACCGGCTGATAGCCATGTGTCCGACCCCCGAATTTATCAACAAGATCCAGAGGAGGTTGATGGATTTTCTCTGGATGGGGAACCATTGGGTCTCTGCGGGAGTTGCGTGCCTTCCTTTGGAGGAGGGTGGACAGGGAGTGGTGTGTGTCCGCTCCCAGTTACACACTTTCCGCCTCCAATACCTGCAGAGATACCTATTCGCAGATCCGTCTCCGCAGTGGCGACCAGTTTCTTTCGCCAGCTGCGCAATATGAGGTCTGACCGGCAACTGTTTATCATCAGGCCCGAGGGTTTAGGTAGAGACCTCTCGGAGCTGCCGGCATACTACCGGGACTTACTTAAGGCCTGGAAACTGGTCTCCGTGACCAGGAAGGAACAGGTGGTGGGGGTTGATTTCCTCGCTGAGCCCCTGCTGTATAATCCGGCAGTGGGGGCTCGGATGTTGGATTCACCATCTATTTGCCGCCGGCTAATCCTGGCGCAGGTGACCAGAGTCTGGGATCTCCTGAACTTTGAGCGGCGAGACTGGGTTAGGGCAGAGGTGCTCGCGCCCCGTATGGGTCTGCGTACTGCCCGCGTCCCTCATCGTTTAATCCGGGAGATTAAAGATGCCATCCACCCCGACTCACGCACCTTCATTGTGGGGGTATTGCAGACCGGAGAGCCTTGTCGACCTATCAACTTCAGCTCTCCGGATCTTTGCGTGGAACCAAAGCCACAGCAACCCCCTCGGGCTCCTCTCTCCCCCAACCTCAGCAGGTTGGGGGATATGTCCCCGGCATGTTTCTGCGTCATGCAGAGCAAAATCCTGTATTCTCTAGTGCTCCATATAGTGCACTACCTCCCCCTTGTCACCCGCCCTGATACTATCTGGAGGCGGGTATTTCCTGCGAACGAGGGCGAGAGACCCCGGTGGAAGGAACTCTATTCATCCTTGGTTCCCCGTCCCGCCGGGGATTTGAGTTGGAGGGTCCTCCACGGTGCACTGAGCACAGGAGAGTATTTGGCACATTTCACGGACTCCCCCGCCGCCTGTCCCTTTTGTGGCGAGCGGGAGTCCGTATATCACATTTATTCGAGTTGCGCCAGACTGCAGCCCCTCTTTTCCTTCTTGAGGAGCCTTCTCCTGCAGTTCTGGCTACACTTCTCCCCTCATCTTTTTATTTTTGGGTGCCCAGTGTCCCGGAACGATAAGCCTAGGGATCTCCTGGTCAACCTACTCCTGGCATTGGCTAAGGTAGCCATTTGTAAAACCAGGAAGCAGGTTTTGGAGGGGGGGGTCCCAACAAACATCGTGGCCATGTTCCGGGCGCTGGTGCACTCCCATACTCGGGCAGAGTACTCGTACGCCGAGTCTACTGGGACGGTTTCAGAGAATTGCTGTTCAACTGAATTGGCCGACTTCGCCGGCCAATCAGTTTTAAACCAGATCAGAATAGACCCACTTCTCTCTCTACTCCTCCCCTCTCTGTCATTGGTGCACCTTCCTTTATAATCCCTGTCTGTCCACCTCTTCCTCACTCTGCATAGTTCCTGTTTCCCTGTGTGTACCTGGTTTTGACCCCTGCTTACCCTGGACTACTCTGCTCTCTGGTATCCCTCTGAACCCTGCTACACATACGATTCCGCTGACCTCTGGCTTCCTAGGACCTGGCTTGCCCTCTGACGACTCTACCCTCTGGATCCCTGTACATTGGCAAACAGACACGACTATTCTCACGGACATTCCCCAAGTGTTGCAAGTATACACTAACAACTCTTCCAACAGGCCCAGCAACGCTGTACCACACTCCGGGCTTGCTCCCACTGCTGTGGGTGTGTGGTATCTTACCATTCCCACTTCAGTACTGGGGTCTAGCTTGGTCTGCGGGCATACAGGCATGACACTCCTGGGGTCAATGTTTTTAAGGTATAGATCCAATAGCTTTCTCGCCTTGATATTAGATTTATTTTATCTCCCCCTCTCCAATTTTGTTTGGGGCAATCTATACCTTTGCAGACTAGACCCTCTGGATTTTGATTATATCTAATTTTAAAGTGGTTTGAGACACTATGTGTCTCAAGACCACTTTTAATATTATAAATGTGTTCTGCAAAACGTCGTTTTAACGGTCTACCTGTTTGCCCTACATACTGTAGCCCGCAAGGGCATTCTAACAGGTAGACAGTGAACAAACTCTTACAATTAATGAAAGATTTGATTGGAAATATAGCTCCTGTGATGTTAGATTTAAAATCTCTACATCTGGAGCTATACTTGCAACCAATGCATTTACCACATGTAAAGAAACCGTTTAGTTCTTTTAGCCATGTTGTATTAGAATTCTTAGCTACATTTAATGGACAACTAGGGGAAAGCTGTAGTTTAAGGTTATTTGCCTTTTTGAAAACTATTTGTGGACTCTTAGGTAAAATTGTACTAAGTGCTATATCACCCTGTAAAATTCCCCAATGTTTTTTTAATTATTTTAGTTATTTTTGGAGCCTTAGCATTATATTTTGTAATAAATGGGATGAATTCCCCACCTACAGGTGATTTATCACTTCTAGTTTTATCCATCAGTATCAAATCATCCCTTTGGATGTTTCTCACTGTTTCCAATGCCCTCGTCACCTTTGTATAATTATATTCCCTATCCATCAGTTTATCCCTTAGGTCCTCTGCTTGTGTATTGAACACTTCTATTTGTGAGCAATTATGTTTTGTTCTTAGAAACTGTCCTTTGGGTATATTATTAATCCATCTCGGATTATGGTGGCTCGATGCCAACAGGTTGGCATCTACCTTTTTATAAAATGTTTTTGTTTCAATGGATCCTTCTTCTATAAATAGAGTTAGGTCCAGAAAATGCCCACCAGACAGCCCTTTTGACCGGTCTTATGAATTGTGGGTCACTTTGCTATTCGTGGGCTTTTTTGTTCCCACGAGGGGATTGGATCCACATGTTAAAGATAGCTTTGGCCAGTCTATAACTGTGGCTCCCCAGGTATTTCCCAGTGTGATTCCTGAATTTTAATCCATGATGTAAAGATGCAAGACTTTGTTCCAGTATAGCAGCAACCAGTCCAGGTGGGTAGGGGTTAACAACCACATAACCACAGGACTTTTAAAACCAAGGCTGCATTTCTTGCACTGGCAAGCAAAGGACAATTTATTTTGTTCCAAGGACAATTTCTTTCGTTCCCTGATCCCAGTGAGTGTTGTTTTAAGTGTATTCTGCAGATGTCGTGTGTTTGTCTATTAAGGAAATAAATCACAATTTATTTTGCAACTTGTTCTGTTCAATCAAGTACCCAGAAATATAAATGTGTTGATAAAAGTTGGTGTCATCGTGACAGACTTAATTGGCGCCAAACGGAGCAACAGGTAAGGGGTTTATAAGGGTCAATTATATTGTATTTGGATACTCCTTGATAAAGTTCTTGGTGCACAAAACATGTAGGAGGGTTTTTGTACCTCCCTCTCTCTTTTATGGACCAATAAAGGTTATTTTTTAGTAGCTTTGACCCACTCTCTTCTTGCTGTGTGCCTTTTTCTGCATGGATGTTTACTTTGATCTTCTACAAGCTGCAGCACGCTTCACACACCAACTGGATGGGGAGACTCCAAATACTGTGAGTAATAGACTTTATTCAATCTGATATACACTTGTGGCATAAGAGTGTTCCAAGGCCCTCCCAATGAGGTTCTGTGCAGGGAGTTCTTCCTTTGCCCAGTCCCTTCAGGGAATATAGGTCCCCATTAAGGAAACCATACCACAGGATCAGTGTCATCATTTAATCATTACCTCCTATGGTGCTGTGGATTTATTCTGGACTAATATAAGGTTATACCTAACGGCATTGGATCACAGGTTCCACATTGAGAATTCAATATTGTTAAATCTTAACAATTTTTTCTCTGAAGCATTGCTGGAATCTGCCCTTTCCTCTGTTGATAAAAAAACAAACAAGCTCATGAATACCTTCATTATCTCCTGACTTGACTATTGCAACTCTCCTTCTTGGTCATCTTGACTCCCGACTCTATACTCTATCTAACCAGCTCCCCCTCTTACCTCCGGGCTGCACGAGGGGGGACGGCTGCAGGGATGGCTCTGGTGGGGGTTGCTGCCATTCTGGGAGCTTGTGGGCGGGCGAGCAGGTCGTTGGCGTTCCGCCGAGGGCGCCACTATCTTACCATATGCCGTGCATCCACAGTAGCATCTCGCACATGTGCAGAGGATACACAGAGTGAGGTGGCCATTAGGAATACGCTTACGAAGGGGACTACAAGTCCAAGCAGCCTCATGAGCTTCTAGACGTGTTGCAGGAGGACCAATATGGCTCCTGGAAGCACGGAGGGAGAAGTAGATACATGTGGTGCGCTGAGACACCACGCCAGTCAGAAGCAGGACAGCAAGGAGATAGGTAAGGTCTAGAGAGAAGGGCTCCGCTGGACTAGGCCAGGATATCCCCTTAGGTCCCAGCTAGATCACATCACTATTAGCTTGTGTGCTGTAGAGAAGGCCCCATAGACAGGGACGCTCCCCATAGCCCATTTGTGTTAGTCAGCACATCTGTGACGGATGCACGTGGTATGCGCGGCCTGCATCTGGGACAAGACCAAGCCAGCAATCCAGAGACTATCCTAAGGTGGGACCTCAAACCGTGGGGTGGTGTCCTCCAAGCAGACACCACCCCATGCAGAGGCGGATCTTCAGTGGACAGACTGATCAGTTGTTTATTAGTACCTAGTGGCACCCAGGGACTTGAACGCCCAGGCAGGTATATCTACAAGTGCACCAACAATTCACGTGGGCAGTGCTGTCACACACACTTGGGGTGGGATTGGCTATTGTGGCCTGGACACTGGGACACTGGTGCCCCTGCACCCAAGTACTGTGGGGATATTCCGTGGTTGGTGTACTTATATACTGTATTGTTATGTGCTGCATTGCAATGTGCCTGGTATAAGTACTGTCCAGTAAATACTGTTACATATTCTCTTGTGTGAAATTACTGTCTGTATTGCCTTGGGAGCGGCTATCCCAATGTGTGAGGATCATTTCCACGCCTTTCTCACAACCCAGGCTCCCAGTGGCAGAGGAACAGGCCTCCTGTTTACCACTCAGGTAATAGCAGTAGAGGTAGTCCTCCACAGTGACAGGGAAAAGGGGCAACATCTATAATCAATATGAAATGCAGCTGCTGGTGTTATTTATCTGTCTTCGTTGTCTGTGACTGCCTCTCTTCTCCCAAAATCCATTTAATGTCTCCTCCTTAAACTTCTCATTAACTATACAATTCTTCTTCTGTCCTTCAAGGCCATACATTCTTCAACCCCCTCTTACTGTATATCTGAGTTCCAACCTCCCACTATACCCCATCTCTTTTCTTTTGCTCTGCTGAAGGCTGTCTCCTTTTTGCTCATTTTGTCTATGCAGCACTCATGTCTGAAACTACTTTATTTTTTTCTCTCTACCTATAGCACTTCCTCCCCTAAACATTTGCAAATCCACATGCCTCCCTCTCTTTAAGTAATGCCTTAAAATAAACATTTGGTTAGTTGCTGCTTGTTTCTACTCCTCGCACTCCTGATGTACTTACAGTTCTTCTCCCCTCACACATGTTCTATTCTGCATTTGTCAATTGCATTCTGTAAATCTCCCATTGTTATACTTACATTGTATGCTCTGTAGGTTAAGAACTAGCTAATTCCCATTGTTTATTTCATGTTTAATGCACTTATACCATTTGATATATTATCTCCCTGTACTGTCTTATTAATTCTATAAAGAGCTGTGTACATTGGTGATAATATATTAATGAATAATATAGATACAAATATACATACTAGCGGTAATCACAATATAACTAAGAGAGAGAGGTGTCAGTGCTTTTAGTTTAAAATATAAAATCCAGCTACTAAGAAAGACAGGTGTTTATTATATTTATTTGGAAAGTTATTTTTATTACAAGAAAGGGTGGATGCACCTATAAATAAACCATCTTTTCATTTTAAATACACAGGACACACTATTATTCATAAAATCCAATAATTTTATACTGGTGCACTAAATCCAGTGTAAGCATGCCCTATTCCTCTAGCAGGGAGTGTAGTTTTAAGAAAACCGTTCCTGTTTGCTCAGTCATATGCAGAAAGAAAGCGGTAAATCCCTATTTAATGAATGCCTTATAAGGAAGTATATTAACAGGAACAACTGGAGGAGTCAAAGAATGCTAGAGTATTGAGAGGTAGAACACTACAATAACAAGGACTTTCATGTGAGTGAAACGAAGCTCTTAAAGATGCAGTCTAACATATGGCCAAAGTTAATCAATGATAAATAAAGGCCAAGTAGATAAAATATTGATGATTGAAGTCTTGTGTTAGAAAAAAAAGGATTTAAAATTATTTTTGAAAGTCTGAAATGTTTGATTTACAACCGAATAACTGAGAAAGGAGAGTTGTTTATCTTGTTTTCTCCACTGAATTCATAAGGTAATCAAATGTGTGTATGCCTCTACCATATAATTGATAGCATTGATACAGTAGCACAGTAGCAGCAATCTCATTTTTTATAATTGGTTTACCTTAATAGATAATAGGGTAAAATAAAGCTGAACTGTGATGTTCCCAACTCTCACCATAGTTGGTTATAAATTAAAGTTTTAATTCCCAGGTAATAATATTAATAATAATTGTCCAAGATTAAAATATGGCCACTGGTATGTTCTAAACACTTGCCACATACACACACTTCTTAGACATACCCAGTAGAAATGTATAGCTCCCCACTACTATCTACAGCATAACAGCATAATACTCCATTCCCCTAAATCATCAGGCAATGCAGTGCTAAAATATAATCAATAGCAGTGGGTAAATGAAATCGCTATACAGCGGTATACAACCTGTTCCATGAGGAGGGGGGCGATGCATCACATGCCTACAGATGTCAATGCGATGACGTCATTGCCAACGATCGTTTCGCGCTTGGATAAGGCATTTTCTCAAGTTTTTTCCACCTGCGGTTTAGGCCATGACTCAGTGTAGCAATGCGCGTAACTAACCTAACCGCAATCCCACATATCCAATTGACCTAAATACAGTAATGTGATACATGTGGTTGCAACCCTCGGAACCAATGCATTAACGGTGACCGCAGTCATTCAATGTAGCTCATTTTAGAACGTGTGGTCTGCTTATCCCTAGCCGGATACACACAGACAATTCTAATGTATTTACAGGCTCTCAACCCGCAGTGGGCTGCAGAGCTGAAACTTCATAGTTCCCTATGACTCAGGGGCACCCAGCCAGGCATAATAACTTTATTTACTGGCCTGGGTACCCCCTCATGGTCACAGAGATTAGATGCAAAGCCAGTGAAACCACTCACAGACAGCTGTCTCGACCTTTGGGTCTCATCAGTTCTTACACAGTGCTTCAACTGTGGCAAGGGACTCTGGGAAATGATTCGCTGCAGTGGAAGCACTGTATGCTAAGTGATAATGGTTAAAGGCAGTTTTGCAGACCTGTCTAAGACATGTGAATGTGTTCATAAGTTATCTTTATATTTGCTATTTGCTATATGCTATACGGTGGAGGTTTCTTGTTTCCTTTTTCACCCACCTTAACTTCAAATGTGTATGGTAAATCCTACCCAGCCTTGAAAATTGCAAAGCCAGTACAACCAACCTCACATTGATGAGACCCAAAAGGTTGAAACAGCTGTCTGTGAGTGGTTTCACTGGATTTGAATCTAATCCCATGCTGTGCTTAAAAGCTGTGTTAAAAGCGAGCATTAGCTTATAAGATTTCCGTGTCAAAATGGATTTCAGGCAAAAGGTGACAAGGTGTGCTCCTTTGCATGTCATTTCCCAGAATCCCTTGCCGCAGTGGAAGCACTGTATGCTAGGTGATAATGGTTAAAGGCAGGTTTGTAGACCTGTCTAAGACATGTGAATGTGCTCACAAGTGATCTTTTTATTTGATAGATATATAAGAGAATAATGACAATCACATTTTGCTCCTTCTGTTTTTGCATATGTGCATATTTTACACAAATATGCATATCCTTACAAAGAAAGGAGGGAAATTGTCACAAAAAGTGGCAAATTATAATATATCAAATCACAAATTAAGAAACTAAATTCATCTGGTTGAATAAAAATTCTAGGGTTAGCAGAATGATCCTAAGTAGACCCAAAGAATCCTGAGGTCTCGGCCTCTCATGTGTACCGTACATTCATATTACCGAGTAGCACAGCAGGGGTAGCTAGTAACCTGGCATGCAAACTCGCTACTGAGGAGGTGGGTGGAATTGGAGGCAGCCCTCCTACACCCATAAAAGAAGAGGGTGGGGGGATCCTCCGGCGCGGTGTTTCACTCAGATTTCCAGGACACATGCAATATAAACGAAACAGAGGGACCGCAATCAGGAAAGGTTAAATCACAGTAGTATGCTGGGAATGAGATATATAGGAGGCACACTGCTTGCTTAAAGTTCCTCGGAATAGAACAGGTAAAGACAGATTGGAGGGGAGGAGACTTTATTCAAAAAATATCACAAAGAGAATACTTTTGGATCTTCTCCCTCCAAACCCTAACACCTAAAGGGTTAAATCTGGAGTTGGAACTGACAGCTTTCATTTAGTATTTAAATTGCAGGAACTTGGTATTCCATTTCATTATTTCTGCATCTTCTGGGATATCAAATTAAGAAAATAGAATCAATATATTTTTAAGTCGCTAACTGTTGTGGCTGGCGGTTTTACTACCCACCACCAGTACACACTCAAGTGTACCGTTCCTGCTTATTTCCAATCGTTTCTATGCTATCAAAAACGGACAGGCATCCTAAGGACACCTATTGAAGGGCCCGGTTCCTGCACATGTGTGCTACACTCCGCACCACGCTACTACACGTGGAGGACAGGAGAGTGAACAGAGACAGCCCCAGCGCGCGGGTCTGATCTCTCAGAACTGAGATTACCCTTCATACTTCCTATGTGATGCCCTACTCCTGTGATAGACACCAGAATCGGGGATTATTAAAGAAATTTTATATGTAAGTTACTAGTTTTATTATTTGTTGCTAATACAATATCTATCTCTCATCTTGGTGCGCTTTTGTGTTTTTTCTTGTT
>CM071569.1:159544336-159634336 GCA_036426205.1 Ascaphus truei
CAGAATGTTAACAATATCATTGCAAGCAAAATACAAATACAGTACCTCCAAACAAGTAAAACTATTTTAACCAATCAAGTAAAAAAAATCAATTAGCAATCATTATTTACATCCCTAAACAATTGACAGTCCATCCCGACAATGAAACAATTAACTAATTCACGCCGGAGCGAAACAATTTTGCATGTGAAAAAATATAAGTACCAACCAGAATACAAACTTTAAAACCAAGGCTAACCTGAACACAAGCACACAATACATATCAACATTACATCTATCTAATTTTAAATACTTTAAAAACCACAATAAAGCATAGCAGCAAGACAAATTAATTTAAAACACATGAAAGAAAGCTTTTAAAACAACATCATTTCTTACCCTGTATGTATATATCTCTCTAGACATGGGGGAAAAATAATAAGTGCAATATAAGCGCTAGTGTATACAGAATAATACAGTGTTATAAACAGTACATATATTGGAACAACAAACCTGTGATACAGTTGTGAAGGTAGTCTTGAGCTGCCTGGGGTAAATCCGGTATCTTCCAACCGGATGAGAAGATTCGTTGGAGTAGCCTCCTATGGCGCTTAGGATATGGACGGAATGGAATATTTGTGATGTTTTTTCAAACAGGGAATACCTCAGAGAGGGTGACAGAAGCAAACAAAACACACGCAATAGTGTATTACCTTGGGGCATAATGACCATTGGGGCAAGATATACAGAGCATTTATTGGTTAAAACAATTGTAACCTCAATTGACATAAAAAATGTATAATTAATAAACAGTTGACTTTTCTCCTGCTAGAATAAGGAAATCGTTTCCTGCTAGTTTAAGAATTGTGCTTCCAAGAGCTTGTGCTTTAAGAAGCTGCTTTGCTCCGCCGTTGAGTAAAATTGAAATCCTACTCCACCATCCATGAGTAGGACATGTATCAAGTGGTTCGGGGTCTTTTTGCAGGGGTAACCGCTTGCCATGGGGTGCAAGCGACGTCCTTTCAATGCGGGGGGAGTGTTTACGGTCCTCGTGGTTTGCTGCCGACAGAGTAGTTTCACCGTCTTCTTCCCGCTGACGTCACGTCTGGTTTGCAAAGCTACGGTGTCCCTGGAAGACCAAGATCCTCCTACGCGTTTCGAAACTCCTCAATACTGGTTTCTTCGTCAGGGATGTCTGATACATGGGATTATGCTTCCTTTTAAACCCTTGGTGATTCCATTGTAATGGTAAATTGATGGGAACGCCCCAAAAGTCCAATAAAGTCTTAATGAGGTCCTGGTATTACTTGGCCTTGTAGGACAGAAATAAAGCAATAATGCAGAGTAATAGATGGTATACAAGGTTTTTGCACTATAGGTGTTTGCTTAACATGTTTACACATAGTTGAATAAATGACTATATAGGATGTCTTTACAGAAGAGGTAGTGCATATAGAAAGGATGTGTGCATATATCAATTAGTTGTGAAGACCTATTAACATAACGCATGTTTGTTCCATCCAAACGTCAGATGTTTATTGCCGTAATAGCAATTTCACCATAGTGGTAAATATTTACACATATGTCTAATAGTCCCTTTAATGGAAATTATTGCAGAGGGTTATAATTAATTATGTTAGTCAGTTTGGATGAAACATACCAGCGTTAGTGTAACATATAATAACTGCTAATTGATCATAACAACAGCATATGCAACAAATTTTTTCTACAAAATTACAGATTGAAATAACACAACTTTTATTTTATACATATTTATATATTTATACTCAGTGGTCTGATTCTTATGTCAGACAAAGAATATATGTTCCTTTACTTAGGATCTGGTGTGTGTTATCATGTACTTAAACATCAGAATATTTAATCATTATAATATTGATATTCCATACCTTTAAATGTGCGTAGGGTTTGATATTGAGCTACAGAACTTTAAATGGTCCTTTTGGAGAATTTGCTTAGGAGAGACACATTTCTGGGGTCAGTGGTTAGTGATTTAAAATCTACAGTTTACGTGATTACGTGTTATATAATGTGATAATGTGTTATTTCCAAACTAATTATTGTGACTTAAATAATATATATTGTGCTATATGATTATAATAAGTTGTAAAAAGTTATAATGTGATTATGAAGTGATCTATGTGAAGTAATATTAGAATATTTAGTGCATAAATTGTGCTTATTTTATAGTTGGCAGGCAGGCATATCATATGGCAGTGTTTGTCGGGCGAAAGGGACTGGGCACTCAGCAAATCTTGCAATTTCTGAATTATTTAAGGAATGATGTCAAAATCAAATCGACATTCAAACCAAGTGATGAGGGTTTTTAATTCAAAAATCCAGTAGGATCTCTTCTGGAAATGATATTTAGTTTTCTCCCCCTCTTTTGCAGAATGGTGGACACTCTATAGCATGGAATTTTAGTCCTTCGGACTTTGTGAAGTTTTAATTTGAAGTGGAGAGACACATTATGAGCCTCAAAGCCTCTTTTGATTGTTGTAAATGTGTTCTCCCAGTCTTCGTTGCAATGTTCTGCCCGGCGGCCTACATATTGCAGGCACACGGGATTCTAACAAAGTATATGGCATATTGACTATCAATTTATAAGTGATTGATAGGGTATCTTTCAGTGGGTTGTTAGAATGAATGTGTTTTTTTTAATGCTGAATTTACATGCTATACATTTAGCGCATGGGAAGTATCCCTAACTGTATCCCTATTGTTTGTGCATCTCTACTGAATGGACAGCTGGGTGACGTTTTGTTTTCAGATTATTTGTTTCCTGAAATAATCTCCGGTTATCTTTCAGAAATTCTTTCAGGATATTGTCCTGCCGTAGAAGGCCCCAGTACTTGTCAAGGTTTCACAATCTGTGGTGCAAGCGAACTATATTTTGTGTGATGAAGCAACGGTCTCCACATTTGTATTGTTTTTTGTTGTTTGGTTTATATTTCAACAGACTGACCTTGTCATGGCCTTTACAGTCTCTTATGGCATTCTAGTTGGTATTTGTTATACTCTCGATCGATTGAACTTTTGTTTTAATTCCTGTGCCTGGGTGTCAAAGACTAGAGGTCTGTGCAGTTACGTTTTAATCCTGACCAGTTGTCCTTTGGAATATTTTTAATCCAATTAGGATTATGATGACTACTGGCTAGTAGGTAGTGTTAGCCTGAACTGGTTTGTTTGTAATAAGGTTTTGGTTTTAAGATGTTGTTTTCTATGTAATCTGCAAGTCCAAAATCCAATGCAGCTGTGTGCTTCCTTAAACGTAAAGGTCAGGTTTCTATCATTGGTGTTGAGATATATTTTAAATGTTTCTAGTTCGCTAGCTGTACCTCTCCATATGAATACAACGTCGTATGTGAGCGCGCCATAGGACTAGATTCGCCCCCAGTTCTCTATTGGACCAGATGGTGTCATCCTCCCACTTACCCATATAAAGGTTCGCGTAACTGGGAGCGAATTTCGTGCCCATGGCGGTGCCACATGTCTGAAGATAGAATTGGTTCTTTGAATGAAAAATAGTTATGTCTTAGAATGTATTCAATGATTCCATCAAGAATCTGACTAGAGTACTGGGCATTGATTATCGTTCTCTATGTTTGTTCTAGTTGCTTGCATCCTTTGTTATGTGAAATTATGTGTACAGCGAGGTTACGTCTGCAGTGACTAGAATATAGTCCGATTGCCATTGTAGATCACTCAGGATTTGCAAGATGGTGTGGTATTCGAGATGTGAGCGAGTTCAACTACATATTTGTAGGTGATGATCAATATATTCAGACAATGCTGAAGTAATTGATCCTTGCCGATATTATAGGGCGACCGGGGGGTCTCATGAGTGTCTTTGTGAATCTTCGGTATCTATTCCATAATTTACCATTACACATACCATTACAATGAATCACCAAGGGTTTAAAAGGAAGCATAATCCCTGTATCAGACATCCCTGAGAAGAAACCCAGTATTGAGGAGTTTCGAAAACGCGTAGGAGGATTCTTGTCTTCCAGGACACCGTAGCTGTGCAAACAGACGGTGACGTCAGCGGGAGAAAGACGGTGAAACTACCTGTCGGCAGCAAACCACGAGGACCGTAACACTTCCCCCCGCATTGAAAGGACGTCCTGCACCCCATGGCAAGCGGTTACCCCTGCAAAAAGACCCGAACCACTTACATGTCCTACTCATGGATGTTGAGTAGGATTTCAATTTACTCAACGGCGGAGCAAAGCAGCTTCTTAAAGCACAAGACGCTTGGAAGCACAATTCTTAAACTAGCAGGAGAACGATTTCCTTATTCCTAGCAGGAGAAAAGTCAACTGTTTATTAATTAATACATGTTTATTTTATGTCAATTGAGGTTAAATTGTTTTAACCAATAAATGCTCTGATATCTTGCCCATATGGTCATTTATGCCCCAAGGTAAACAATCTATGCGGTGTTTTTTTGTTGCTTCTTGTCACCCTCTCTGAGGTATTCCCTGTTGAAAAAACATCACAGAAGATTCCATTCCAGTCCATATCCTAAGCGCCATAGGAGGCTACCACACGAATCTCTTAGACATATATACATACATACATACAGTTGCAAGAAATGATATACCACAAAAAAAAAAATACACGTTAAAAAGCTTTTAAAAAAATTAACAAGTTAAAATAACATATATTTCTTTAGTTCCATTACCATTACTTGGCCCCACCGACTCCCGTTGTGCACCTTACTCACGAACCAATCCACCAGGCACAGGAACCCATAAAATAATAAACCATACAAAAAAATAAACATTAAACTAAAAATCCAAATCAATCCACGGGTCTTTTAATTGTAATCCATCTTCATCTTATCTGTATTCTTTCTTTCTTCTATCTTCTTCCGGGCGGGGTCTTCTTTCCATCTTTGGCCACGCCCTGGTCTTCTTTGTTCTCCGGAGGTCCTTCTCCTCGGCGTCTGGCTTCAAATGAGAACGAATAGGCTTTTAAAGGCCTATGATGTCACATTTTCGTCATATGGTTCCCACGGCCCTGATTGGGCCGTGAAACAGTGTGTTTTGGCCGATAAAATAAAAATGATGACGTCACTTAAAGGCAATGAAAGCACAGCCAATCAGAATGGCTTTGCTTCAATTGCCTTTAAGATGACGTCATGGAAGAAGAATGGCCCCGCCTCAAATGGTATGGTAGTCAATCAGAGGTGCGAACTCCATCCCTACTCTGATGGCTCAGTATACCATGACGAGGCTTGGGGGGAGAAAGGATGTGGAGTCATTGAAAGCCTGTACAGGGTAATACAGACAACAGAGAGGGATGGAGTTCCCACGCTCTGATTGAAAGCTTGTCACATGGTACTAGAGCAATAATGTATAGGGATTGTGTGTTATATATACAGTATATATATATATGTTACATATATATATTTATTTATAGTCATGTGTATTTATTTATTATTATTTTAGATTTATTTATAATTGTGGGGGCTGTGTGTGAATTTTTTTATTGGGGTTAGCGGGGGTGGGTGAAGGGGTATTTGAACTTGGGGGTGTGAGTGTACGGTTGCGGGGGGGGGGGGGGGGTGTCCAGTCCATATCCTAAGCGCCATAGGAGGCTACTCCACACGAATCTCTCTAGACATATATACATACATACATACAGTTGCAAGAAATGATATACCACAAAAAAAAAAAATACACGTTAAAAAAGCTTTTAAAAAAATTAACAAGTTAAATAAAATATATTTCTTTAGTTCACTTACCATTACTTGGCCCCACCGACTCCCGTTGTGCACCTTACTCACGAACCAATCCACCAGGCACAGGAACCCATAAAATAATAAACCATACAAAAAAATAAACATTAAACTAAAAATCCAAATCAATCCACGGGTCTTTTAATTGTAATCCATCTTCATCTTCATCTGTATTCTTCTTTCTTCTATCTTCTTCCGGGCGGGGTCTTCTTTCCATCTTTGGCCACGCCCTGGTCTTCTTTGTTCTCCGGAGGTCCTTCCTCCTCGGCGTCTGGCTTCAAAATGAGACGACATAGGCTTTTAAAGGCCTATGATGTCACATTTTCGTCATATGGTTCCCACGGCCCTGATTGGGCCGTGAAAACCATGTGTTTTGGCCGATAAAAATAAAAATGATGACGTCACTTAAAGGCAATGAAAGCACAGCCAATCAGAATGGCTTTGCTTCAATTGCCTTTAAGATGACGTCATGGAAAGAAACATGGCCGCCCTCAAATGGTATGGTAGTCAATCAGAGCGTGCGAACTCCATCCCTACTCTGATTGGCTCTAGTATACCATGTGACAGAGGCTTGGGGGGAGAAAGGATGTGACGTCATTGAAAGCCTGTCACAGGGTACTACAGCCAATCAGAGTAGGGATGGAGTTCCCACGCTCTGATTGAAAGCTTGTCACATGGTACTAGAGCCAATAATGTATAGGGATTGTTGTTATATATACAGTATATATATATATGTACATATATATATTTATTTATATTCATGTATTTATTTATTTATTTATTTAGATTTATTTATTATTGTGGGGCTGCTGTGTGTGGAATTTTTTTTATTGGGGGTATCGGGGGTGGGTGAAGGGGTATTGTTGACCCTTGGTGTGAGTTTAGAGACTTGCGGGGGGTTGCGGGTGCACTTAACCCCTTCACGACCGTAGCCAGTTAATACCGCTACGGTCGTGAAGTGGTTAAGTGCACACCGCTACCCCCCCGCAAGCCCAACAACACCTCGGGGTAATACCCCCTTCCCACCAACTGCTTCCCAAAAATAAAAAAAAATCACCACAGCACGCACAATTAATAAAAATACTAATAAATAAATAAATCACTGAATATAGATAAATAAATTAAAATACATTTATATTCATAGTCTAGATGTGCAGGGGGTCTCCGGAGCTGTACCGCTTTGGTTTTAGGTATGGGGACCCCCTGCTTCCCAAGATACAGGCCTCTTTAGGGGGTGCCGGTATCCCTCTGCTTTGTTTACATGCCGCGTCCCCACGTGATCGGGACCTTTATACATGCAGTAGGGATACCGGCACCTCATAAAGGGGGCCGTATCTCGTGGCAGGAGGTCCCCGGCTGAAACCAACGCGTTCAGCTCCGGAGCCCCCTGCACATCTACACTATGAATAAAAGGTATTTTAAATGTATTTATTATATTCATTTATTTATTTATTTATTAGATTTATTTATTTATTTTTGGGGCGCTGCTGTGTGTGAATTTTTTTTTATTGTGGGTAGGGGGGTGGGTGAAGGGTGTTATTACTTCCACGATGGTTGTCGGGCTTGCTGGGGGGGTTTAGCCGGGAGGGGTTAACCCCTTCATGACCGTAGCGGTATTAACTGCTACGGCCGTGAAGGGGTTAAGTGCACCCGCAACCCCCCCGCAAGTCCTAAACTCACACCAAGGGCAAAATACCCCCTTCACCCACCCCCGCTACCCACAATAAAGTGGGCACGGTGGGTTTACTCCTTCATTGCCTTAGCGGCTATCAGCTATGGTAATGAAGCAGCCTTTTCTGTATTTTAATAATTTTGTGCAGGAGCTTTGATTTCTGGCTCAGGGAACCTCCTGCTCACTGTACAATATTATTAAAAATACAGTCATGCTACTTCTTTACCGTAGCACATAGCCGCAAAGGTAAGGAATGAGTGTTTATTTATATATGTGTTTTAGTCATACTGTAGATGTGCAGGGGGTCTCCGGAGCTGAACCGCTGTGGTTTTAGGTCCGTGGTCCCCCTGCTTCCCGAGATACAGGCCCCTTTATGGGGTGCCGGTATCACTCTGCTTGGCTTACATGCCGCGGTCACGTAATCGGGACCTTTAAATGCAGAATGATACCGGCACCTCATAAAAGGGGCTATATCTCGGGAAGTAGGGGGTCCCCGGACCTGAAACCAACGCGGTTCAGCTCCGGAGACCCCCTGCACATCTACACTATGAATACAAATGTATTTTAAATAATTTTTAATGTGCCGATGTTTGCGCAGAGAGAGCAGCGGATCTCTCTCTGCTGCAAACACATCTCGCCCCCGCCGGCCTATAGTATCATTGATGTGCATATACAGTACTGTATGTTAGGGGTTATAGGGGTTGTTGTTATACAGTATATATATATATATATATATATATATATAAATATATATATATATATATATATATATATATATATATATATATACTGCATTACAATTCATGAATTTATGCCATCTGGCGGACACGCGAAGCATTGCAGCCTATTAAATCCTGAACCATTATCAATTAACACATCAACCGCGCGTCAGCCGGGCATGACCCCTGGCTGGGAACGCGGCATGCTCCGGGTGAACAGCGTCGCATTCCAGGAACAAGCCAGGGACAAACCGGTGATTTGTTAGAATAAAGTCTGCCGCAACAGTACATAGTATACAAGACATTGCATACACAATGGCGCCTGCTGATAGTTTAGGGAAAACTATTGTGGATGAAGTCAGGAGCAAATTCTATATGACGATGCTTGTTTTCAAAGCCATAAAAGATGCCATCAGTGACGTTTTACGACATAATAGGGCTCATGGCTTGAGCTCCAAGGGCTTTTGGGATGACTACATGCATTATTAATTGAAAAATTAAAATGCACCGGAAATGTTTTTAATATATAAAAGAAAAGTGTTGGTTAATAAAGTTCTTTAAATGACAGTTCCACTATTATATTAATAGTTTAATGCTTCTTTTATGTTTTGAAGGTTTGGAGCTGGGGAAGCCAACTTGCAGGAAACTCACCCATCTATATTGGCAGGTAATGTACAGATGCAGCAGACAGGACTCGACCACATCTTGAGATGAGAACTGCACTATGCCGCAATATCTCGAGAGGTGGACTGAAGTAGACTATAATGGCCCATCCCTGCTGTGTGAATCTTACAAGGGTCTACCTGTCTGTAAGAGATGTGCATATAATATGGGCATGATTTAGTACTATGACAGTCAATGGACCAGTTAAAAGAAATAAACTACCAAAAAAATTACATTCAATCAAAACAATCTCCAAACGAAACAATAAAAAGTAAACACCAAAAAAATACCAGAAATAAATAAACAGATTCCATGAAGCTAAAGAATTAAAAAGCAAGACACCATCAATACACAAGAAAAACAGCAAACAAATGCCAAATACCATTATTAAAAAAACGAAACACAAAAAACAAGAATTACAAAAACAATCAACAAAGAAACCCACAAATTATACAAAGCAATGAATATTAATACAATTAAAATAAATAAAAGCAAGCATTTGCCAAAAAATGCATTGCTTGCCACTGTAGTAATCTACCCCAAAGGGGCATAGATAAATACAGTACATTGGCAATTGAAAGAAAAAAAAATTAAAAATACAATAAAAAAATGAAAAATTAAAATAACATACATTCAATGGTTTTCTTACCTGATTCCAGGGGTCTGAGGAAGCTGTTGAACAAATAAGCCTGGATACTCAACAGCCACGGTACTCAGGTAAAGTTCAAAGTCATTTTCTTCTTTCTTTTCTTCTTTCTTTTTTCTTGATCTTCATCTGTTAACTGTAATCCAATTGGGGGTCTTTTTTATCTTCATCTGTACAACCCTTACAATCCAATTGGTGGGAAATGTTGCTCCTTGAGCTTCTTGCCTTCATATGAGACTGCACAGGCTTTTATATGACCTGTGATGTCACATTTGGCTGACGAATGGAACCCAGCCATCTAATTTGCTGGGATAACCATGTGACATGTGTTTTTTTTATTAGGATGTGGTGTCATCAAAAGGGAGTGAAGCCAGCCAATCAGAAAGGCTCAGCTTCCTTTCCCTTTAAGAGGACGTCACAAAAACCAGAGTGGCTAGCGTCCCATGGTACTGGAACCAATAGGATTGGGGGTCATCCTATTGGTTGTAGTAAACAATATGATGCCAGCCATTTATTTTATGAGGATGTGGCACCAAAGTATGATATCACATCATTTAAAAAACTGGAAGTTGTTACATGGCTTACTAGAACCAATAGGATGACCCCCAATCCTATTGGTCCTAGTAAACCATTCTGAATTTTGTCTAACACGTCATAAAGTGGCATGTCTACGGAATGTTTTGCTGCTCCAGACGTTGATTGTTTGTTTTCTTTTCAACCACTGTTATGGTTGGACAATAGTAAAACACATCCAATAGGCAGTAACAGACAGGTAGTCACCTCCTCCATGACTACTCGTCCGCATGTCAGTAGTAAGGTGTATTTTACTTTCCTCCAATTGTGCTAGGGCATCAACCACTGATGCAACAACTTTGCTATACAGTTCGGGAAGCAAATTGGAATCATTATTCCAATTGATTATCATCATCTCTGTTACACTAAAATGATCTAAATTGACATGATTAAATAAGTTGCAACCATGAGACAATAGTGATTGTGTTAAGGGTGAGTTTGCCAAGTCTACTGATGCTGGTGACCTAGTATGTCTCCACCTCCACCTGTGACATTGCACTGTTTTGTCTGATTGCTGCAGCCCCACTTTTTCTTATGCTCGATATCTAAGATGACCTGCCACTTTGTGTGTTGTGGCTCATTTGAGCTTTTAAAGAAGAGGTGCCAAGATGGATGTCCGCTTTACCTCTTTTCATAACTGTTCTTCATAAGCACCATGTATCAGTAATACAATCCTTTGAGAGTTCAAAATAACACCACACAATGGCTCTTGGTTGTAGTTGAAGTATGGGCCATGGGAGATGTAACTGGTGTTTGTGGATGAACTTGTGAATGTACACTGGCGACACACTTTATTCGAGCTCGGCTAGTCCCACGAATTCGGGTATACCCGGGTGTATTGAGGTTTGTGACTGTTTTCTGCCCGAGTGCATTGAGGTATTTTCCAGGCAGGGATTGAAGCATTTTATTCCCGCTGGCTGCAATACTGCACAGTATATATATATATATACTGCATTACAATTCATGAATTTATGCCATCTGGTAGACACGCGAAGCATTGCAGCCTATTAAATCCTAATCATTATCATTTAACAGATCAGCCGCCCGTCAGCCAGGCATGAACCCAGGCTGGGAAGGCAAACGCAACGGGGCTTGTCAGAGGTGAGGAGCGGCGCATTCCAGGTATCTGCCAGGTATATACTGGGTATTTGCTCGAATAAAGTGTGTCGGTGCAGTAATGTGGTCGTCTACAGTATGTTGTTTGTAGGTGGTGCTGGCACTGAGGACGTGACATTATCATAATCATCATCATCATCATCATCATCATCATCATCATCATCATCATCATCATCATCATCATCATCATCATCATCATCATCATCATCATCATCATCACAAAAACCAGAACCACGATAGGTCAATTGTCGTATTGTTGATGATGCTGTGTAACAGAGCGTGTTCTTGTTGATGATGATAAGGAGGAAGGAAACATTAATGTATGTGATGTTGTTAATGATGATGATGGCTTTTGTGTATTAGATAATTAATATACAGGGTTATTGTTATTATTTTTAATGCTTGTTTTTTTTATACACTTTGCTTTTCATTGAATCTGTATTTTCACAATTGTGTAGAAAAATCACAGTATCATCACTTTTATCTGAAACATTATCATATTCACCATCATTGACCAGGGCACAGACACCACCACTACCAATGCTACTTAAATTACTGTCTGTAACAGCATCAGCAATATTTTCATAATCATCAGCATAAACATAATCATAAAGTACATTTAAAGTTAATTAGTTCTGTCATTTATGCAAGCTGTCAAAATATAACAGTGACAATGTGACATTTGTTCAAAACGTTATCCTCCTGTGTGTAAACAGCTGTAATAACTACATCATAATGCCACGGTGACAGGAAAAGGTTAATTTTTCACTTTTGAAATTTCCTTTGCAATAATAAGATTTGTAAGAGCACTCTCAGAGTATCTCCAAGCAACTGTGAGGTAGCAAGCAAAGAGGATCAAACCAAGAACAAGCTGTTACTAAGCAACAGTAGTACATACATGCATTGAGATAAAAAATAACAATATAACACGGTTTCAAAAAATAAATACAAGACACATTATGAACTTAACTCATTCAATTCTGAAGGTACATAAAACACGTTTTCGAACAAAGTACTGTATTGTAAATTCCTGAAACAATAAAGTATTATCAGCATGGTCACGAAACATGTACTGTACCAGCAACCTTCAGTCTGACAAAGGCAAGATTAAGCATGTTAAGAAGCAGACACATTTCTTTTCTCTTATCAGTGAATATAAAAAAAACACTTCAAGATGAGTTTAAGTTTGATATAAGTAGACAGGAGGAAGAATTATTCTGGCTTTACAATACAAATCAATGTATACACCAAAACTAAAAGGGGACAATAAAATTACATTATGTACAAGAAGAAACATTTTAGGCACATAATCAATTCAGTGTACACAAAGATAATTACTTTTTTTCCAATGACAAGGTGGGTGGCATTTCAAAGCAGTACAGCCTCCGTCTCTAATAATACAACAAGAAGGTAATTCGAAAGAAAGAAATGTCGCTCTACTTTTTTAGTTGTATTGTAGGTAGATATGTTTTTATTTGCTGATAAATATAAACTACTGTGAATGAATGTGGTTGGGTTTTTTCAGATACATTACAGCTATGTTATATAGAGTAGTTCTAGTCTTAAACCTAACCCCAATTACAAGAAGATATTAGTGACCCCAAAATGACCAATATCCCACAGAAAGTTTGCAAGTCCTCAATAATTAAAGTCGAAATATTTTGTTTGTGAAATGTTTGCAATTTCCATTGAAAAATAAAAACAGATTTGCAAAGTAGTCAGGATAGTGTTGCATTTTGCCTTTATACTAAAATCTTTGAGAAGCATGCATTTCAATATTCACACCAAAGAACTCCAAGTATTAAAAATATCCCAGAAAATTGCATACAGTATGTTGGTAGTATTTACAACTAATATGCATAGTTTGGAAAATATTATGAGAGCCGTTAATCAGCAAAATATTTTTTAGTATAATGCAAATTAGATGATTTTTTACATATATTACAGTATATTAACTACCTATTTTTACCCTACAAAAAAAAAATGAATGTTCCCAGCACACAAAAGGTGATAAGGGGATTGGTGAACACAAAATCTTTTAATGAAAACACAAAGTGAGTGTGAACCACAACGCACAATACAGGGGAAGGGAGAGGAATGGAATGGGGTGAGGCAAACATAAAAGTACAAAGGAAAGGGGGGCAGCAACGTTTTGGGGTCTGGAACCCCTTCTTCAGGCCCGTTCCCAATAGATACTAGGTATCTAATGGTACTTCCCAATTCCCTGTACAAATCTCCCAAGAAAGCATCAACAATTGTGCAATGATATATGCACGTATTCACCCAAGGGGTTAACTAGCTCAGTCCAGAGGTAACACTAAAGCAAAGAGCAATGGTAATTTGATCTAACCTACCAGGGGATTAAAGTGAGCACACAACAAAAGTCCAGCAACAGCCCACAGGCATTAAAATATGTTCACCAATCCCCTTATCCTCTTTTGTGTGCTGGGAACATTCATTTTTTGTATTGTAGTATTGAGGAATTAGGGTCCTCCCTGTTCCACATTGCACCTACTATTCCATACGCCCGTTTGAGTGCCGTCTATATTTTTGTTGTTACCTATTTTTACCCTGTTTCACTACTTTGTTGGTTTTCCTTAATTTTGGAAATGTATAGAAAAAAAGTTACAATAGTTAAAATGAATCTGCAATTCATTTTAGAGGAACTGTGACGGAGCGGCATGTAGGCGAGGTCAGTAAGATATTTGACAGAGGGTTATGCGTAACCGGATTGGTTTATTAACCAGAAGACAACTAAACAATAGGGACCCTGTCCCTTTAAAGTCAAAAGAAATCATAAAATAAACACCTATTCCATATAGGGAAACTAACTGAACTTTGCTGTGGCCCTTCCTAATGGCGCTGGCCAGTTAAACTGGTTCCCAACCGAAAACATATACTATCTTATGCAAACACAGTATTTTAACATTGCAGAGTCCTATTTATTGCTTATCTGTATTTGCAAGGGATTCCTATCCCAATGGGTCCGTGTCGCTCCTTCAGTCCTTCAGGAATGTCGGTTCCAGGGACAGGCTGTTCAGTCCGTGGTGATCTTTATCATGGGTGTGATTCCCAGCTGGACCCCGCAGGCCTGCTTCCTTCAGTCCCAGAGTCCATAACAACCAGGCACCCTCCTGGCTGGGAGAGGTTTCATTCCCTCTCTCTCTATGGGGGAAACAGACTCTCTTTGTCTTGCAGATTCCTGCCTTTTATTCCTGCTCAAGCAGGGATTTTACCTATCAAATGTAGGAAACCCGACACCTGGAACCAAAACAAAGGAAACATTGCAGAAATGTAGGGGGTTATTAATGAAATTACAATAGTGCTGATTTGGGCACTTTTGCACAGGAATTCCCATTGACTTCAAATTGATGCTTGAGATAGATGAATGTACTGATACAGTAAGCGTTCTTTATTATTGCTGTATGCTGTACAGTATAGGGTTGTTGCCACTCTTATGGCGAGCTAAAAAGAGAGCGGAAGAGGTGAGGGGGATAGGTAAAGAGAGAGCAATTTAGGAAATACATTCAGTGTCTGCTATAAATAATGACAAGACTTCAATAACTCCACGCTATTTGAAGACAATGCAGTGGCATCCTAAAATAATTAGGATACCTTATGCAGATGAGCTCAATTACTGCGATTACTTTTGCATACAATTACCTTAGTGAATAGGTCAATAACACAGGGACAATAACAGCTGATCCTATTATGCAGATGTGTTTTGTGTTTTAATAGCCAGAAAGGCTATTATTCCCTCAGATCTGTCACATAGAAAAAACAGATGTTAATAAATGCAGAGTTTGATATATTCCATTATTATATCTAGTAACCCTAAGTAATTTCTTCTACTGCTTCATGATGTAACCACTCCCAAAAAGTATTAGCAAATCAAAATAGGTTTTAAATCTTTGTCGTCATTAAATAATATTGATAAGATCTTTTTCATATTGTCACATTAATTTTTAATATAATTTTTGAAAGTCACGAAAGAATCAGAGGTTATATTTAAAATGGCTATTTTTGTAGCAGGAATATACTATTTACTGTGCACAGAATTTAAGAACATAACACATATCAGCAACCTACAGTTAAGGCGATTCATTTGTTAAACTATGAAAAGGTTATTGTTTGACAAACATGACAGCTTGTGTTCTGAAATCACGCCACTGTATTTGGCAAAGACTTTCATGCTTAATAATCATGTTTTTTATTGCTAAATTGTGCTTAAAAGATTCTATCAAACAATATGTACAAATGTACTTGTACACAAATTGAGTAGATATCTTAAAGTTATACAGTGGCATACTAGTCACAAACTTCATAGAAAGTTTCCAAAAACGATGCACTAATAATAAACAAAATACAAAAGGTGACTCCTAGAATAAAAACATTATTTTAGTGAGCCATGGTAAAAAAACAGAGGCAAAAAAGAACATGAAAATGTTTCACGCTCACCAGCAATTTATCAAGGATTTATCATTGAAAAAGCGCGTGAGCGTGAAACGCATAGGTGGTCTTTTTTGCCTCCGTTTTTTACCATGGCTCAATAAAATATTTTTTTTATTCTTGGAGTCACCACTTGATTTATCTTTATTAGTAACGCAAAATGTTTGTAAACTGTCTACTTGTTTCAGTGTTCAACAGATCTTTTGCACACTGCGTAGCCCCCTCTTAATGGCACAATAGACGATAGATGCTCATTGACACGTGAGTGTAAATGTTGTGGATTACTCAATTTCGGACTGTTCTGATTAATTGTGCATTCACATACTATAGGGCCTATTCTAGAAACTTTGATAACTAAATCATCGAGGATTTTGAGCTGTTCCAGAACGATTTGGCAAGGTAGCTATTCAGAAAGCTCCGATAACATGCCAAAATCGTCTGGGAAGTGCATCTCCCTGAGCAGTAGCACTGCAGCTCAAACACACTGAGCAGGAGCTGAAAAACAGGTCCAATTTGCATTTTTGAGAAAATCCCCCTATTTTAGTAGCTCCGATGAGATTATCGGAGCTCTGTTCTAGCGAGCTCTTGGCACATTTCATCTCACCACCCCAGGGGTGGCGAGATGGGGTTTACGATTAGGAGTTAAGAATTTATTTTTATTGCATCGGATTGAAGCCAGGAGTCTCCGGAGCTGATACACATTAATACAAGCTCTGTAGACCTCCGTCCTCAATCAAATGCACTAAAAATAAATTCGTAGCCAGCATCATTACCTTAGCGGCTAACCACTAAGGTAATAAAGGGGTTAAATACTAGTGCGTGGTTTATTGTGGGTAGCGGGGGTGGGTGAAGGTGGTATTTTGCTCATGGTGGGTATTTAAGCTTTGTGGTAGGGTTGTGGGAGGAGTAAACGCCTTAAGGTTAACCGCTTTAAAAATGAAGGAGTTAACCCCTCTCACAACCCACCGGTATGCATAAACACCCACCAAGGGCCAAACACCACCTTCACACACCCCTGCTACCCACAATAAACATTAAAACACAATAGTAGCCAATAAACCCATTGATTGCCAGTGTGGTTACATATGCCCTCAATGGGAGTACTCACAAAACAAATAAAGATTCCCCAATGAATGCACTCAATCAAGTAGGTAGAAATGTTGAATGAGTTAAAAATCTTTAATTAAAATATATAAGCACTAAAATATATTGTACAGAGGGATATGTGTAGGTCACATTATTTTGTGATTAGGAATTGGTGTGTCATAAGGGAGTGGTCAAGGACATTTATACCATATCCTTCTGTACAATATATTTTAGTACGTATATATTTTGATTAAAGAGTATTTTTAACTCATTCAACATTTCTCACTACTTGATTTGAGTGCATTCATTGGGGAATATTTGTTTGTTTTGTGAGTATTACCTTATTCCTATTTGCACCTTATCATCATCCTTAATTTTCTAATTTTCACAGTTTACTTCTGATAATTGTTTTCCTATTTAAGCTGATGCGGGAGCTTCCCTCTCTTTCCTCTTCCCCTCTAGTTTACCCTCAATGGGAGCAAAGATAACCCCAATGGCAAAGAATGGGCACCCCCTCTACCCCCAACAACCCCCCCCCTTACACATACAGTGCAGTAATGGGCAAACGTGTATTTTTGGTGCTTGGTTTTACTTAATTATTGTGTATTTCTAGTGCCTGATTTTATTTAATTGTTGTGTATTTCTGGTACTTGGTTTTATTTAAATGTTGTGTATTTCCGGGGCTTGTTTTTTGTTTTTAGGTTGCCCATTGACTGCTATAGTGGCACATCATGGCTATATTACATGGGCATGGTGTACCACTGTGCCAATTAATGGGTAGAGGGTTGGGGTAGAAGCCCCGGGGAAATTGGTTAGGCATCCCGAGTTGGTAGTGGGGGAGGGGTTTAACCCCTTATTACTATACCAGTTTCAAACCACTAAGGTGATAAAGGGGTTAGTGGCCATTAGTTCATTTTTTATTGTTATGTTGCTACCACAGAGGACAGGGAGGAAGACGAGGATGGCCTTCATCCTGGCAGGGGTAAGAGCAACTTTAATTTACTTTATGCTGGCTGGATAATGTTTTATTTTTAATGGGCAAATGAGCTATTATCCAGATTTTGCCCATTACTGTACTGTACGTGTTGAGGGGGGAGGGGGTTGTTGAGGGTAGAGGTAGTGGGTAGTTGGGTTGATGTATTTTAATGTTTCTTCGGGGCAGAGGGATTGGGTGAAGGGTTTAGTTGCCCCACAGTGGGTGGTTAGGCCTTTCGGTTGGTAGCGGGAATGGTTAACCCCTTCATTACCATAGCGGTTACCACCGCTATGGTAGTGAAGGGGTTAACTCCTCCCGCTGCCTTCTTTGCAGCCATAACCACTCACCCTGAGGCAATTACCCCCTTCATGCACTGAAAACTTGGGTTGTTTCTTGACGTATCTTTTAATACATGTCTCTATTGGTGACTTGTTTGCAAATTGACTGTATACAAAGGGATTCCCACAGATGTCCAAAACGGCACTCCAGAGGACTTTTGCAAAATATTTCATGTTGAAGGATCGACAATTCCGTCAGCAAATTGGACCGTTGCCAAGACAAAGGTTCAAGTTGCGGACCGAAATGTCAATCCTACCACATGAATTATTTTTGTACATTTGCAGAAGTCCTCTGGAGTGATGTTTTGGACCTCGTCTGAGGAAATCCCTTTGTATTCTGATCACACCTCGCTGGTGATGTGCATGTACCCGGAGCATTGCATCAGTGCACCTTTCTCTCTACTACTGTATTACTGCATATTGTCTGTGCCATATACAGGTACAGTGCTATATACATTGTGGAAGTTAAGCAAATTATTGAGTGGATTAAAATAATAAATTTTTAACTGGTGACTGTACCATGCTTTATATTTCATACTTCAAAAATGTCATAAAAATAAGGGCAATAATAAAACACAGGTACAAAAAATACAACAATAGAAAGGAAAATGAGGGGAAAATAATAATTTGGGTGCTTCCTTTGGCTGTTTTAATTTGAATTCTGTTCTGGTTGGGTTATTTCTGTTTTGATGTCACAACTGTGGGTTGCCAGGTTTCCAGGCTAGGATTTAAAGATGATGTAATGACATTTCTGCTATAAATGTACCAACATCCACCTCTCCCACATTCCATTTTTCATTTCTGTACCCCATTTTGTGTTCTGAAAAACTTGTCAAAGTAAATAAAAGCAATAAAAAAAAAGATGATCAATGAGGTTAATATAGTGGGTATGCTATCCAGTTATGGGTTTTGAAGGTGAGATTCATGCCTGACTTGTTCCACAGCCTTGAAGGTCTCGTGTGGGGGGGGGGGGGGGCAGGGGACATTTGGCTGCTTTGGTGGTTACTGGTCTAATTGAAGCTTACCCCCTCCCACATTTAAATGGTTAAAAGCTCACTCCATAGCATCTCCCACTCAGGGGAACTTGCTTGCTTGCAGTATGGTTGTGACAAATCTAATACAGAGTGCTTTTCCTGGTAATGTGCAGGTTATTAAAAGCTTCAATCAGACTTAGAACTTTGCAACTAATATTGACAGATTTATTATAAATCATTCTTCCTGGTATTGCACAGGTTATTAAGAATTGATATTAGTGTTAGGGACCCCTGGAATTGTGGTCTGACGTGCAGTGGCTCAGGGGCTTACAACAATTTTGGCCAAAAATGTTAAACTAAAAGACCATTTTATTTAATAGATATTTATACATATATATTTAGGCCTGTACCGTGTATAAGTTTCACTGGATGTGCACTGATGTTCTGTCTCTGGTTTTAAATATATATTGCCATGCTCAGTAGCACTCCTCTGTGACACTCATATGCTTATATATATGTTGTGGTTATTTTGGGGGTTCAATAGGAGCTTGTTAGGTGTCCAGTATGTTTTTTTCAAAGTAAATAAAAGCAATAAAAAAAAAAGATGATCACTGAGGTTAATATGGTGGGTATGCTATCCAGTTATGGGTTTTGGAGGTGAGATTCATGCCTGACTTGTTCTGCAGCCTTGAAGGTCTCGTGGGGGGGGGGGCATATGGCTGCTTTGGTGGTTACTGGTCTGCTAGTACCCACACAATCTATGCGCTTGACGCATCCAATTAAAAATACAATCTTGTTGTTCGTTTGTCTGTTAAATAAGAGCTGTGGCCTTCTCACCCATCCTGTTGTGATTTATGATTTAGTTGGGTTCTGCCATTCTCCTTATCATGGGTTTAGAGAGTGTTGTGCTTCAGCATCCTTGGGCTTTATGGAGATGTATCATCAAGGCCCCTGTGGTATTCAAAGTAATGATAAGGTGGAGACTGAAAAAGGTGATCAGCTAGAGGAACAAGTATGGCAAACGACTAATAAAATAAACAGAGATATCAAAATACTGATTATGAATTCTTTAATATTTTCGGTTTTATATTATAATAAAAATAAGATGAAAGGCACTGTGACTGTATACTTCATGAAACAAATGAGTTGCCAGAAGGAATTTAACGTCTGGAGTGTTTAATTGGATCCTCTGCATAGATTGCATAAAGTATATGTTATTTTTCTAATTTCCTAAATGAAAGTAAATATATCTTTAGGATATTTTGGTGCCTCTTTCACCAAATTAGTGAATTTGACAGGCCCGAGATAACTGGGAAATAAGCTAATTTAAATATGCAAACAGTCTTATTTACCAAGAATTAAACAGACCAAAAATTTAATTTATTTATTTTTATTTATTTATTTATAAATTATTTTACCAGGAAGTAATACATTGAGAGTTACCTCTTGTTTTCAAGTATGTCCTGGGCACAGAGTAAAACAAATAATACATGGTTACAAGTACAGATACATAAATGAACAGGGTATACATTATATACAAGACATTGCGTGCACAGTTAAAGAAAATATATATTATGAGCGTATGAAACAGTTACAGACCAGATTAAAATGTGAGACAGCACATGTAATGGTCTTAAGGATTCCGCAAACTATATAGTCTAAAATCAAAGTTTATTAATACATAAAAAATAACATAAGAAATGTTATTAAAAAGCAATGTAGACCACTTCATGAAGTTGAGAGACCTCCTTAAAGAGTATATATAAAGGCATACATAAAGCGAGAGAATCCCTGTAAACAAGCACTCTTCCTCCACTAAAAATCTTTACGTTTATTATGATAATGAAGCAAACAAATATGAAGTTAAAACCTACTAAATGCGAAAGTGCTAAATATCCATTGTGTGTGATCAGTATGTGAAGGGTAAACTAATCTACACAATTGTGCATCAGATCTATATAAACGATGGTAGTCAGATCTACATGAATCAGGAACATGAAACCAGGGAATGCCTGATAGCACTGATATCTGGGATAAACATGTAAGAATAACCCTTACGTATCAAGGCAGACCCAAGTACCTCCCATGGGTCTGAATAAGTTACCCTTCATTACATGCTCCCTTTGGTAGAAATATTCTTATCCACAGGAATCACTGTGACGTTGTAACGTGATTCTCCACTCTGAGCCAAACTCTGGTGACATAGGTGGTATATTGCCATATAGTTCAATTTGAATCACCACACTGAGTTAATATATAAACCCAAGTGCACCCTTTATTGTACTCATGTGACACACTGCTTATAGGTATCACAGTATACTGTAAGGCCACCGCAGGGGTAGGTGAAAATTCAGCACACCACTTATTTAAGGAGATAGCTGTAGGGTAACCACAGAAGAAAAGCAGGCGAGCAACAGAGCGGGTCAGATGAAAAGTAAGTGGTAAATAATAGGCCAGCATAAAGTGTCAACTGCTAGGTGTATGCCTGAGTGCCGGCATATAAAGGATGTCACCTTGTGTTGCCCCAAGCTACACGCCCATGCATCTGGACCCGCAAACACTTAGACCCCACTCATACCGCAAGTCCACTCTCGGGTAGCTAGTGGATGCCTCCTGGGGCCCACAACATAGTTTAACTGCCTGTTAGCAATGTTTAAAGCTACTTCCATTGTGACAAAAATACACAGTGCAATACCTATATATCTCTTGTAAAAAGGGTCATTAAGATTAACCCTTTGGCCAAAGCCTCTTAAGCCTGCTGCCACTTGCAAGGCATGACCGAAGCAGGTCCTAACACTAACCTGGTTTAAAATTCTTATTTACCTGTATAATTACAGGAAGAATGATCACATTGGATCTGTCATAACCTGGCAAAATGAAACCTACCTGCAACTTGGAAAGTGGAGTGGGGCAAGCTTAAACCTTGGGGGGGAGGAGCCACTACCCTCCCATAAGCAACTGAGACCAGCTGCACACAATTAGCAAAATACACAGATTCCCAAGCTCTGAGAAACCCCAACCATTACCACATAATATATATAATGCATATGTGTCAAAAGGAGTGCTAGTGCCACTCCCACTAGCACTCCTTTTGACACTTTTATGCATTATATATATTATGTGGTAATGGTTGGGGTTTCTCAGAGCTTGTTGGGAATCTGTGTATTTTGCTAATTGTTAGTAATATTTAGCAGCGATCGTGATATAAAACCCCTGCAGACGCAAGACTTAACAGATTGCCCACCGGCCAATTCCTAACGCTGTGGTCGCATCAGTGACGTCAGACAGGCTCGCGTCACCAACACCCGATGCACGTTTTGTTCACATTTTTAGATGTATTGGGGTTTAGTTTTAGATACCTTGGTTCTTTATGTATTGTTTTCTTTTTTATATATATATATATATATATATATATTTATCTCTCCTCCTCTCACTCACCTCTCTCTCTCTCTCTCTATCTCTCTTCTGAATCCCGTGTTTCTCCCTCCCCTCCTCCTCCCTTTCCTGCTGCTCCCTCCCCTCGGGCATTTTCCCTGTAATCTCCTCCCCTTCATAGGGGTAGGTTTATTGGCTCATCTGCTTTACATAGCAGTTACTGAGCCCCTACCAATTTTCCAATTAGTGCAGGTATAATACACCCCAGTGTCAGTCTGGACATCACCCTCCATTGAATGGTAGGTGAATGTGTAAGGCTCACAGAGAGATATATATGTGTAAATTGTATTATATTCATACCAGGGGATTTGTGCATCCAGTTTACCTTCATAGCAAAGGTAAGTATAATAGTGGCTTTAGCCAGATTTTAATTGCACTACTCACATAAGCTCATGCTTTATTTAACCCCTTCAGGGCTTTGACATACATACATACATACATACATACATACATACATACATACATACATACATACATACATACATACATACATATATACATATATACATACATACATACATACATATAGTGTAGGTACCTGCATTGACGGGTATTCTTTGACGTGTCATGCAGGCTTTCAAATACTTTGGCCATAGGGTTTAACAAAATACCCTTTTCCATGAGAATATTATTTTATCTTAGCCTAATTGGTAGGAGCGCATGAATCGTTCTTTTTGTTTTTAATATATATACTGTATATATATTTATGGGGTGATATGGTTTTTTTATATATGTATTGGGTTGGTGGTTTTTTGTATGTATTTGGAGTGGGGGAGGATGTATATTTGCGGGGGTGGGGATTTTTTATGTATGTATTTGGTGGTTGGAAGTTTTCTGCATTGGGGTTGGGAAGTTTTTTTTTGGTGGGGGTGGGGTAAGAACTGTAGTCCTGGGCTCGGGAAAATCTGTCTGCGGCCCTGCTTATGACATTGTAGTGTTCATACCGTGGCTGATAGTATGTGATACTAAAAAATGCAACCAGCAGTGAGGGGGTTAATGGTGTACTCAGATTCAATGGATCATAATAGGTTATATCTTTTGGTTGTGTTGTTTTATATTCCTCAGATGTTGTGTTTCCATAGTTGCAATTAGAAGTATACTAAAGCTACAGGCAGCCCGACTCACACAGTCAGTTACTGATCGGGGCCATCCCATAAGATTGTAGGAAAGGAGATTTCACCAGCAACAAAGGAAAGGGTTCTTTACAGTAAGGGCAGTTAAAATTTGGAATTCATTACCCATGGCGACTGTGATGGCAGATACAATAGATTTGTTCAAAAAAAGGTTGGACATCTTTTTAGATAGGAAAGGTATACAGGGATATACCAAATAAGTATACATGGGAAGGATGTTGATCCAGGGATTAATCCGATTGCCAATTCTTGGAGTCAGGAAGGAATTTCTTTTTTCCCTTATGAGATATCATTGGATGATGTGACTCTGGGGTTTTTTGTTTGCCTTCTTCTGGATCAATAAGTAAGTATAGATATAGGATAAAGTATCTGTTGTCCAAATTTAGTATAGGTTGAACTTGATGGACGTATGTCTTTTTTCAACCTCATCTACTATGTAACTATTTAACTATGGGGGCTATGCACTAAGCTCAATGGCTTTGCGTTCTGATTTGGCCAAAAAACAGGTTCGTTAAAAAGTGAAGCCATGGACGCGATGCCCTAAGGCCTTGAGGCCATTTATTAATGTACCTGCTCAAAATAGCTCAAAACAGCCACAGCGTACGTAATGCTTTTTTTCCCCCTGCTAGCGTTCTTAACCTTTACGTACGCTAGCTGATAGAAAAAAAGCCGCATGTAACATTTGCATGGAGATTTGCTATCTCCATGCAAGGCTGTTACAGGCGATCGTACACTAAATAAAAACATTTTAATAATAGTGTACATGAGCAGGGGGTCTCCCGAGCTGAACCGCATTGGTTTCAGGTCTGAGGACCCCCTACTTCAGGAGTTAGAGGCCCCGTTATGGGGTGCCGGTATCCTCTGCAGTTTAAAGCTCCCGCGTCACGTGAACGGGTTATTTACATTCTGCAGGGGATACCGGCACCCCATAAAGGGGCCTGTACCTCCTGAAGTAGGGTGTCCTCGGACCTGAAACCAATGCGGTTCAGCTCAGGAGACCCCCTGCACATCTACACTAGTATTAAAACACACATAACAATAAACAATAATGAATTACCGTAGCGGCTATCCGCTAAGGTAATGAAGCAGCATTAATGTATTTTAAATAATAGTGTGCAGGAGCAGGGGGTCCCCTGAGCTGAACCGCATTGATTTTTGCCTCAGGGATCCCCTGCTTCCCGAGTTACAGGCCCCGGTATGGGGCATCGGGTGCCAGTGCCGCCGCCACCTTTATAGCGTCCAAGACGCAACGTGGGCTCTAAAAAGATGGCGTCCGCACTGGCACCAATGCCCCAAACCGGGGCCTGTAACTCGGGAAGCAGGGGGTCTCTGAGGCAGAAATCAATGCGGTTCAGCTCAGGGGACCCCCTGCTCCCGCACACTATTATTAAAAATACATTAATGCAGCTTCATTACATTAGCGGATAGCTGCTAAGGCAATGAAGTGTTAAGGCACATTAGCATGTTTACTGGGGACAATTGCCCCCAATAAACAACACACATCCCCCCCCCCCTAACACATACAGTACTGTAATGGGCAAAATTACTATTATCCACATATGGATAATAATGCATTTGCCCATTTTAAATATATATAAATTACAATAAATACAGTCAAAATATTTAACACTTATGTTTTACAGGCACCCATGATAAAGGCCGTCTTCATCCTCATCTTCATTCTGCCCATGCCCCTCCGGTGCTGCAAAACATGCACAACAATCACAATAGCCAATGTAATGTCCCCTAACCCCTTAATCACCATAGCGCTTATTAACCGCTACAGTCATTAAGGGGTTAACCCACCCTCACCCACCACTCGAGAGGCCTACATACCCTCCCACTCTAACCCCCCACCCCGTGAGGCCTAACCACCCTCACCCACTACCCACAAGGGTGGCCTACCCACATACCCTTGGGGCCAATACACCCCCCCCCCCCAACACATACAGTACAATAAAGTGCAAAATAACTATTATCCAGATATGGATAATATATTATTTGCCCATTATGAAACACATAAAACATGCATAAATCAAAACATGAATTTTTAATCTTAAAATCACCACATTGCATGTTACAATAAATCCAGCATCTATTGCAAATATAAGCCAACAAATCAGCAGCTCCACAAATGTATATGAAATGTCACACAATTGCATAGAGTGTGTACATGATGCAATTAATCTGTGCATCATGTAACACTATGCAAAATATATGTAACAATAAAATACACTATGAACAATGTCCTAACCACCAATGCCATCCTGAAAATCAATTAGAAACTAACCAACATCACTACAATTAGCATCAATCAATTAATCCATTTCCTCAAACAATTAAAATACAATACACATCAATTATACAATTCCCTATTCAATTGCTAAAGCCAAACTGTTATGGATTGCAGGTAGCTTAGGACATATATAGCATAATTAATACAGGTCACAGTTACATATAGAGTACATATATAGTACAGCTTAAGTACAGCTTGGAGCATATTGTCAATATATTAGCTTGTTTTCTGTTCTTAGAAATAAGGGTTATTTTTTGCTAAGAAATGGACAGGATATTTGTACACAGGTACATACACATAAAAGAGGAAGTAACTCACGTAAACATGCTGCGGTCAAACTGTAAATGCTGATAAACATCATACGTCAGTAGCCACAGAGTATTGTCACATACCACACGTCCAACACGTATGCAGTAACAAAAGACACCATATAAGTCAGGGTGACAGATCATTGATTAGAACCGAAGTGGGAAACCACACTGGAGAGAGACTTATCTGAGACTGGCGTGACTATCATAATATCTTTGGGTTTGTGAGTATGACATGCATATTGACTAAATAATCTCTGCATAGTTAGAAATGGATTGTTAGCTTACTGTTAGCTTGCTGTTAGCTTACAAGTTAGCTTGTTGTGATATTTCTGGTTATTACTGTTGTGATACAATAAACAACAAACCTTATCTTATAGAAACTCTGAGTGACCTTTCTTTATAATAATCTCACAATACTCTTGTTAGAGTGTGAAACCGAGAGTCTGCAAGTACAACATCGTGGTCTGTGTTTCTGCTTAGGGCAGGATATAACTTACCACGAGGCATTACTTGAGAGAAGAAGGTTGGCAGCGAGACCAGATTAAAACCATTGCCAAAACAATTCTAATTTAAAGTAACCACCATCATTCTAATCTCACTACCATAAAAAAGCCATTACCTAAATACAAATTACATTATTCACAACAATGTCAAAATAAAGATGCTAAATACATTAGCCATACATGAAAAGAACCTAAACATGAGCCAAACAATCAATTATTATCCCTGTATGTATATCCATACAGATAGATAAACATAACATACAGGGGCAATAATAGAGCATAAAATACAAAGCATTTACATACAAAATTCACATACAATACACCCATTCAGTGTCCGTGAATGTATTATATACATATATACATTAACGTGCATTAAATGGGACTGAAAAATAAAATACATGAATCAAAAATCATAAAAACCTGTAAAAGTAAAAATAATAAACTTTTCTTTTGTTTACTCACCATTAGATGCCCACTCACCGAAATCCAAGCGACCCAGAAGCACAGGAACCAATCCACAGGTAACCATAAAATAAAAAACCATAACAAATCCACGTCTGTGTCTTCTTTCTTCTTTGCTGTCTTCTGGGGTCTTCTTCAGTCTTCTTACGCCACGCCCTTCTTCTCTTCTTAGGAGGGGAGATGTTCCCTCCTCGGCGACTAGTTTCAAAATGAGGCGACATAGGCTTTTATAGGCCTATGGCGTCACATTTTGGTCAAATGTTTCCCACGGTCCTGATTGGGCCGTGAAAAACATGTGATTTGGCCGATGAAAAAAAAATGATGATGTCATTTAAAGGCAATGAAAGCACAGCCAATCAGAATGGCTTTGCTTCAATTGCTTTTAAGATGACGTCATTAGAAGAAACATGGCCAGTCTCACATGGTACGTTAGCCAATCAGAGCGTGGGAAATACATCCCATCTCTGATTGGCTCTAGTAGACCATGTGACAGAGGCTTGGGAGAGAACGGATGTGACATCTTTGAAAGCCTGTCACATGGTACTAGAGCCAATCAGAGTTGGGATGTATTTCTGTGATGTGAGACTGGCCATGTTTCTTTTAATGACGTCATCTTAAAGGCAATTGAAGCAAAGCCATTCTGATTGGCTGTGCTTTCATTGCTTTTAAATGACGTCATCATTTTTTTTCCATCGGCCAAATCACATGTTTTTCACAGCCCAATCAGGACCGTGGGAAACATTTGACCAAAATGTGACGCCATAGGCCTATAAAAGCCTATGTCGCCTCATTTTGAAGCTAGTCGCTGAGGAGGGAACATCTCCCTCCTAAGAAGAGAAGAAGGGCGTGGCGTAAGAAGATGGAAGAAGACAGAAGAAGCCGAAGAAGACCCCAAAAGACCCCAAAGAAGAAAAGAAGACACCAAGACAGACGGGAAGGACTACAAATAGTAGAAAAAGACACAGACATGGATTTGTTATGTTTTTTTATTTTATGGCCTACCTGTGGATTGGTTCCTGTGCTTCTGTGTCGCCAGGATTTCGGTGAGTGGGCATCTAATGGTGAGTAAACAAAAGTTTATTATTTTTACTTTTACAGGTTTTTATGATTTTTCATTCATGTCTTTTATTTTTTCAGTCCCATTTAATGCCTGTTAATGTATATATGCAGTGTTCGACAATCCTATACATTTACACGCCCGGGGCAGGTGGATTTAACCTCCGGGCAAGTAAATAATGGCCCAAGCAGCACACGTGTTTGTTTTTTTAAATTTCCCTGCTCGCGCTGAAATTTTCCCTGCTCGCGCTGAAAAAAAAAAAAACCTCCCCCTACCTCACAGCTGATTTGTGCGTGCTCCCAGGCTTTGTGGGCACGCGGCCAGGCTCTATATGAGCCCGCCCCCAACGAGCGGCCATTTTTTCTGGCCAGAGATCTGTTGGAGAGTAAGTACTCTCCAATCCTCCATCTTGTGGCCCATCTGCTCCTTCCCTGCAACTCTCGCGCGGGGCAGGAGATAGTAGTGGGGGTGTTCCCCCCCTTCTCTCCCTGTCCCCGCTTACCCCGACTTCCCGCCGATCCCCGTGCGGGGCAGGAGATGGTAGTGGGGGTATTCCCCCTTCTCTCCCTGTCCCCGCTTACCCCGGCTTCCCGACGATCCCCGCGCGGGGCAGGAGGTGGTAGTGGGGGTGTTCCCCCCTTCTCTCCCTGTCCCGGCTTCCCGCGCGGGGCAGGAGATGCTAGTTGGGGTGTTCCCCCCTTCTCTCCCTGTCACCGCTTATCCCGTCTTCCCGCCAAGCCCCGCACGGGGCTGGAGATGGTCACGGGGGGCGAGCGGGGCAGTGGTGGTGGTGCTCGGTTGCGTGGCCTTTCCTCTTCTTCCCTGTGTGTGTGTGTGTGTGTGTGTGTGTATGCATGTGTGTGTGTGTGTGTGTGTGTGTATGCATGGGTGTGTGTGTGTGTATGCATGTATGTGTGTGTGTGTGTGTGTGTGTGTGTATGCATGGATGTGTGTATGTGTGTGTGTATGCATAGGTGTTTGTGTTTGTATGCATGTGTGTGTGTGTGCATGGGTGTGTGCATTGGTGTGTTGTGTGTGTGAGGGGGTGTGGGTTGGTAGGGTGTGGGAGGTTGTGGTGGGGTGGTGTGTGGTGTGTGGATGGATTTGTGTGTGTGTGTGTGTGTGTGTGTGTGTGTGTGTATGCATGGGTGTGTGTGTGTGTATGCATGGGTGTGTGTGTGTATGTATGTATGGGTTTATGTGTATGTATGCATGGGTGTGTGTGTGTGTTTATGTGCATGCTGCTTTAGATATTGTGAAGCGGGGACGTCCAGACACTGGTTAAGGGTTCAGGAAACTAGTCATTCACACCTGGCTTTTATTTCTAGATCCAACATTTACACATACACATACACACACACACACACACACACACACACACACACACACACACACACACACACACGTAACAAGGACTAATTGTAGTATAATGTAATACAATAAATACATTTATGTCAAAAACGAATGTTCTGACAAGGAATTTATTAAATGTATTTTATGAATATATTTTATTTTAATGCAGGGTTGGGGGCGGGACTAGGGTTGGGGGAGGGACTAGGGGCGGGGTTGAAGGCGGGACTAGGTGGCGAGTAGATTTTTTGGTTGGGTGAGTAGATTTTTGGGTGATTTGTCGAACACTGTATATATGTATATACTGTACATACATTCACGGACACTGAATGGGTGTATTTAATGTGACATTTGTATGGAAATGCTTTGTATTTTATGCTGTATTATTGCCCCTTTATTTTATGTATATCTATCTATATGGATAGACATACAGGGATAATAATTGATTGGTTTGCTAATGTTTATGTTCTTTTCATGTATGGCTAGTTTATTTATCAGCTTTATTTTGTCATTGTTTTGAATAATGTAATTTGTATGTAGTTAAAGGTTAATTGTAATGGCTTCTTTATTATACTGAACAGATGAAAAAAGAAACATACGGCGCAACGGATTTAGCAAATCAAACTCATTTATTGAGCCAACACGACGTTTCGACCATAATGGTCTTTTTCAAGTGACAATGGCACTGGAGCACCGGTAACTGTATCAATTTTCTACTTTTGAGGTGTGCAGCATTTATCACAATTGACTGTTCTTTATTATACTTACATTAGAATGATGGTGGTAACTTTAAATTAGAATTGTTTTGGCAATTGTTTGGCTTTAGGAATTGAATAGGGAATTGTATAATTGATTTGTATTGTATTGTAATTGTTTGAGGAAATTGATTAATTGATTGATGCTAATTGTATTGATGTTGTTTAGTTTATAATTGATTTTCATGATGGCATTGCTGGTTAGGGGACATTGTTAATATTGTATTTAATTGTTACATATATTTTGCATAGTGTTATATGATGCACAGATTAATTGAATCATGTACACACTCATGTACACACTCAAAGCTCAGTCTATGTACCTGGCTGGCTAGCTAAATTAGACCAGACCAACAATATTCAGTAACACCATTTGGCTCCTTACCTGGGAGCTTTATTCCCCTTGGGACAGCATAAATATGAGCAGCTGTATCTGTCTGTCTGTCTGTCAGCTCTCCTCTGTTCTCTCTCTGTGTATGAGAGAGACTGCTGCCCCAGAGGCATTTCCTCTTCCTCTTTTAAAAGCAGGTGAGCTTACTTAATTAGGATCACCTGTGGACTGCCTAATCAGTGGGGTTAACGTCTCTCATACTGGAAAGCAGGCATACTGCCAACTTCTACTAATGTATACAGAGTCCATGACTCTGTCACATATCCCACTCCCCATCATAACATTACTGAGTGGAGTGGCCCATGCACCGAGACTGTGCACCCTAGATAGTACATCCACATTACGGTGCAGTATGCCTGGACGATGCTGCACTGTGAAGTTGAAGGGTTGTAATGATAGAAACCAGCAGGTAACTCTAGAGTTCTTTTCTTTGTTTCTATGCATCCACTGTAAGGGTGCATGGTCTGCAATGAGTGTAAATGACCTGCCTAATAGGTAATATTTTAAAGTGTCTGTTGCCCACTTTACAGCCAAACATTTTTTTTCTACCGTGGCATACCTTTGTCCGCGGGGACACAATTTGCGACTTAAATACAAGAATGGGACAAGACTGCTCCGAGACCTACTTTGGAGGCATCTGTTTGCAGAATTTTTTTGTGTGTAAAATCTAGGGCTACTAAGATTTCGTGACTACAGAGCACTGTACGCAGGTCTAAAAATGCGGTCTCCGCACCACTGCTCTGTTTTACCACATTGGGTGCCCTTGTTTTTACTAAATCTGAAAGCTGTGCAGCCCGCGTTGAAAAATGGGGTAGAAATCGCCTGTAGTAACCCACAATGCTTAGAAATGTCCTAATCTGTTATTTTTAAGGGGACGGGGACAATTGTCAATGGCTTCTACATTATTGAGCTGGGTTTTACATTCCCCCTTCTCACAACATAGCCAAGATATTTTGCTTCTGCCAAGCCGACTGAACATTTAGCTGGGTTGGCTGTAAGACCCGCCTCCCGATAGGTTCTCAACACTGCCTTAACCTTTGGTAGATATGAGTCCCAATCTGGACTATGAATTACCACATTATCTAAGTACACTGAGGCATAGTTCGAGTGAGTTTGTAACAATTTATTCATCAACCTTTGGAAGGTTGCAGGTGCCCCATGAAGGCCAAAGGGTAAAACGGTATACTGGAAGAGGCCATCAGGTGTGGAGAAGGCTGTTTTCTTTTGCTGACTCTGTTAATGGAATTTGCAAATAACCCTTTTTAAGATCTAAAGTGGTTAGGAAATGGACCCTCCTCGCCAACCTCTCAATTAACTCATCTACCCGGGGCATAGGAACGGCGTCAAACTTCAAGACTTCATTGACTTTTCTAAATTCATTACAAAACCCTATTGACCCATCAGGCTTAGGTACCAAGACAATAGGGCTGGACCATTGACTATGGAACTCCTCAATTACCCCTTGGTCTAGCATCTTCTTTACCTCTGACTGAATAGCCCCTCTTCTGGCTTCTGGGATCCTATCTTGTCTTAACAGCTATTCCCGGCTTGGTGAAAATATCATGGGAAACCACCCTAGTTTTCCCTGGTACGCTGGAAAATGCATCACTGTTCCTATTTATCAATTCTACAGCTTCCCCATATTGTTCAGGAGTTCTGCCGATATTCGAACTAGTGGATCCTCCACTTTAACGGATTTGTTAGCTACCACCGTCAGAGATACCTCTCTATCCTTCCAAAATTTTAATAGATTTATGTGATAGATTTGCTCTACCTTCCTCCGATCTGGCTGTCGAATTTTATAATTCACCAGGCCGACCTGTTCTAGAACTTCATATGGCCCTTGCCAATGTGATTATACCTTGCTTTCGGCTGTGGGAACAAGCACCATTACTCGGTCCCCAGGTCGGAAGCTGCGAACAGAGGCATGCCTGTTGTAAAGGTTCTGTTGGGCCCTCTGTGCCTCTTCTAAATGTTGTCTGATGATGGGAGTAACATGAGCAATGCATTCTTTTAAATCTTCTACAAATTGGATGACATTCTTCCCTGGAACACCTTGTTGCTCCCACTCTTCTTTGAGACTATCCAGAATCCCTCTTGGGCGTCTCCCATACACGAGTTCAAATGGGGAAACCCCTGAAGAGGCCGGTAGTACTTCTTGGATAGCAAACAAGAGATAAGGCAACAATGTGTCCCAGTTCTTCCCATCACTACCAACCACCTTCCTCAACATCATCTTAAGGGTTTTAATAAATCTTTCTACCAGTCCTCCGTTTGCAGATGGTAAACAGAGGTTCTTAAGGACTTTAGTTTTAGCTCTACGCATAATTCTCACATAAGTTTAAAACAGGGTTCCCTGATCTGTCAAAATTTCCTTCGGTATCCAAGTCGGGAGAATACTTGGAACAATTCTTTAGTTATGGCTTTGGAGGAAGTATTATGCAAAGTTAGCACCTCTGGATAGCGAGTGGCATAATCTAGAATTACTAGGATGTATTGATGACCCTTGGCAGATTTCTTCAAGGGATCCACTATAGCCATAGCAATCCTCTCAAATGGAATCTCAATTATAGGCATAGGAATTAACGGGGCCCTCAAGGTTAGTCGGGGGGCTGTCAACTGACACTTGGGGCAGGAGGCACAGAACCTTTTGACTGCATTATATATCCCTGGCCAGTAAAATCTTTTTAGGATTCCTTTCTGTGTTTTTTCTACTCCAAGATGACCCCCCAGTAAGTGAGAGTGTGCAAGTGCTAGGACCTTCCTTACTAATGAACTGGGTAATAGCAATTTTTCAATTTCTTCGTCCTCCACTTTGCTCACATGTTACAACAAATAATTTTAATACCAAAATAGGGATAGGAGTCCTTGGTTGTCCCTTCTACCGGGACCCCATTAACTTTTACCGCTTGGCTAAACCCATTTTTCAACTGGGGATCATTAGCCTGTTCCCTACCAAAATAACTTGGGGAAAGTTCTAGACTTCCAAAACCTTCCTCTTCTGGAGTTTGGCCGGTTACATCTATGGGTAACTCTGGCTCCTGAGTGTCAATAAGCCCTGTCTCTGACAACTCCTCATCCTCTGTTCTCCCTCTATTAGGAGTAGTAACCAGTGCTAACAGGGGTGGGGGCAGACCTCTTTTTTTGTCCTTCCTACGTTCTCGTTTTGATTTTGGAGTTTTAGGCACTTCAGGGCCTGTAAATGGAAAAACATCATCTTGAGTAGGATTGTTTAAGTTGAGTTGTCCTCTGATCAGGGTGTCAAAACCAGGAAAATTACAACCTAACTCTATGGAAAGGGGTAGTTTTAGTACAATTGCTGCCATTGTTTGAATCACTTGCCCTCGACTTTTACTTTTATCAGAGTCGTGGTGTACAGAAGTGTACACGCATGCACACATAATACCAATAGCTTCGCACCCTGGCGTAACTGGAGAGGCTTAACCAACTTCCCTGATACCAAGTTAATATCACTCCCTGAGTCTACCAGGGCGAAGATTGGTTTAACATTTAAAATCACCGTGGTGAGGAAGTTGTGGGAATTGTTATCCCCGCGGGTCACACATGCCCTCCACTGAACTCTGACCTCACAGAGCCATACGCACACTCCATTGATTCAGAAAACTTAGGGCAGTGAGCCTTAATATGTCCCGCCATCCCACACTCAAAACAAACAATTGGACCAGTTCGGTCTTGAAATCCTTACATAGATTTAGAGTTTTGTCCTTATCCAGATTTTCTTCCACTCCCACAAACTGTGCGGCCGGTCGCAGGTCTTTGTTCTGGCACTGGCTTCTACTGTTGGGCCATGGGTTTTGGTTTGTGCGAGAGAACATGGAGCGGAACAGTTCATGGGTGGCTACAAAACATTCTACTGCGCCTACCATAGCATCATAAGTGAGGGGATCTCCTTGTCCCACCCAATGTCGGAGGTCCTGGGGTAATGCTCGAATGGATCGGTCCAACACCACCATCTCAAGGATCCGGGTTGGGCTATATGCTTCTTGTTTTAGCCACTTGGTCGCCAGATGGATCAAATCCCATAACTGGGATCTGGGTGACTTCTGTTTCTAGTATCTCCATGTATGGAACCTTTGCGTACAGACTGCTGGAGTAACTCCAATCCTTGCAAGGATTTCGCTTTTTAGACGGTCATAATCTGCTGCGGCTTCTTCATCAAGGTCACAATATGTTTTTTGGGCTTCCCCTAGTAGAAAGAGTGCGATAATCCCAGCCCATTTGGGGCAGTCCCAACTTACCCTGGAAGCGATTCGCTCAAAGGACCGGAGGTAACCCTCTATGTCATCTTGTGGTGTCATTTTCTGCAGGTATAGAGAGTAGGGGAGGTGTAAAACTCCACCTAACTGGTGCTACAGGTATAACACCACAGATGGTGACCTCAAAAGGTTTATCCAAGATATAAACATAATAGCAATAATCCGCAATGCCCAATAAAGTCCTGCTCACTAAATAGCCCCATACTAAACCCGCATGGGGGATCTGAACTGTGCGGGTTGGGGTTAGTAATGAAAACCACACTCACCCCGTATAAGGCTGTGCAGAGCACTGAGGAAGGTCGCTCTCTGCAGACCAAAATGTTGGTTGAAGTGCCTGTATTCTCTTCAATACATACTGCATTTGAATATACTCCTGGTGTGCTGTCTCCTAATTACCGGATCCCAATCTGGTAATATCATCTCCATCCTTATCTATGGGATTAGCATCTGGATATTTTGGATACTTGAGTGCTAGTTGTTGCAATTTACTATATATATACTATACTATATATATATTTTAACATCGTATATATTTAACATAGTGGCGAGCTCCTATTGGCCCAAGCTGTTTGGGCCAATAGGAGCTCTCCACGATGTTAAATCCACTCGCCCGGGGCGTGCAAATATATAGGTTTGTCGAACACTGTATATATTATATATGTGTGTGTATATTCCATGCTGTTATATTGTATATTGGTGTTTCGTATGCTGTTGCCAACTGTTGTTTTTGCATCTGAGGATGGGATTGAAGGATTTGATGGTGTGAGCATGACTGGAAGTGCATACTTCTTCTGTTTCTGTTAGTCTCCCACATGCCAATTAGATCACTCACCCTTGGAGGGTATGTATACTATAGCATGCACTTATCACTGAACTTTATCTTGGCAAAGATTCTCAAGTGGACAGAAACGTTGATCGCACTGTAATAAATGTTCTATTTTTGAAAGACCACTGGAGTGCTTCTCTCTCTTCACTCTCTGAATTATCTGTGATTCCGTAAGTAGCAGAACAACGTTTTCTGAGCAACCGTGGTGTCTACATCTGGTACCGTGAGCACACATTTACTTGGACTATTTATGTGTATTTAGAATTGTTGTTGAACGGATTTGGATTGCATCTGAAATATTGTTATGAATATCTTTACTGTTTTTTTGTGTGTTTATATACTTTCTATATTGCTTCCATTTTTTGTAATTCTAGTTTTTCTTCTATTTCTGGAACTTGTTGAACATGAATGATTTTGCTGAGAAGGCAGGGGCCAACACTGAGCATCCAAATACACTGTCTGAGATCTCTAAAATACTATTCCGTAGTATATTCACTGAGGTAGATATTTACCACTTGATATATATCATGAACTGTTAAAATTGAAGAAGCGGAAGACAGACCTGTTGATGCATGGTATCACTTTATCTGACTAACACAGGTATAGAAGGATCCCTAGGAGATTCTGCATACGTAACATCCCGACATTGGGGAGGACTGACCCGGAGTTTTTCCGCAAGTTTAGTGCAATATATTTAACAAATAATCTGTTGACCTTATGCACTTATTAATCGACCAGGTTGGTAATGAACTGGTTAAAACTGTAAGGGCATTGTATTGTTTGATACACAACATGCAGGCACACTCACGACTGACCAAACTCAGGAATGGCTAAAAAAAACTTCAGACTAGTGTTTGTAGGTACAGAGATTAGGTAGTTAAATTTAAAGATGTGAAACTGGTGAAAGTTTTTCCTGACTATAAAGAGCACCGTGTTTATAGGTGGTTGCTTGGAACTACTGACCACTGAACAGATGGTTTCCTAGATGCAGGCAGGATTTCAAAACTGCTAGAGTTAGTCCCTCATCTGACAGTAAACCGATTTGATAGACTCAAGGCTACTACAGAACACAAGGACCATTTTTTTACACAAACGTGCATACAACTTATGTACGAGACTGGTGCAAGCAAGCGACAAAGGACACACATCAAACGAGGGAGTATGTACAAAAGGGTGGTGCCACCTCCCAAGATGAGGGCGACACTAATTTTCAACTTGTCTGATACTATACTTACTGATGTTGAAACTAAACTCCTAGATACAAGATTATCGTTTGTTATTATCAGTATACCTGAATTATTCTCTTTACATGTTGATTTTATATAAATATAACGTCACCTTAAATTGAAAGATTTTTCTCTGATAGACCTATTCCAAGACCGCTGTCAACCTTTAAAGTCCCTAACACCGGTTCCTAATTTGTCTATATAGACGATTATGCAATTAGTACATCAAGCTATTTGGACCAATAGTAGGATAGTTTCCAAACTGTCCTCTAAGCATGAGGCGTTCAAACTAATCAAGAATAATGTGGGCATTATAGTGCGTCCCGCTGATAGAGGGGAGCACTAGTCATCCTTAATGTTTGTGACTATCACACAGAAGAACTGGGACAATTGTGCTATGAAATTGCCTATGAGAAGTTGGGATCTGATCCTACTATAAAATTTGAGAGGAAAATTGATGAGATCATTATTTGGGCAGACAACAATTGTAGATTGACGGACATACAGCTACATTTCTCACACAGAGTATTCCAATGATCAATTTCATATGTGCTGCCTAAAATACACACTACACTTATTACTTATTATACTGATTATATTGGCACGCATATCGTAATGTCAGCCGTGGTCAAACTTTTGGCTTCAACCACACATACTGACACTCAAGAGCTATCTTACAGACATGACTGTTTTTCTTAACCAACTAAGAGCTATTCCATATATCCCTTATGGCACATTGCTGGTCACCAGGGGGGTGACCAGTTTATACACAGTTATCCCTCATGATGAAGATTTGCAGGCCGTTGAGGATGTACTGAATAGTGGGGATATCATAAGGGACACCATATGGCATATCTATTAGACATGATGAGGATTGTGCTGACCTGTAATTACTTTAAATTTGAGACAAGTTACTATTTTGTATTCACAGCTGCATTTAATCTGAACCCCTTCAGTGGACATCTGGATCCTCCCAAAGGCCTGGTGGGGCTCCCCTCTGCACAGGACCACCAGCATGCTAAGGGTTAACATTTGCTTGTACTTTGTGGAATGTCAACCCCACCCTCTTGAATATTAATGAGCAAAGAGGACACAAAGAACTTTGTATTCACAGCTACATTTAATCTGAACCCTTTCAGTGTACATCTGAGTCACCCCAAAGGCGGACGGATGCCTGTTCAGGCTACCCAAGAGCTGCTCCCCTTTGCACAGGACCAGTGTGCTAAGGGGTAACATTTGCTTGTACTTTGTGGAACGTCAACCCCACCCACTGGAATGTGACTGAGCCAAGAGGACACAAATAACTTTGTATTCACCTCTGCATTTAATCTGAACCCCTTCAGTGTGCATCTGCATTCCCCAAAGTCGGAAAGTTGCCAAAGGGCAGCTAAAGAGTGTGAGCCGTTTGCTGTCATTCGCTGATGTTTGGTGATGTTAAAACTTCTCTATTTCAATCTGAAATTCACCAGCTCTAATATCCCGTTTACCCAATTTTCCAACTCTATTTGTCCATGAAATTTCTGTGAATTGACTGTATAACCTCTGATCTTTTAATTTAACCATGTATTGTTATAACTCTGAGGTAACTCTGAATGTATAACTTCCTGGTAAAAATAAAATATATATATAAATAAAATTTGCAACATACAGGCACTGCGATGGGGTTGAACATGACCCCATCCTTTGCCAACTTATATTTGGGGACGCATGAGGAGTTGCATATACTCTCAGACCATAAATTCAAACAACACATTCTCTACTACAGTAGATACATCGACAACATATTTAGATTATGGATTGATACACTGACTGATCTTCTTATGTTTGTTCTAGTTCTTAATTCACTTGACATTTCAATTAGGTTCACCTCATCCAACATGTATGACTTCCACTTTGTAGATTTCCTTGTGACGTGTGACAATGGTTTGATTAGAACCACATTATACACCAAAAGCAACTGATCGAAACAGCCTATTACATGCAACTAGTTATCAGCCTACCATGTTGAAAGCAGAACTACCAAATTCCCAGTTATTGAGGGTGGTGCGGGACCCTACTGAGCAACTACACCTAGTATAGGCTGTAGCTGATAGGTTCATTTACGGGGTTACAATAGGCAGGAAGTGACCACACAAGTCAATAGGGCATTGACTGCAGATAAGGAAGCCCTTCTCCAAAATCAGGGGAGGCTAGAATACGGTAGTGACTACCTTCTCAGCATTGTCTAGTTGTGTCAAGGGCCCGGTTAATATATATTAATATCTGTTAGCAACAGATCCTAGACTTTGGAAGTATGCGTGCAATAAGAGTTTGTTTGCACTTAAAAAAAATTGGAGTTTAAGAGATATACTTGTCCAGATGGACCCGACAGACAAATATGCATAATTTTTCCCTAAACTGATCCTAACCCAATTGAGAATTATTTATTTATTTTTTAAATATTTTACCAGGAAGTAATACATTGAGAGTTACCGCTCATTTTCAAGTATGATCTGGGCATAGGGTTAAGATGACAAATAATACATGGTTACAAATACAGTTACATAAGTGAACAGGGTGTACATTATATGCAAGGCATTGCATGCACAGTTAGAGATAATATATATTATAGGCATATGTAATAGTTACAGACCAGATTAAAATTTGAGGCAGTCTTAGTTTTGAAATAACTTAAACTGGTGGTGGCTGTGAAGGGCCGGTTCAAGTGTCAGGGGTGTAGTACGTGCAGAAGTGGACTTATTGAAGGGTTATCCTTAAAACATCCACATTCCGGAAGGAAGATCAAGATCACATTGTTCCTTATGTGCCACTCAACCTCTATAGTCTATCTGATCCAGTGACATTGCAGTCTCATACAGTATACATTGGCAAGATGGACCGCTCATTTCCAGATCGTATGAACAAGCATCAATCTAGCATTCGGCTGGCCCTCAAGAAGGGTGAAACCACAAAACATGTTGAAACACATTTTTTGGATAATGGACATCAATTATCCTCATTATGCTACATGGTCATAGACCAGGTACCTCGACAGGAATGGAAAGGTGACACAAGTACAGTGATTTATGAGAAGAGAAGCCAAGTGCATTTTCCAACTGGACACTGTTACACTGAGAGGCCTCAACGAGGAAGGATGGGGCCATTTTCGACACCATCACAATGCCAGTATGTTGCAAATAGTAGCTCATCTCAAATTACCGCTTAAGATGCAGGGCTGTATTTCTTTGCCATCCACATGGATGATGTAGATACCTGAGTACAGTAAGGTGCCTTGGATTAACTCTGTGGGTATCCATGTTTCTGAATTCTTTTGAACTATCTTCTGGGAGAGAATACGGTGTGCTGCGTAGCTGTGCTGCGTAGCTGTCTTTGTCCCTGTCTGCAGCCTTTTCTCCATCTGCAGCATCTCCCCACAGCACTGAAGGTAATATGCAGGGATGTATTTCTTTGCCAAACCTTGTATGATGTTGATGCCCTTATATGCATCTGTATATCATGAGGGGAAGGTTATAGGAGAAGTATGAGGTGAGAGAGGAAGAGGAGAAGGAGGGGTGAGAGAGGAAGCGGAGAAGGAGGCTGATGAGAAAGGAGGAGGAGGAGGTGCGAGAGGAAGAGGAGAAGGAGGGGGGTGAGGGAGGAAGAGGAGAAGGAGGGATGTGAGGGATGCAGTAGAGAAGAAGAGGAGAAGGAGGGGGTTGAGATAGGAGAAGGAGGGGATGAGAGAGGAGGTGTGGGGGTGTGAGACAAGAGAGGATGAGGAGGGGGAGTGATATTATGGGGCTATAATACTATGTAAAGAAAAATCTGAAAGTTCAGTTGGGTGTGGGGGAATGGCGGGGGGCACAGGGCTGAAGGTTCGCCTTGGGTGCCGAATTCACTTGCACTGTCCCTGGCCCCAGCCAATGAGAAGGTAATAACTTTTAATAGAGGAGTGGCTCAGTGAGTAAAAGACTCACTGGCACGGAGTTTGAAGCCAGGGAGCCTTGTTAAATTCCCGGTGCCTGCTCCTTGTGACCTTGGGCAAGTCACCTTATCTCCCTGAAGATACCCTCAGGCACCAAAAACATAGATTGTAAGCTCCACAGGGCAGGGACTTGTGCCTGCAAAATGTCTCTATAAAGCACTGCGTAAAACAAGCAGCGCTATACAAGAACATGCTATATTATTATAACCTTTTGACACCACTAGAATTGGGGGGGCGTAAGATTATTAAGGAGGGGCACGGGCAGAGTGCGTGGAAACCTAAAGGCGGGCAGAGCTGTGCACGGGCGGCCAAGAAGCAGCGCCATGCGGAGGTTGCTTCTCTGCTCTGTCTGCCTGCTGTGGGGGCAGGGCCTTGCTGTGGGGCGGGGCTTTCCTTCCCTGCACACAGACAAGCCGTCCTCCTCCTGTGTTACCCACTTTCCAGCAGCATGGGAGAAGGGAGCAGGCTTACAGTAGTACTTCCCCCCCCCCCCCTGCTCATGCTTGCAAAATTATGCAGGACACCCTGCGCTCATGCTTGGAGAGCTGGTGATGTCACCACTCTCAGCAGCAGTGTGGACGCAGCCTAATTTTGCAAGAGCGAGCTGTTGAAATAAGTATTTAGACATATTTGTATTAACATTTTATACTGTTTAATAAAGGTTTTTATTTTTTCATGTTATTATTTTTTATTACATCAGGCAAGGGGGGGGGGGGGGGGAGAAATTTTTTGAATGAAAAGGGGGGGTCGGCATAAAAAGTTTGCTCACCCCTGATCTAGAACATAGTAATACTGCTTTATATGTATTGAGTTAACATTATAACTTTAAACTGGTTAATTAACCAGTATTGCTACACCCTAACAACCGCCTACCTGGGGACTTTAACCTACTGTATTATATGTTATTTCTAAACGTTGTTGTTGTGTATTATTGATATAAAATGTTGGTATTTTAGTGCCATTGTGAGAACAATACTCACATTGATGTGTCGATTCGAGGAAAATTAACTACTCCTCTAGTGGTTATTGTATACCACTACGGTATTCATATTATACTTTGAGTACAGCAATTGGGGTTATTGTGTTAACTTCAGGTTAACTTTTGTCTCTTAATATATGTATTCACCACAGTGCACCTTAGTTGACTATTTAGTATAATTGGAGAGCGTTTATTCAACTTTTATATATTCGATCACACATTGGAAGTTACCTTGAGGACGTGATCCCGCGACAGATCGTGCCAAATGATTAAGTGGAGCAGCGGATCGTCATCATATTGGCACATTGGGGCATGAAGGAAATTCCAGTATCTCATAACACGCCTAAATACATCTGATGTTTGTGAGTTTTAAATTGTGATTGTTGGAAACCATTACATTTTTATCAGTGATATTACACTAGGATTGGGCGCTCTCTCCTTGTTTATATATATAAATATATGTAGCCAGGTCCCCTCTGGGAGTTCCCCTTGTTTCCCTTCACCTCTGCTGTGTGCGCGAGTGCCCGGTGAGCGCTGGTACTATGGGGGGGGGGGGAAGGGCGGTTGCAGGGGCGATCGTATCGCCGGAAGCTCTGGCGGCACCCTCTGCAGGGCGCCACCATTTTGTGTATCGCATGGCGCATGCGCAAAGCTGGCGCATGCGCAGAACAGCCCCTTGAGCCAGGGGCTATGTCAGGGGAGCTCAAGCATGCGCAGATGATAGCGAAATATAGGGAAGGCTCCGCAGGGACTACAGCCCCCAGCACGCAGAGGGGCATGCAGTTAGGTGTTCAAACACAGGCAATTGCACTGCAGTATTCACAGAGGACTGGAATGGGTACATTCGGCGCTTCAGGACCACGTTAGTCGAGGCTGGGACACAGAGAGGTGAGGGTGTATGTGCAGGGCATCTGTGGACCCTGAACTAGGCCAGAGACCCCCCTGATAGGCCCCAGCTAGGGCTAGACTCCCCTGCAAGTTTGTGGCTGCTACAGGGACAGGCCCCTAGGCAGGGACACTGCCCCATTAGCTGAGTAAGCATTAGGGATACAGCTGCACACTGCGCAGCTCTGACTGTCTGTGGTCTGGGACCAGATCACACAGAAAGTGTTTAGAGACTATCTGCATGTGGGACCCTCCAGCTGGATACCAGGAGGACTCATCACAGAGGCAGACACCTTCGCTGGATCAGCGGATCCTGTATATCTCTCAGCCGGCGTGCTCGGGTGCTGGAGCACCCAGCAGATACCTATACAGAAGTGCACCAACCATTTACACCTAGACTAGTGGGCAGCGCTGTCTCACACATTGGGATTGGGTGTCGGACTCTTTGGGACATGGTGTGGGTTACACGTTGGTGGGTTACAGCCCTGCGAGGCTTGATGGGTAGCTGTAACTAGTAGCATTATTATTCTTATTACTGTTATGGTCATCAGTATAGGGTATTGTTATTTTATACAGTGTGTTTGTGTATTAGTACATTTGGTTCCTGTGAAGGGCTCATCCCACTATGTTGGGATCCCTTTCAGGTGGAGGCGCTGCACCAAGATTATTGTTGCTATATCACCCCAGGCTCCCCATGGCGGAGACTTGGGTTCTCCGTGAGCCAACAAATAATGTCAGCACCAGCAGCCTCTCTACACTAGGAGGAAAGAGGGCTACATTTGGAGGCGCTGCTGAAAACTCAGACCTGGAGTGCCCAATAGCTGTAAAGCACACAGAATCATGTTAACACCCTCAAGCCATGAGGTCCATGCTTGGGCCTTCAAGGTTAAAGAACTACCCAGTCACGTAGTTGCAGTAGGGAACGTTCCCGCTCTACTGGATGAGAGTGAAATCCGGGACTCCCTAAAGAGACTCCTGGGCCTAGACAGAGTATGGGTGGGAGGACGAGAGTTTGACACCACCTTCATTGGAGTACCATACTACTGACGGTGGGTCAGGTAAAATGCCGGGAAAATGCCCCTCAACTTTACAAGCCCTAGAGGCCCCACCAGAAGGCTACCCCCTTATATACCCAAACTTACCAGAGATCCGAGAGATGTTTACCTCAGTGGTCTCCCCCCAAACCAAACCATTCCCCGATGGCCCTCCACCAGTGACTGGCAAACTACTGTACTACCCCTAACAGAGTAGACACAATCCTACCACGAGTAGCCTTCACCCTGAGTGCTCTCCAGGGGGATAACAGCTGGGTCAGAAGTCCACCACATACACCTACCGCAGTTAGTGGAGGCACTAATCATGTCATCCCAGTCACAAAATTACAGGAAGCTCAAAGCCTTCTCCGGGGTCCTTCCTACGCCTGTCGGAGAAGAAGGAAAAGACTCCTGGAAAGAACATACGCTGGAGGTACTAGAAGAATGGCCCTGCACTGATGCAGTAAAAAAGCAGCACGTCATGGAATGCCTTTGGCCCCCAGCCTCTACAATAGCAGGCATACACTAGGAACAACACCCAGACCTGACACCTCAGATGCTTGTGGATTTCCTGATAGAAGCCTACGGGTTGGTGGAGGATGAAGGAGAGATCTGGGCTAGATACAGTACTTTGCGCTCTACCAGAAAGAGGAAGAAGAGTTGTCGGCGTTCATTCACTGCATCCAATTGGTCCCAGGGACTCTATTCAACCGCAAGCTGATCCTGTACTTTTTATTTTCTTCTTTTTTTTTAAACATTGAAACATCACCAAGAATCCAGAATTACATAATTGACAAAAAAAGTAGTACATGCCATAGGTTATCCATTCCATAAAAGCTTTACAGTACCACTACCCTTCTTAAGTAACCTTTAATTAATTGCTTCAAGGGATCTTATTACCACCTGCTCAGATCCAGGAACCCTAAATCACATCTAATGTCTCTCCTCTTTCACAGTCTTCTCCTCACTTAACCCCATGTTTTTAATTCTCCAGCCACATTTGACCTATAATTTATTACCCCATAAACATTATCCATGTTGGCCTGGCTGCAGGTCATTCCTTATTGGCTCCATCTTTTTTTGTTATTACTATGATATAAAAAGGTTAGCCTGAGGAAAAGGAATCTTTGAATTATATATGTCTATTTTCAATAGTGTTTCCTTTTTTTATTATATGGGGTATATCGTACATATTTTACAAATAGAGAAAAACTTCAAATATTTTATGGGTGCAATCTAATTTATAAAATGACAGCGTTTAAATGGATTATCAATTTACGCTATCATTTACATTTAGATTAAACTGTTGTCTGGGTAGAGAAATATGGAATGAAGTACAAAATAAAAAGACTTGGGATTTCTTAAACCAAGGCAAGCCATTTCAAGGGAATTGAAATTGACTTGGAATTAATTTGACCTGTCTGCTCTCCATTTATTTTGCTTTCTATGAATTGTATGACCCAAACTGACCCAGTCATTCAATGTTTATGATTCAAAATGCAAGCCAATACAGAAGTTTGCCCAACTAAATTATGGTCAAATGTAGCTTGACATGGATTATCCTACATGGTTTACAAATGGACTACTAGGTTATAGGCTGCCCAGGGCCACTATGGGTCAGACTCATTCTTTCCACTGATGTTTTTTTTTTTTCAAATAATTCTACCCTTTACAATACTCATACTCTATATACATTTAGTTAATTTTTCTCATTAAAAGGGGGGTTTGCAATGGTAAAGGAAAGTGCCTGAAGCATTAGAGAAAATTAATGATTAAAAACTGTGTGGCATAAGAAATCCTTAGTATATTAATGATTTCAATAGTTTCTACGTTTGATCTTGTAGTATTGTGACCTATATAGAAAAATGGAAAATATAATGATGTTAACTGTATAATGATGAGTATCTGTTTGTATTTCCTGCACCTCATCTACAGTACATGGAACCCCTTTATATGCACATTTTCTCATAGAACAATTTTAAAAGCTACTGTAGTGCCGACGAGTATTCTAAAACAAATCTGGGGCAATCACTAACAAGACCCAGGTACATGCTGGGTACATCCTGGATAAATGCTGGGTACATGCTGAGTACATGCTGGGTACATGCTGGGTACATGCTGCAACATTTCAGTGACATTTCTGCAGACAGACTAATGGCCCATCGGATTAACAGCGGGGGTCCCTGGCAGTCCCATTCTCAAATGGATGGGACTGCCAGGACGCCCTGCTGTGTTAATCCGATGGGCCATTAGTCTCTGCAGAAATGTCACTGATGTTTGCCAGCATCACTAACCCAGCTTGATCACACTGAAACACTGGTATAGAGTCATCTCAAGGTTTAGTGCAGTCGCTACACAATCGGCTTAACATACATACAATAAATAATAGATGGTATTGGGTTGAGATAAAGCTTAGTACTAAAGCAGAATAAAAATAATCTACCGTATGGTGGTAGTGCTGGGCTGGTAGCGGGATACTGTCTGTATACTGCCGATAGCTGTAACAAGCTGATTCTGCCACCGCCTCTGTCTTGACGCTCTTTTAAACTGAAAATCTATTCGTGTAATCTTGCGAATGAATCTATTGAATCCATAAAAAGTTTTTAATTTGTCTGGTTCGGTTATTCGGTGCGAAAGATAAAAGTGAGATTTGATGTGAAGAGAAAGGTGTGTAGATAAATTAAATATACCATATTTCTGTGGATACACCTTATTGACTTTAACCTCTCTTCTTTCTTTTGCAACGCTGCCCGGGTCCAGTCCCTCTGAACTCCGTTTTCTTTCTTTGGGAAAACTCTACGGTGACCTGTGATGTAGAGATTGTTTGTCCCAGAGTGGATAAATCCTCTGTTTTTGTAGGCTCTCGCTGTGGGATTTCCCTAAAATAGAAGAAGTTGTAAAAGACGAGTACACTGCAGGTGCAGGTGCGGCGGCCCTTAGAACGAGTGTCATGACAATCATGACCTAAATATTAGGTCTCGTGCCTCTTCTAGTATCATCACTAGATATTTCATAATCAGGATCATTCTCTAATTATATCTGTCTGTAGTAAGAGAATCTATTTGCTGTAGAGCAAGCAAAAGCTAGTTTAATTTGATTTAGTATATATTATTGAATCACTTGTATTATAATTTGTTTATCACACATAACATATTTCATCTATTATAAAATATTTTTTTGAATCAATCACAACTGAGGTATTTGTTTAAAAATGATTTTCGAGGCGCATGCGCGAAGGACACGGATGGCAGCCTAAGTCTCTAGCTCCTCCGCGCATAACAGAATAACTTGAAAACACCCCAAAAAAAATAAAGTTTCGAAACCAAAAGCAGCAGGCACCCCCTCTGAATCCCCGAGATGGCCCCGAAAAAAACCCGTCACACAGAAAAAGCCAAAATCGGCGGACGTTCGGGCATATTTTGGCGGAGCAACACAAGGGGGGCCTGGAAAATGGCGCCATCTTCAAACCCGGACACTGACACGGAGTTAGAAGTGAGGAAGAGGGGCCCCCATCATCAAGCCTTGTTGCCTGTTAGGAGATGCGACTTTGAGGATTTGTACAACGACCTCAAGTCACTCCTACAGGCCGAAATTAAAGAAGTTAAAAGAGACGTAGTAAAGCTGGGCACAAGACAGACGACCTGGAAGAAGGTGTACCATACATAAAGGTGGTCAAAAGACGTGAACAAAAAACGGGGGACCTGCAGCGACAGATAGATGAGTTGCGGGAACGGCAGGAAGATGCAGAGAACCGGGATAGAAGGAATAATCTGCGGATCCGGGGGGTCACAGAGGAGGTGGGAGACTGAAATGAATACATCACCAGATGGATGGAAACCCTCCTCCCCGACCTCAACAGGGACGCACTGGCCCTAGATAGATGCCACAGGGCCCTCCGGGCGCGCCCGGTACAAAACGAGCAACCGCGGGACATAATTACCCGGCTGCACTTCTTCACAACGAAGGAAGCCATATTGCGACAAACTCGGCCCCTGGCATCAGTGGACTTTGAGGGCAACAAGATGCTTGTGTTTCAAGACCTGTCCCCAGCCACACTACTCAGACGCCGTGGTCTGTTCCCCTTCACAAAGGTCCTCCGCGACCAAAACGTGAGGTACAGGTGGACCTTTCCGTTCGGGTTACAAGTAACAAGGAACGGGAGGGCATTCACTATGAAAGACCCCGCAGAGGGCCCGGAGTTCCTGGCAAAGCTGGGCCTAAGAGATGCCCCTGCGCAAGTGGTGGATGAGGCGGTGGCGCTAGAACCAGAGTGGAGTGGAGGGAATGGTTCACCAAAAGCAAAAGGGAAAAAGCGCTGAGAAGCAGCGGTGGTAGCCCCACAAAAGCGCACGGTTGCGCTCATTCAAAGTTCCAAAGTTGTGGCCAAAGTTATAAGGTCCGGTTGTTAACCCCTGAAACTGCCCGCCTAAGTGGACATTATGCCCGCCTGTCCAGAACCTACGGTGTCCCAGCCCTGCGTCAGAGTCAGCATGGCCCGCCTCAAGATCCTTGGTGAGACAAGTGCCGGCGGTGGGCTCCAGGACAGTTACAGACAGTACGGCAATCACCGACGGGGGGGGAGGGGGAAATGCACCGCGAGACAGACAAAAGCAGAACCCCTACAGAATAAATTGCTGGGAACTTACCTGCAAGTGGCGAAAGATGGCGGCGGAGCTAAAGCATGGTGAGTGCCAGAGTGAGACGCAGATGGCGGAAGATCTCCAAAGGCGGGAAGAGAGAGCACGCACCGCGAGAGCTCCGCCTCGTGGCAGGGCATCTCCCAAAATGGCGACCGGAAGCAGGAAACCGGAAACTCAACCTAGCCGGAACCTCGTAGAGCGACGCCATCTTGGAGGAGGCAGCAGACACAGAACCCGATGACGTCATCTTCTGGAGCCTCAACGCGCCGGAACTCCCGCAGGACCCAGGGACGCTGTACCGGAGGGTCATACGGAGCCAGCCGCCGCAGAGTAGTAGCAGGGAAATAAGGAAGGCGAGGATGATAGAGAGTGGGAGGAAAGGGAGACGGAGTAGAAAAGCAGGGGGAAGTAGGGAAAGAGGAAGGGGGAAGATAAACTGAAGGACGAGCAGAAGCAGGCTATAGGGGTAGAAAGCGAGTTGAGGAGGTAGAGTCAGAACTAAGAGGAAGCAAGTTACAGAATAGGAGGGGAAAGGACAGTAAGTAGAGAGAGAGAAGGGATCAGGGAGCAGCGGAGAAAAGATTGGGAGGGGAAGAGAGTAGGGAGAAGGACGTAGAGAGTACAAGGAAGTTAGAAGATGGCGGGGGAGGTAAGGGCGGAACTATCAATTAGTTATTAGAGAATTATAAAAGAGGGGAGGACTAAGCTCAGAGAAGGGCGAGGCAGGGTTAGGCAAGACAAGACAGAGAGCATGCGCAGGTTGACAACACGTGGGCCTGGTTACGGCGGGCAGCCGGACAAAAAAGCAGGTGGACATGCCTGGCGAGACATGTAAGGGGGGAAACCCCAGTTTTCAGGGTGTAAAAGGGAGCGCGGACACGGGGTGGGTGCCGGATGGTCTACCCCGGAGTCGGCATGAGCCTCAATGGGGTCGGAAAGGGGGAGGGACCCCCAGATCCGACTAAAGTCCTTGGGGAAGAGGGGAGGGGGCGAGGTCTGGGACCCGCTAATGCCTCTACCCGAAAGGCATTGGGATGGGCTGTGGGACAGGGAAGTCCCGGAGCCGATACCATAGTTTTATATGTTTACATGTATTTGTGTTGTGGTCTTTCTGTTGTAACCCTTGATGTGCTTTCCCTCTGTGTCACTTTCCCCCCCCCCACGTACCCCATCCCCTTAGCAGGGCACAGAAGAGAAGCTGCAGAGGACAGAAAGAGACAAAGTTCGGGAACTCCCCATCGTCCAGAAGACCCAGAATGGCCCAGGACTACTCCGGCGGAAAAAGGTCACAAATAAAATATTATGAATAACGAGGTCAGATGTATCTCTCACAACGTTAAAGGCTTTAACGGTCCAGCGAAGCGCAAGCTAGCCCTCAGAGATTACAAGAGACTTAAAGCCGATTTCCTCTTTCTCCAAGAGACACACTTCTCCAGAGACAGTTACCCTAAATTCTTAGACAAAGAATTCCGTGTAGTGCACTTAGCATCAGCTCAAGTGAAAAAGAGAGGGGTAGCAATAGCCATACACAACAGGATAGACTTCACAATCGAGAAGAAGGTGGCAGATAGGGAGGGCAGATTCTTAATCCTGGTGGGTTCAGTCCAGGGGAAACCACACACGTTAGCATCAGTTTATGCACCCTGTGAAGTCTCAGCGGATTTCTTTTCCCTTTTCTTCCGTAAGCTACAAAAGGAGGCAAAGGGAAACATGATAATAGCGGGTGATCTCAACAGGACACTGAATCCCAAGTTAGACCGGTGCACGGCCGCTAGTCTCCCCCCTAAGTTAGATATTCAGCAAATCACGCAGGGATTGAAGGATTGCCAATTGGTAGATATATGGCGCGAACAGCATCCCCAAAGTAGAGATTATACCTTCTTCTCCCACCCCCATAACAGATACAGTAGGCTGGACTACTTCCTAGTATCAAACAGACTGGTCCCAGTGGTCTCCCACACGGGGATCCACGATATTTCGTGGTCCGACCACGCACCTATCGAGCTGCGGTGCACTCTAAACTTACTAGACAGACCTGGAGCAAACTGGAGGCTAAACGAGCTGTTATTAAAAATCCCAAATTTGCAGAGAGAAATTGGTGAGAGGATTAAGGATTTCTTCACTGAGAACGTAGGGAGTGTTTCTTCCGACACCACCCTATGGGAAGCCCACAAGGCGACTCTCAGAGGCTCCCTCATGTGCCTAGCTGCTAGGCGCCGGAGCGATCAGGAGAAACAGATAAAAGTCCTACAGGACAAACTAGCGACCCTATCTAAGGCGCACAAAGTATCTAGGAATCAGGACACACTGCGTGCTTTGGCAGAAACCAAACAGCAGTTGAATATAAAACTGGCCTCCCGGGCAGAAAAGGAGATGAGCTGGTCCAGACGTAGGTACTTTGAGAAAGCGAACAAGCCGGACACCCTATTAGCAAATCGACTTCAAAATAAAATTCCTAATTATCATATACAAACTATTCGCACACAAGGGGGTGAGCTTACTTCTAATCCTCAGAGGATCGTGGCAGAGTTCAAAAGCTACTACGAGACGCTGTACGATGGGGGTAAGGTCATACACAATCAAAAGACGAGGGATAATCTTGGGGAATTCTTAAAAGAAGCCAAATTACCGACCTTGAGCAGGGTGGAGAAGGAAGCGTTACAGACGGACTTCTCTTTAGAAGAGTTAACGGTAGTTGTAAAGTCACTTAAGCCTGCCAAGGCGCCCGGCCCAGATGGTTTCTCCAACTTATACTATAAAAAATACCTGAAAATTTTAGCCCCACATCTATTGAAGCTATTTAACTCTATTTTACACGGGGCCTCGTTCCCAGCTCAGATGCTTCAGGCGTCAATCTCCCTGATCCATAAACCTGGTAAGGACCCGGCAGACTGTAAGAGCTACCGGCCCATCTCGCTGATTAATACGGATGTAAAAAATTTCTCCAAATTACTAGCTAATAGAGTGGGTATCGTCCTTCCCAGGTTAGTTCATCCAGATCAGGTGGGGTTCATCGGAGGAAGGCAAGCGGCGGACAACACCAGACGGATAATAGATTTGGTGGATTTGGCACAGAAACAGAATATCCCGTCAATGGTACTAAGTCTGGACGCTGAGAAAGCCTTCGATAGAATCGATTGGCCCTACTTATGAGGGACGCTTGAGGCATTTGGCTTTGAGGGACGCCTCTTGGAGGCCATCATGGCCCTATACGAGGGGCCAACGGCAAGGGTGAGACACCAGGGATTCCCATCAGAGCAATTTCAAATTAAGAGTGGCACACGCCAGGGATGCCCGCTGTCCCCTTTGTTGTTCGCCCTCTACGTAGAACCCTTGGCGGCACATATCAGAAACAACCCGGATATTACGGGCATAGCTGTAAAAGAGCAATCACACAAAGTGGCGCTCTACGCAGATGATGTGATCCTGACATTATCACAGCCTCTCACCTCCCTGCCCAATGTCTTCTCAATTTTGGGGACCTTTAAACAAATTTCTGGGTTCAAAATTAATCAGGCCAAATCGGAAGCCCTCAATATAAATTTACCCAAACCAGTAGAAAAACTAATTGGACTCAATTTTAATTTTAAATGGCAACCCTCTATGATTAAGTATTTAGGGGTATATATCACAAAAGAATATAAGGCTTTATATAAAGCAAATTATCCCAGGTTGTTTCGGACTCTCCGTGAGGATCTCCGGAGATGGGCGGAGTGCAGTATCTCGTGGATAGGCCGTATTCATAGTGTAAGGATGAATCTCCTGCCACGAGTGCTGTACCTTTTCCAGGCCCTCCCGATCCCCCTGATAAAAGAAGATATCCTCTCGCTTCAGTCCTTAATAACAAAGTTTATCTGGAATAAGAAAAACCCACGAATTAACAAAGCGATCTTAAGGAGGCCGACCTTGAGAGGAGGGTTGGGGGTGCCATGCTTGTTCGCCTACTACAAAGCAGCCCAACTGTGCCAGATTGTGCAGTGGCACACAGACCCGAACCTTCGGAGGTGGGTAGCGCTAGAAAAAACATGTTGCACACCAATAGATATTAGGAATCTAATTTGGTTGCCCAAAAAAAGCCGGGCCGTCATGCGGACTCCTCTGCAGACCATGGTCAACTCCTTGAAAGTCTGGGACGTGGTAAAGATCAAGTGCCACCTCACATCCCTGAACTCTCTGATGACTCCCATTTGGGGGAACCCAAACTTTGCTCCAGGTATGGATAGCTCTATTTTCTCAAAATGGATTCAAGCTGGGTATCTCCGCCTAAAAGATCTGGAGGGCAGGCAACGTGTAAAAACATTTGATCACATTAAAGAGGAGAACAATTTACCAAACACTGAATTCTTTAGATACCTCCAGATCAGGGCCTTCTACAATGAAGCCCCAATTCGGCCCCGGAGAACAAATTTTGAGCAGCTCTGTTCAAGAGATACGGACACAAGGGGACTAACATCTAGAATGTACAGGGAAGTAGTGTGCCCAAAGACGGACGACCAACCCAAACTGGCCTACATGAGACAGTGGGAAGCAGATATGGGGGAGACATTAGAAGACGAAGACTGGGATAAGATCCTGCAGATGGCGGCCGAAAGCTCCATCTGCACCACATTAAAGGAGAACGCATATAAAGTCCTGATAAGGTGGTATTACACGCCCGCTAAATTATCTAAATTTGTCAAAGGCTACTCTCCGCTCTGCCCCAAGCAGTGCAGAGAGAGAGCGGACTTATTCCATATGCTGTGGTCTTGTACGAAGGTAAACCCGCTTTGGGAGGAGATTAAAGATTGGCTTCAGAGACTACTAGAAGTGAACATTCCCTTAGACCCGTGGCTGTTCCTGTTGGGCAGACGAGTCAAGGGGCTATCTAACGCCACACATAAATTGATCGCACATCTGGCTACAGCCACCAGATGCGAGATCGCAGCAGTATGGAAACAACCAGAGATTCCGATTATCCCCAAGATTAGAAATAGAATTTGGTTTGTATGCCGGATGGAACAGTTGACGAGTTTGGTCAACGACACCAGCTCAAATTTTCTAAAAGTCTGGGAGCCCTGGCTGGCACAGACAGACATCCCGGGAATAGATATCACCACAATCCTGCAATAATAGGTGGTAAATGCGTTCTCCGGTAATGAAAGGGATCCATGACAACATAGCGACAGAGAATCCGGAGGAGGAGCGGGACCCAGGGTAGAATAGGACCCTAGTGTAGGAGGCAGCCAAAGAGGTAACAGCAGGTGAGCGTGAGCCAAGGTTCTCGGAGAAAGTGGTTACTCTAAAATACATGCACGGTGCCCGAACGGCTGAGGATAGGCGGAACACCCCTTCGAGCCCTCTACCCCCCCCCCCCCCCCCCCCCCCCCCTCCCTTCTACATAGTCAGTGTGTCTTGTCCCCCGGTTCGTCTTGTAAGTCCAGTAAGTCAAGTTTTTGGTTCTTTATATAAAAAGAAAGTACTAATTGTGGTGTTGTCACTGTAGACAATGGATGGTGTTACCATGTCAGATGTATTTCACCCAATAAAATCAAAGTTATAAAAAAAAAAAATATATGATTTTCACTATAATGGTTCATTTTTAACCTAATCTATATATTTTATTACATCTTAAATCAGTTTTATATATCTGTCTGTGTCCTGAAACATGGGACTGATAGCTGTATTATTATAGAATTTTTGTTTAATTTTATGTATGGTTTTGATTTTATTGTATTAATTCTCTGTTCCATGCCTAATCATTGGTATTTTTACAGCATGTCAAATCATCAGTGTGTCTTTATTATATGGCATTGCAAAATATGTATTTTATATTGTATGTTGTACTTGTTCCTTGTCAGGCTTTAGGATATTGAGTTTTTACTTTCCCCTGTCTTGAAACCTCCACCAATATATATATATATGTACCAAGTTGTTTTGTGTTTGGTTTATGTGTTGTAGCCAATCTATGCATATTCTTACTCATTTTCATTCATTGAATTGGGTGGAGTTAAGATAATTAATCAATTAACTTTGACTATATGAGTCATGATGGCTCCACCATTCCCTTTCCTCTGACAAAGTCGCCATTACCCTAGCGACGAAACGTGTAAGGGTGATAACGCTCCTGTGGCTTATTCCCTGCTGAATTCTACGGAAAGGAGGAGTGTTGTTGAGAGCGGAACCAGAGGTGCGGTTATTATTGTGCCGGTGGACCATAGTGTGGACGCACACCTTTGAGGCTACCCGACCATACATACGGAAGAGCTAAGCACGTTTCCAAATCGCAAGCTGCAAGTTCCAAATCGGCAGACGAACTACTGGATTCCAGAGTTTCTCTCCAAGGCGTTTTTCTACTGAGATTTTGTGAGTGAACTGATTTTAGCATTGTAAAAATAAACCGTATACCTTTTACACTATGGCGCCCGCAATGTCCCCTTTTGTTTTGTAGAAGTATAGAGGAAGGTGGTTGATCCTGCGGATAGCTTTCTGAGAGTTCCAGTGTTTCTATTTTTAATTAATTTATTTTATATTTAAGGTTTATTATCATTGTATTTTGGCTTCACTTTCCCTTTACCATTGTCCCATTTGTGTCCATTGCCTTTTCCATTCCTTTATTGCTTGTCTTATCTGGTGTTTGATTGTATGTATTTTGTGGTTTGTTTATTTGGTACATTTCATTTAGTGCTTATTTCCTCACAGTTATTATTGACTGTCCAATACTTGTTTTGACGCTGTAGCTTTTGTGTTATATGTAACGGGTATTCCCCTCCCCCAATCGTAGATAGGGACCATGTGGGGAAATCTACATATGTTACAGTGTGGTGCAATACCTGTTAGGCTCACAGGAGGCCTGAACCTCTGCCACTGGGAGCCTGGGGTGTATCCTGGAACGTATGCTTACAGCGCCTCCACCTGGGCAGGGATTCCAGGTGTATAGAATGACCCCTGACACAGGACCCACAAATGGGAAACACATACAATGAAGTATATATATGTAACTGTTTACTATATGGACAAAACAATAACATCACATCAACACAATAGCAACAAAGCCGTGTCACCCTTAACCTGGCCTCACTGTCCGCAAACCCCAACGCTGTACCCAAGTGTCCCAATAGTCCAGCAACCCACCCACTAGGCGTGATCAGCGCCTGTAAGGAAACCGGTATATATGGCACAGTTGATGCACTTGTAGAAATACCTGCCCGGGGCTCCTGCGCCCGGGTTCAGCAACAATAGAAATGGACCCGTCTGCATCCAACGCTGAATCCACAGCAATGGCGTCCTCTCCCAATCCAGAGATATCACCACACAGATAGTCTCTATCTTTAGTGATGCAGGTGTGATCACAGACACACTTGTCACACTGCTCCCTCCTTGTCAGAGCACACAGCAGTGTCTGTCTCACTGTCTAAGCTACTGCTAAAAGGGCAAAGTCCGTACCTTAGGGCCTTCCCTACACAGCAGCTACAAATCTACTGTTGAGTTGGGCCTAGCTGGGGCCTGGGGGTAACCTGGCCTAGTAAAAGAAGCCACTTGCTCCCTACACCTACCTCCCCCTCCCTTCTCCCAGCTCCAACTGATTAGCGTGGTCCCTGTGCAACATAGTATCCTTCTCCAATAGGAGAAGCTGCAAACTCTATTTGCTGTCTGGCTGCATGTGATGTCGGTGAAAGGGCAATCCCCAGAGGCTGCTGAGAGTTGTAGTCCGTCATGGCCCTCTTTAACATTAGGGCCACGTGCGCTATGTCTGCCGCGCCTGTGCAACCCTGTAATGGTCGCCACTGTTCTCTTCTGCGCCTGTGCGACCTTGGGAAGTCCCTGCACTATGGAGCTCCATCTCTGCCCCTTCGCGCTCACTATATTGGCCGCCACGTCGCTTCTGCGCATGCGCAAGCCTCCGCGCCGACATAACAAAGATGGTGGCGTTGAGCCTCTGATGCCACCAAGAGATGCGCTCGCCCCCACAACTGCCTTCTCACTGGTGAAGGTAAGGGGAAGAGGAACGGGGAACCGGGGAGCCAAAGGGGTCATGGCTACATTCTCCCCCTGGTGGAAATACCAATGATCCCGCTTGGAGGACAGCGTCACACAGCACAAAGTTATATAATAAAAATGCAGGGCATAGTATATACAACTTAACACAGGTGTGCATAACTTAATCACAACAGTTATACCCGAGGCCAGCTGAGTGTTAGCTATTTGCTGAAACCAATTGTGGGGTGCCCCTAACTGATAATGTGGGGGTAATTCACTTTTTCTTTTGTGAGCCTCCGCTTGGGTAATCGCTTGGAAGTCATGCTCAGGTGCAACAGTCACGGGTTCCATACTACTTCCTCCCCCTGGTGGAAGGAACAGCACAGTGTCTCTTTGCCAGTCCTTTACCCGGCCATCCGCGGCATAGATGCGGTGGGCCAGGAGGTCTTGATCTTTTCCACGGTCCACTACATGGTGATTGGAGCGCTACATGTTGCGCATGAAGGAGGCAACGATTACAATAGCTGTCACATCACTCACAACACAGTCCTTGTCCCTAAACACTTGGGAGGCTTCCACTGGGAAGCGAGCGATTAACAAAGTCTCTGTTACATCCTGCAGGGTGTAAAGAGTTGATACCTTACCACTGCATTGATTCACGGTGTCCAGCAGGTCATCAGGAACGCTGACTGTTACCACCTCAGCTGCACTGGACATCAGGATAGAGTTGAATTGTCCCTCCACTTGGCAGATGGCCAGTACACACTGTTGATCCTGTACCGCCTGGTAGCGATCATCTGTGGAAAACACTGTAGCCTAGCTAGTGGGGATAGCACAGCCCTCAATCTCCTGGGAACCTGCTATTGACACTTCTGGGGCAGTCCACTCACTTTCCGGAAACTCAGGAGCGTTGGATCCCAGTCCTGGGACCATTTGAATTGGAACGCGCGGGCTCCCAGGTTGACGAGAGCCGCCATTTTGGACTGGGTCCCGCACCGTAACTTCTTCTACTTCTACGTCTGGCGCCTCCATTGAGGGTATCTCACCACTCCACTGGCTTGCGATGGGATCCTCTTCCTCCGGTCTCATCTCTGGCTGTTCCTCCGACACACTGGGAGTTGCCACGGCCTTGGGACTCTTCCGCGGTTCCGGCAGCACCATCGCTTGCTGTCGGGGAACGTCAATGTACAACGGGCCCACCGCCAGGTCATGAGCAATCTCACCTCGGACCCACGGGCCCACCGCAGAGCAAGCGGCAGCATCTGGATACACCTCATCTAGGGCACACGGACCCACAGGAGGCGCTGTATCTGCCGAGAAAGTTGGCTCTGTGTCTTTGCAGGAGTGGTCCGCCGGCTGGCGCATCACCATGAGTTGTTGGTCGCTGGTATCACTAAGAGAGGATGGGGGTAGAGACACCTTACCCTGTGATTCTGGAATCTGCGGTTCTGGAATATTCTGAGTGTGGAACTGAGTCTAGAACCGGGGTGCACAGGCCCCCTGGAACATCTGTTATAGCACACAGACTCGGTGTGGCCACTGCGTTGCAGCTGTCCATTTTGGTCAACGTAGCTTTAAAATCTTGCTGTTCTAGAGCAGAGTCTAGAACCGTGGTTAGAGCGCCCTGGCCCTCCAAAACCTCAGTGGTTGCGCAAGGGGGGTTAACATCATTGATCACCCCGGTGGAGAGGCCAATCGCAACTTTCTCTGCTGGTTCCGGCTCTAGAACCGACTCTGGACCTGTGGTTAGAGTGCACGAGCCTTCCGAAACTTCTGGGAGGTAGGTAGATTGATTACCTGCATTGACTTGCCCAGTATATAAGCCGATCACTTCTGTCTTGGTGGGTTCTGGAGTCTCCAGCAGCACTTGCTCCAGGAACTGTGCACCGCAGCCGAAACAGTAATGTCCCCAGATCAATTCACAACCTGGGAAATCACATTTGGAGCATGGAGATTGGATACACTTCCTCCCTTCCACTTGTGCCATCAACACCCCAGATGGTAGCTGATAGGGATCAAAGTCCTCACTACCAGGCATATTCAAGTCCTTTTGTAAGCATGGCACAAAAGAACGGGTACGTTCAATCCTCTTATTCGCCAGGCTCTATACAACTGAGGGTGTGATTTACTGCATCCTGTACCTCTCTTATCATCTTACCATGATCATATATATATATATATATATATATATATATATATATACCTCTCTTATCATCTTACCATCTTATATATATACATATATATATATACATACAGTATATACTGTATATGTGGCGGTCTGCCTCTGGGGTTTCCATTACCTCGCGGCGAAGTTGTGTGGGTGTCGCAGGCAAAGCGTGCATGCGCCCGGTATGCAGGGAGCTGTGGGAAGGGGCTTCCCCCTCTTCCTATATCTCCAAGGGATGGATGACCAAAGCCCTGGTCTCAAATACCCAAACTCGGTCAGACATAAGCATACCCCGGGTAACCTTCACGTCCAGTGCCATGCTAGAAACATTCCACCGAGTCAACACTTCATCACCGCCACCTACCCCCAGCTGGTATGAGAGCAGTGCTATGCAGGCTCCTCGCCAAGGGTCAGCTTACTACAGTCATCTGTCAACTGGCGGCCCAGAACTATAGGAAACTCAAGACTTTCTCTTGGGTAACACCCACTCCCGCGGGAGAAGGGATTGCGGCCTGCCGAGAACACACCCTAAAATCGTAGCTGGAGAGGCTGGATGGGACTTGGGTGATGACGCTCAAGGTGCGGTCACCTTGATGACGACAGCGGAGAAGTTGCATGGTGGGGAAATGTCCGCCCGCTTCTGTTGTGGGCAGTACACTGGCGAGATAGCCACCTGTGACGTTTGCAGCTGGCGGGTGAGGAAACAGCCGCGTTCTGCAGTCGCGGGCGGTGTACCGGCTAGATGGTTGCCTGTAGCGTTTTCAGGCAGCAGGTGAGAAAATGGCTGCCCACTGCGGTCGCTGGCGGCGTACCAGCTAGACGGCCGCCTGTAGCGTTTGGAGGCGGCATGTGAGTAACGGCCGCCCGGAGCAGTATTCTTGATAAAGAATATATAAATGAAGTACTGATCTTTGTAATGCTAATCGACTAGAAAAGAACACAAATCTATATCAATGTTTAGTCCTCTTGAGGTTAAAGTTTTCAGTATATGTATCCAACATGTTTCAAGTTTTGAGATTTGGTATATCAACTCCTTTCCAACTTGGTTCTAGTTTTTCCTATCCCTTTACATGCTAGCCCTATAGGATTTTGCAAGTGATTCTCTTCAAAATATTTTGAAAAATTATGTTGGAGGAAGCATTTCTGAATGTTAGTTATGTGTCTGCCAATCTGTTTTTTTAGTTTTCTTGTCGTACGTCCGATATACTGTATTGTTTCCCACATGGGCATTGGAGGAGGTTGATTACATAGAAACTGTACATTACTTTATATTGCACTGTATCACTTTTGGGTGTTTTAACTGGGGGCGTGTGTGAGTGTGAGTGTGAGTGTGAGTGTGCGTGTTGTTTGTGGCAGAAAAATGGAACACGTAGCAACAATAGTCAGTAATGATCCCAAAAAGTGGTCAAAAGTACCGGCACAGCACAAAGGTAAATAAGATATAATTTAATAAGTTCAACTGCCAATGGTTCAACCATTATATCTATCTACCCAAGTAGTCACCTTTAAAGTACATGTGAAACCATTTGTTTGTTTATTTTGTTTTATGTGAAAATCAAGTGGGTTGAAATACTTTGAAAATAGGACAATAATACATTTCATACAGCCATGCAAGTGCATGAGAACAAACACATACTTTGACTTTGAATACCCTCATGTCACTTTTACTGCCTGCTAGAAGATTGTTGTTCATATTGTAGGTGTTAAAATTATCCAGATTCATGTGACTAATTAATCAATCTGTCTCTACAAGGTTAAATTAAGTATATTTGCCATGTTTTAAAAGTCTTATAATGTACACATTCTTCAACTTTAAGTGCTTTTTATAACACTAAAATACTGATAACAAATATGGTGCCAAGCTTACAAATCTCATAAATATAATAAAAAAAATAAGAATTTATTGTAGGACTAAGTAATACTGTATCTAGTTAAAACTGTCCAGATCTACATAGTTACATAATATATGAGGTTGAAAAAAGACATGTCCATTGGTTTTAGAAATTTACCTTTATGGGGCGGGAGCCTGACAAAAATAGCCATGTTAAGCAAGAGCTTCCTATCAGGAGAGCACACCTAACTATGCAAAGGTATAATGAAACAAAATCTATACAAACCTATCGATATCATAAGCTGAACTCCCGAGGGTCACATAAATCTAACAATTGAGACAGAATCAAAATCCTTTGCAAAATCAAGGAATATTGCACCAATCAACTGTCCATGTTCCATGGACAGCTCCTGTCAGGGATCATGTGGATAGTGTGATTCCATTTCAGAGAAATACAAGGGGACAAATGTACATAGTGTAATATTATTTTATGAGTACAAAATATAAAAATATCTGAAATGGTGAAAATACAGTCACAAATATTCCTACCAGATAGATCCAAGTGGTCTTTACAAAGGGAAACCACTTGGAAAAATAAAATAGCCACAAGCAATTGGTTGAATCAAAAAAACAAAAGACTTTTTCAAATGTGTTAAATACCAAGCTTGCAGATACGATCACAACAAAACTGAGAATTTCATGTCTCACTCACAGGAAGATAGGAGTGTAAGGAGCGCTCAATGCCAGGTAGAATATCCAATGATACCAAAACCACCATCCAAGGAGAATAATTATAAAGATTAATAATGCGTGTTGGTAATACAGTATAGCCAGCAATTATGGGTACAGACCTCCTGAAGACAGGTAGTAGGGAGCAAGAAAAGCCCACAACATCAATCTCATTGGAGGATAACCCTGTAGCAAAACCAATTATTACTCATGGCTCCTGGTGTGGCTGGATGGATGTGCAACTTCCAAGATGAGGTACATAGGATGCAGGTGATGTGAGGAGCGCACAATCCGGTAGGAGCAAGGAGAGAACCCCAGGTAACAAAATGTAAATTTTATTGAGTCATCAACACATTAAAATCCAACACATTTCAAACGTTTTAGCGTTCTTTATCAAAAGAACGCTAACACGTTCGAAACGTGTTGGATTTTTATCATCTTCATCCTATGTACCTCACTCACAGGAAACATTTAAAATCCCATGCTTTATTAACTGTAGAAGTGAATACTGTATGTTGTATACTACTCATTTCTCCATGTGAGTTACAGTATGTGGGACGAACCACGTGTTCAATGAGAGTGAGAATTCTAGAGCACCGTAGAAATATTACATTAAGTATGGAATCTCATAGCATGGCGTTGGAATCCAAAACACTGTGCATTTTATTGTTTTAGTATATAGTTTATATACAGCCCAGTCGGAGAGGAGGTAACAGATTTTGAGCTCTCTTAATGTGTGAATCATTTGGATTCACAAATTGAGTACCCTCCAAGCCAACAAGACTGAGAATTGCCATTGTTTTGAATGCCTTTTTATCTTGAGCAACACCTTTGACTCTTTATGGTTTGGGTGTAATCTGTGATAATTAATCACTTTTCTGCTTCATCCCTGGTTCAATTTTGGGTTGTTTCCCCTTTGTTTACAGTTTTATCTGAATGTTTCAAATCTTTTTGTATTATATTGAACTTCCAATATTTAATATTTTTCTTTAAAGTATCCCATTCAACAATGAGCTAATTCAATACTTAATATTTGATAAACTTTTGACATATTTTTCAATACAGTTCTTCATGAATGTTTTTATTTTAATAAATACAATTTCTATATTTTTTACATAAAGAAGGTTTTTATTTATAAAACATCTAGATTTATATTATATATTTGTAAATTTGGAAGCTCCATATGTTCCCTCTAAGACAAGTGGGAAGAATCCACATTTCTATCTGTATTATACATTTTTATTTAAATATCTCTTTTCATTCATAATGGTATACACAGTATCTGTGTTCTTTAGATCTGGTTTTGTAAATGTTTCCTCTTATTGGGACGTAATTGAATTTTTAATTGTGCCTTGATGTCACCATCCTTGAATAGTATGGGGGCTATGCACTAAACTCCGTGCTTTTGCGTCTGGCTGAAACAAAAAAGCACGTCCGATAAAAAGTGAAGCCGGAGACGCGATGCACTAAGGCCTTGAGCCCATTTTCTCTTGGACGGGCCAAAAACTGGCTTATCGTATGTGTTGGTTTTTTCCCCCTGCTAGCATTCTTAAACTTTACATACACTAGCTGATAGAAAAAAAAGCCGCTTGGAACATTTGCATGGAGATTTGCCATCTCCATGCAAGGCTGTTACAGGCGATCGTACACAAAACAAATACATTTTAATAATAGTGTACATGAGATAGATTTATACTAACTAGAGAAGAGCAGAGCGAGACTCTGAGCTATAATAGATCTATCTAGCCTCAGGTCTTATCGCAAGGCTCTTCATCCTATTCTACTTCGTGCTCGCCCTCTCTCTCTTCCTACTCCTCCGCTTCGACCTCTATGCTCTCGACTTCCGTCATCTCTCTCTGCCTTCATCGCTCTCTCTCTCTCTCTCTCTGCTAGCTCCCCTACTCTCTGCTCTCTCTCATTCTCTCTCCTCTCTTATCTCTGTCTCTCTACTCTACCTCTCTCTCTCGTCATCTTAGCCATCTCTCTCCTCGTCTCTCATACTCACCTAACCCTCTCTCTTTCTCTTCTCATCTTATCTCTCTCCTCTCACTCTCTCTCCTTCTCCTTCGGCGCTTCTCTCTCTCCTCTTCTCTCTCCTCCTCTCACTCTCTCTCCTTACTTTTCTCTGTCTCCTCTCTCTCGTCTCGCTTCGCTCTCTCCGTCCCAACTGCTCTCTCTCTCTCTCCTCTCTCTCTCTGCGGTTCTCTCCCTCTCTATGCTGCTCCATCTCCTCATCTACTCTGCTGCTCTTCTCTCTCATCTACCCCCAACACCAACACAATGAAAGTCTGCACTGGGAATACCTCTCCTCTCTCCTCATCCCGCTCTACTCTCTCATCTCTCCTCGGACGACCTCCTCTCCTCTCTCGGTCCTCATGCCTCTCCTCTCTCTCCTACCTCTGTCTCTGCCTCTCTCTCCACTCCTCTTCTCTCATCTCTACTCATACTCTCTCCTCTTCTCTGCTCTCTCTCTCTCTTTCGCTCTCTCTCTCTTCCCTTCTCTCACTCACCCACCCTTCCCTTCCATCTTACTTTACTTTTACTCCACCGCTCGTCTCTCCTCTCCTTCTTCTCTCTCCGCTCCTCTCCTTCTCTTCATCTCTCATCTCTTCTCTCCTCTCCTCTTCCTTCTATCTACTCTCTCTACAGCTTCTTGTTTCTCAGAGAGAGAACGTATGATGAACAACTCAATACTATCACAAATTACATGTAGAGCGAGTTACCTCAAAACATGTGTCACCTACAAATACCCAACTTCTCTCATACAGACACAGTACAATGAAAATTCAATTTCGCTTAAAAAATCCAATCATCTCATCACCATCAAAATGCCTCAAATGCCACTCAAAAACTTGCATTTACATGGTATACATGATGTCATACAATCTCATGCACCAGCACTCTGCAAATGTAATGTTAACCTAGACATATTCCAAACAAAATTAAGCCAATCATTCGCAAACACATGTATACTATTTAATAACGCATCCATAACCCATAATCAATTAGCATTCATTAATCTAAATCACTAAACATTTAAATCCATCCATCACAATTACTATTCAATCGTTAACAGAACCATTTACCTCATGACAAATATAAGTACCAAAAATACAATATACAAAAGCAAGCCTCACCTGCTCTAAATACACCATACAAAGCAAAAATTACACATCTATCTAATTAAAATCATACACACCACATTTATGCATAGCATGCATAGCCAAAAACTTTTAAAAAAACCGCAAACAAGCTTTAACAAACAACATCATTTCTACCCTGTATGTATAACCTGTTATTCGATATAGCTTCATATACATACATACATGGTGGCAAGATGATATCACCAAAAAAAAAAAATACACATGTAAAAAACTTAAAAAAATTGAACAGAGGTCACGTGACGACAGAGAGGTAATGGCTGCTTAGTACTTGAGCTCCATTCCCACGGCGCACTAGTTATTTAAAATAACTACAGCAAAACAGCGACAACGCAATCACAGCAGCATTAAGAGAATCTCTAAATATGTCAGATGGCATCTAATAAAACATACCGAAAAAAAACTCAGACAGCAGCCCTCTCTACTTATTTAAAAAAAGGAGAGGAAGACCTACCCGGCTGTCCGTTTACCCACCCTCCTGCAACAACACCAAACCATTGTGAGCAGAATCCATCCTCTTCTCCTATTGGCATTATTTGTTGGCCGTTTGTGTGTTCCCATCTCTTTTTAATATCGTTTGTTTATTAAACAGTGTATATATCTATGTTCCCTTCTCTTTCCTAATTTTGAGTAATACCCAGAGTCTCTCTAACCACTACAGAAGATCCCCTATCCCTATATAAAGGGTGTTCCCAATATACATATATATACTTGCTACTGTAGCTACTAACTACTCCTAATTGTGTGCTCCCCTTCTTTACTATTTACATTACATGTGTCCCCGGAGTCACAAGTGAAGCAAGCACCAGAGGATCCCCCCCGTCTTTCTCTAAGACTCCCTTTCAATCACACCATGAGTAACCCAGACCCGCAAACCCCTACAAGACTTGAAAGATACCAAAATTGAATTAAACATGTTGTTGACCTCCAGGGGCAGATAACGCGCTGAGTGTCTAAGAGGAAATTTTAGCAAAAACAAGCGAACAGGCCGGATACTATGCTGGCTCAGCGTTAAGAGACAGACCGTGAAGTTTAATATCCAAGCTATACGCTTAAAATCAGGCACCCCCCAACGGCCAAACCCAAGAAAATAGTAGAAGAATTTGGTTCGTTTCTATTAAACATTCTATAATGGAGAGAAAGTGGCACATAACGCTAAAAACGACAGAAGCTGATAGATTTCTTAGCCAGCTCAAAACTAGGGAGATTACATAGGCAGAGAGAGAGGGCCATGGGCGGCTGATTTCTCTATAGAGGAGTGGTCACAAGCCATTAAGGAACTCAAATCAAAACCCTCAAAGGCCCGCGGCCGATGCTTCTCGAGGCTATACTATAAAAATTTGCCAAAGTACTAGCCCCTAGGTTGCTCCACGTGTTCAATGCAATATTAGCAGGTAGCCCCCATCCCCAGGGAGATGTTACAGGCTCTATATCATTAATCCATAAACGCCAGGTAAAGATCCGCTTGACTGCAAAATATAGGCCCATATCCCTAATCAATACTGATATTAAAATATACGCTAAACTATTGGCCAATAGATTATGTCTAATCCTACGCCAGACTTATACACCCAGATCCGGTCGGATTCATCAAAGGCAGACGGCAGGCAGACAATACCCCGGCGATTTATTGTATCTGGTAGAATTGGCTAATAGAAATAACACACAAATTATGCTGTTAAGTCTGGATGCAGAAAAATCCTTTTGATAGGATAGTAAATAGTGAGAGCATGGCTCCCAACTATCCGTGCTCAGCTATGTGGTATCCACTATAAGTGCATAAGTATGAATTTGTCCCAGTGATATAGCTGTATAAATAGCCAGGGAAACATTTGTCTTGTCATTCATCATAGTCCCTGTTTTCCTATAAGTACGCCAGTCCTTCCACATGTGGGTAGGCCCTGTATATATAGGTATAGTAGTCATCACAATATCTGACCCCCTAATCAACGTAAAGTGTCCCCCCTGGATATATTGTAGGTACATTGGAAGCGCCCCCAGAGACCGCAGTGAGCGGACAGGGGTACATCACTGTTACGAAGTTACAAATGATTCCTTCGCTTGCGTCATGCTGGTAATAGAACGACAAGAAATCCTCCAAGAGATTAAGCGGAGCACAGACCAGCAAACAGAATACAGGGGCTGACACCAGGCATGATAAAAATCCTTTATTCCATGAACAACATCATGGCTAGGGATGGGTAAAAATCTCTAACAGGCGTTTCGGGCCGTCGCCCTTTGTCGAAGAGACTGTTTTAGCAGACTGCTTCAGCCCTGGCATATATAGGTCTCTCCCCCGCCTCCCGCTCTCGATCTAAAGGTTGCGTGATTACTTGGCGTGCGAAATCGCCGAGCTATAATCCCCTTGTTTGTCTCATATGGCCAATGTGGATTATAGACAGTTTACTACAGCGCTGAAGGTATGGGGGGCTGACTCAACGCGCGCAGCGCAAGCCGCAGTGTGTCTGTATATCATTACAATAGAAAATATGTAACGATAGTAACAAACATTTAAAAACAGTTAAGAACAGTTGCAAGGCAAAACAGTCTAATAGAGCTTAAATGGTTTTAGGAAGTAAATAGCACAACCAATTATGCTGTTATATCCAGTTTGAAGCATATAATGATGACACCGTATATTGTAGGAGACATTGTAGTGATAACAGAAATCTATACAATATATTGCATTTTATTCCCATCACTGGGAATATATCAGCCTGCTATAGATGAACATCAATATGAAAGGAACGCACCTATCTCTAATAATTATAAGCATGTAATAACAATGTACAACCACTATATTCATCACATTTCGTGCATGCGTCTTTATATCCGGCGGTAAGGACATACATTTATTCTATTGACACTACAATATGTATGAATGTAGGACAATGCATAGAAAAAACTCTGCAGAGCAATACAATCGATGCCTGAATTATATAATTTTGGTAAACCTTTTTTTAATTTATGTTTAACTCTATTTTAGGAAATGCTTTAATTCCCAATCATTGTTCATACCTTGGTAGCACCAATGTCTCCAAGGGTATAAATCCAGTGCATTTCAAGGCGATTGAGAGTGATTCTCTATCTCGCTCCTCTAGGGTGGATAGCTATGTGTTCAATACACCTGAACTTTAAGCGATCTACTAAACCATGTGGACAGTTGTTAAAGTGTCTAGCTACCTGGGAAAATTGTCATCTTTATTTTTTATAGTTCTAAATGTGTTCCCTATTTCTTATCTTTAGGGGGTCTTTAGTCCTCCGTAGGGCTACAACAACCCCACAAGCAGCATCTAAAGGGACATAAAACACTATTTTGAATTACAGTTTAATAAAAGGAATTAATCCTGTATCTATGTCCATATCATATACTCCTCACTGATTTAATAGGAAAAAGCATCTTTGCAAAAATTACAGTCCCAACATTGATAGAAACCATTTGGAACATTCCCTTTTGGGGTATCTTTTGCTCGTACATACTCGTGATAAATGATCCCCAACGTTTTAGCTTTTCTGTATACTATTCTGGGAGTTGGATTTATTTGAACTAGCATCTGAGGTCTCTGTCTAGTCTGGAGTACCTCCTTCAATGTTTGTTCGAGATTGATCTTATCTTTCCTTCATGTTTCGACTCGAATAGTCGTGATAAATAAGGGTACCTCTCCTCCTCCTCCTGACCCCGCCTCTCTTGTTCTGCTCTGTTTTTTATTGGTTTTATGTCTGCTAAGAGATCTGCCCTTTTACATTGTTTTACGTTTTGAAGTGCAATTCTCAATAACACCATCTGAGTATCCACTGAGCCTTAAATCTCTGTTTGAGTAGTTCTGTCTTGAGTATATGAAACGTTCTTCTGTAGAGCATATCCTTCTAAGAAGCCGTAAAAACGGACTTTTAGGGATGCTATTTGAACAATGGTCTTGGGTGTGGCCACTATTCGCTCTAAGCAGGGAGTTGCGAAGAGTTTTCTTTCTGTAGATTCTGTTTGTATTTGAAAGATCCGTATCAATGTATAAATGTAAGGTCCAAAAAGTCATATGATGGTCATGAACTGTATGGGTAAATCTGAGATTACAGTTGTTGGATTCAAGATATATAAAGAACAATGAAAGTGTATGTGTATCCCCACATCAAATTAATAAAGCAACGATAAAACTTGATATACAGCCTATACGGATTGGTATCACCGAAAATGTAGTGAGACTCCCATAAACCCATAATAAATTCGCATATGAGGGTGCAACAGAGGCCTCCGATAGCATTAGTGCCGCCTGTGACGTAAATAATATTGATTATGAAAGTGAAATAATATGTGTTTGTAATAGGAACATTGTGCAATCTAAAATAACGTGATTTGTGCCAAGTGAAGATTAGAGTTGTTCAAAAAGTGAGTAACTGCTTTAATTCCCTTAGTGTGATCAATAACTGTGTATACATTGGGAGGTACTCTGACTATACAGAGACCTAGATGCAGTTACTACATCCAATCCCAGAATAGTATACAGAAAAGCTAAAACTTTGGGGGATCATTTATCACCGATTATGTACAAGGCAAAGATACCCCAAAAGGGATGTTCCAAGGGTTTCTTCTATAAAATGTGGACTTGTAATTTTTGCAAATATGCTGTTTCCTATTAAATCAGTTAGAGTATATATAGGCTGGCATAGATACAGGATTAATTCCTTTTTAAACTGTACTTCAAAATATGTTGGTTTATGTCCTTAGATGTGCTTGTGGGTGTAGCTACATTGGAAGGACTATAAGACCTAAACATACGAAAGAATAGGGAACACATTAGAACTATAAAAATAAAGATGACAATTTTCCAGTAGCTAGACACTTTAACAACTGTTACACATGGTTCAGTAGATCGCTTAACGTTCAGCTGCTATTGAACACATACTGTAGCTATCCACCCTAGAGGAGGAGATAGAGAAATCACTTCTCAATCTCGCCAGAAATGCACTGGATTTATACCCTTGGGCATTGGCTCCCAAGGGTATGACACTGATTGGAATTTAAGCATTTCCTAAAATAGAGTAAATAACATTAAAACAGGTTTCCACCACATTATATAATTCAAAGGCGATGTATTGCTCTGCAAGTTTTTTTCTATGCATTGTCCTACATTCTACATATAGTGTCAATGATCTAAATGTATCGTCGCTTACCTATGGCGCGATATAAAGCTGCATGACCCTAAATTGATAATATAGCTTTGTTTGTTACCTTTATACATGCTTAATTATTAGGATCGTGTAGCTTTAGATGTTTCTTACTTTCTATTTGATGTTCTCTATAGCAGGCTGATATATTCCCAGTGATGAATAAAAATGCAATATATTGTAACACTGGGTGACACCTTTATTCGAGCTCGCTAGGCTCCGGCGACTAAATTCTTACTAAACGCAACGGTTTTATGTTTAGTTTATTTGATCTGTTTTCTGCCGTTCTCCGATTTGCATTAGTTGATGTATTCCCACCGGAGATTGAAGCATTTTATTCCCTTGGCTGCAATACTGCAGCAGTATATATATATATATATGGCATTACAATTCATGAATTTATCTCCATCTGGTAGACACCCCGAAGCATGCAGCCTATTAAATCCTAATCATTTTATCATTTAACAGATCAGCACCCCCGTCAGCCAGGTATAACCACCAGGCTGTGAGAGAGCAAACGCAACGGGTTGTCAGAGGTGAGGAGCGGCGCATTCCAAGGTATCTGCCAGTGTACATACTGTTAATTTGCTCGAATAAGTTGTGTTTGGCAGTAGATTTCTTATTAACATACAATGTCTCCTACAATATACTGTTCTCATTATTATGGCTTCAAACTGGATATAACCAGCATAATTGGTTGGCTATTTACTTTACTCCTAAAACCATTTCAGCCATTAGAACTGTTTGCCTTGAACTGTTTCTTAACTGTTTTTAAATGTTTGTTACTATCGTTACATATTTTCTATTGTATGATATACAGGCACACTGCGGTTTGGCGGCTGTGCTGGTGTGAGCTGTCCCCCGTACCTTCACGTGTAGTAAACTTAGTTCATTCAGATACGCCATTGGGCGCTATGATGAGTAACCAATGGATTATATGCTCGGCGATTTTCGCGCGCCAAGTAATCACGTAACCTAGATCAGGCTGGAGGCGGGGGGGAACCTATATAAAAGCATAAGAGGAGCCAAAAAAAGTGAATAGGGGGGGGGGAACAGTGCTCGCAGCTTAAAGTTTGCATAAGCGACTTCCCTAAACGCGTTATTAGATTTTTACCATCGTTTCCTAGTCCTGATGTTGTTCATGGAACCGGTTTTTACTGCCTTGTCTAGCCCCTCTATTCTATTTGCTGTGCTGTGCTCCGCTTCATCTCTTGGAGAATTTCTCTTTTGATAGGATAACTGGCCTTACCTCTGGAGTAGGACGCTTGCGGCATTTGCTGCTTGGGGGATCTGGTGAGCAGAGTGATTCCTCTCCCTGTACGCTATTCACCTCAGAGCCACTCACCACTGGCAGTAATACATCACGGCGTTTCCTATCTCTCTCGCCTGGTCAAATTAAGAGTGGCACGAGACATGGATCCCACATCTCTCCATCTTACTGTTCGCTCTATTGTATTGAAGCTCACGGCTGGCGTGTCAAATTACGAGGCCACCCTGGACATCTATAATGGGTAAACCGCATATCTCAAACACATAAGCGCCCTGTACGCATATGATATCCTCCAGCTAATTATCTCAAATGCCCCTCACCAGTCACTTCTCCAAGTTGCCAAACCCATATTTGGATTTTCTGGATGCAGATTCTCGACAAATTTCGTGGATTTAAGAATATATCACAGCTAACATCTGAAGGCTTGCTCTACACTTCAATCATCCCTATACACATGAGAATATTTATTCTGCAGCACTCGAATTTTAACTTCACCCTGGCACAGTAAATACAGTCTAAAATTCTAGGAGTCCATAACCAACTAATACTCAAAGACATCTTAAATGTCAATTACCCCCTAACGCGTTAATTCGGGCCACATGTGGGAGTAACAAGCGTGAGACTCTACATGCCATAAAGGTCGATCTCTATAAACCAATAATACCTGGATAGGATACGGTACTGAGTCTCATAATACTGCCTTTCGCCAACTTTGCACCTTCCGCCCTGTATCTTATAATCCTTTTCTCCAATGACTGGATGACATAAAAAAAAAAAAAAAAAGATGGACTCAGTGACCAGACTCTAGAACCTGAATTGCTCTACATGACATTCTCTGAAATTTAATATCTGGGCACCGGAAAAAAACCGAGAGTCCAACATTATCAACCTATGACAATGATGACTGTTTCCTACACGACGGGGGGACTGTAGCTACGTACCTAATGCCTGCGTTCTCATATATGTACAAAGCGGCTCTAATTAAACCCATTATGATTCACATGGACAATCCAATTTCACATTTAAAACGTGTAGGGTGGAATTAGAGAAGAGTTCTGGTCCCAGTGGCCACTATTGAAAAATACCACGTACTTGATTTTGGCTACCCTAAAACATTGCACGACGAATCTGCCTTACATGCCCTACTTCGTCAATGAAGCCACTCCCGTTGTATGCTATCTGGGAGTGCCAATATAGTAACATAAATACTAGTCCCATTCAATGAGCGTAATTTCCTTCAATGTCCCCAATTAGAAACATCCCACAGTCGCAACTCCTGGCCTACTAGGGTGAGATGGCATCATTTGGAAACCAAAATGTGTATACGCAACCCACCCCGCTGTAAGTTCACAACTCATCTTTAAAGTACACTCGCGAGTAAGTAGCAACTATCGCCCAATAGGACATAACGGCAGCTCACTGCATCCGCCTGTCATAACGTCTCTGAACAGCAATATACCGTGCTTCCCTACCTGTAACCCTAGATAGTCTGTTGCGCAGCGGAGCAGACTACATGAGCCTGTTATTCAATGCGTTTACTATACTCATCATATGCACGTATATAACGATTGCAGTACAGTACATGCATTAAAGTGGGAAAAGGTAGTGGCTTCACTTACAGTACATTTTCGCTTTATCATACATGCTCCCGTCCCATTCTTGCGTATCGTTAATGGCGGGTATGCCTGTATACGAATCATCAAAGATCTATAGATGTGATACATAGCACAGATTAAACTTGTTTGATTCCACGTACCGACTGAGAAAAAGATATACCGCGCACTCCGAAATTTTATTAGGTACGCGGTCCCTCCAGCTCCGTCAGCATTTTAAAAAACAATTGGCCCAGTTACACCTGAACCCCCCCCCCCCTGACGTCCTTCGCGACAAGAGCTCATAGTCGGCCAGAACACCGACCTCAAATGGACTCACATCACAATTGTATAGCCAGGAAGTAGTTTGATTCTGGCTAAGCTATCCCGACAAACAGCCATCGTCAATATTAGTAGCACCTGGCACATGGAAAGAGACTCTGGAGAGAGACATTAGAAGACGCCGAAGTGTGCAAACGGGCTATAGTATCTGTGCTCTATTACCACAACTATCCATATTGTACTCCTGGTGTCCCTAACCCTAAGGAGAACGCATACAAGGTCTAGAGAGGGGGTCAAATGCGGTGGTACCATCACCCCAATAGAAATTAAGCCAAGTTCGTGTCTGGATCTCTCTCCGCCCATATGATCCCAACGGCCGCAGTGAGGAGGATCTCCCTATCTGTTAACATATGCTGTCGTCTTGTCCTGCGATCTCCCCACCATGAATGTGAGAAATTAGAAATTGGCTAGGCAGAGGTCTTCGACTCACTATTCTCCGTCCAGACCCATGGCTCTTCCTGCTTGAATAAGCATGCTAAACGACAGGGCCTGTCCACAGCAAAGCAATAAACTAATATGCACATATTTGTGCAGATAGCCAGGAGGGGAACAAGAGGGGGGACTGGGGGAAGAAGGGCCACACTGATCGAGGATCACATTGACAGCACTAATTGGTCAAAACGGAAAAAAGCACGGGGGGAGAGGGGGGGAAAGAAGAGGGGGGGGGGGAAGCGGGGGAAGAGAAAAGGACAAAAAAAGAGGAAAGGGAAAAGGGGAAGGGGGGAGGGGCGGGGGGAGGGGGGGGGAAAAAGAAAGGAAGGAACAAAGAGAAGGAAGGAATGCCATGAAAATGAAGAAAAAGTGGGGTGGGGATCAAAGGGGGTCACCTAAATTCCAAGTAAATTCCAGCGCAAAGATTCGAAATGATTGTGGTTTATCTAACCAGTAGTGGGAGAAAAAACTTTGACGAGTGCTACGACCTCAGCGACAGGCAGCTGTGTCTTTGGCATACAACAGGAGATTTAAGTTGTGTCGCGTCGAACAATGTCACTGTTCAAGCAGTAGAGGTGAGAAGTAAACTAAGAACAACACCAAAAGAGGTATACTCTAGGTGTGTGCTGGCAGCGTAGGGATTACCTGGATACAGGCTCCCCTCCGGGGTTGAGCTAGAGAGAGTGTAATACAAGTAAAACATACGAGTGGTACGATGGGTGCTGACCAGAGCTATGACACAGAGTGTGCCTCCATTGTGGACCATCCTTTAGGAGTGGACAACATGAGTCAGTAGCAAAGGACGAGGGTCAAGCGGTCAGGAGTGCTATGAACAATAAGGACTTAAACAAAGCGAACATGGAAACATACTGTGGGGGGAAGAAAAAATAAGGGCCATGGATAAACAGAGTCAATAGACCCGCGTCTGTGTACATGGATAAAAAGCACTGGATAGTACATCGTCAAACAGAAAAAACAAAATCCCACAGCAAAGAGTGCCTTACTAGTGGGAGGAATCTGAGAAAGAGGAAGAAAGGGTTTGTATCGAGTCCTGATGCCCTTGAGATCTCAGCCTACACGCCGCATGCGCGCATCGTATGCTCCTCTTCCTTTCTGGCAGCCACTTTTGTCCTTCTCCTTACTCTCTTCTGCGAACCCCTTCCTACTCCTACACCTGCTCACTAACCATGAAAACAACCAAAAACACAACGAACAAACATACCGTTGTCGGCACTATGAAACGACACTCTCTCCTCTCATTTCTCCACCTTCCTAGCTCCCTTCCCCCCAACACGCTCGCCCTTTTTTTTTGGTGTGGGATTTGTGCTCTTCTTTTGTCTTTATTGATTTTGTTCTTTTCGTCTTTGTCAATTTTCTCAGTTAATAGTTGTTATTTATTGTAAGAGTGACGATGCGTTACCTTAATCTATTTATGGGCTACTCAGGGGCTTTCTTCCACCCTAAAAGCGAACGTCGGTGTTCGACAGTAGTGTCAATGTTTGTTTCTGGCTCCACTCTTCGGCCAGTCTCTGTATTTTTCTCTTTCCTTTTTACACTCGGCTGATAACCGGAAGCTCCATCTTCTCAGGAGGTGAGGGAAGAAACGGAAGGTAGTGTGTGGTCAGGTGGTGGGTGTAGTTGGGGGCTGAGCCAACGCACGGACAGTTACTGCTTTCTGCAGGTGCAGGAAGAACGCATGGGGAAGGGGGAGGAAAATGGAGAAAAGATTGGGAGGCGTCTGCAGCGAGCTGACATACGTTACTGTCCAAAGTCGAGATTATACCCTAACATGAATGTAATGGTATAGCTGTATTGCTGTATCACTGTTTGCAAAATGGCAAAAAAATCGAAGTTACAAAAAAAATAACCTGAACAAATTCAACATAAAATCAGCATTTCTTTTGTCACTTACCAGTACTTACGCCACTCCACGCGACTCACCCGTTTGAACAGCTTACTACAGGCGCTATGACGTCACATTTTCGCAAAAACACTCATATTGTGTTCCCACGGCCCTGATTGGGCTCTCCGCATGGAAACCAGTGTTTTGGCTGATAAAAAAAAAATGATGACTGTCATCAGAATGGCTTTAGTGCTTGGCAATTGCCTTTAAGATGACGTCTGAAAGGAAAGAATATATGCTGGCAAGCTCACATAGTACGGTAGTCCAATCAGAGCGTGGGAAATTACATCCAAACTCTGATTGGCTCCTCATAGTCTCCCAGAAAACGCCGAAGGCCGCAGATGTTAAAAAAAAAAAGGAAAAAAAAAAAAAAAAAAACGACAGACTTTCAATGCTCGCCACAAATCCGTTCGTCTCCCCAACCGACCTCTGTCACTGGTTCCTAGCGCGGAAGAAAGAGGCCATCAGAGTTTTTATCGGCCAAAACACATGGTGTTCATGGGCACAATCAGGCCGTCGTGTAACCTTGAGAAAATGTGACGTCATAGGCTTTTAAAAGCCTTGTCGTCTTCATTTTGAATGTCATATAGACGGTTCGAAGAGGGAAGGGACCATTCTACAAAACATACAGGCCAGGAGCGTGGTCCGAAGAAGACAAAGAATCCCCTGAATATACTCGGAAAGACGATACAACATAAAAGTAAGAATGCAATACATGGATTACAAATAAGAAGACCCGTCGTTATTTGTTTTTTATTTTAATTTGTATTATTTTATGGTTTCGTTATTTTAATGGGTTCCTGTGTGTGGATTGGTTCGAGCGTAAGGCTGTTCAACGGAGTCGCGTGGCTTGGGTCACGGTAATTTGTAAGTGAACCTTAGAATGTATTTTATTTACTTGTTCATTTTGAAAAGTTTTTTCACATGTGTATTTTTTTTATTTTGGGTATTTTCATTTCTTGTCCACTGTATATATGTATAGTCTAGATCGATATATATCAAACAGGGTAAGAACTGATGTTGTTTTAAAAGCTGTGTTTGCTTGGTTTAAAACTGTTTTTTGGTTCTGCTGCTATGGCATAAATGTGTGTGTTATATGTCTTTTAGCGAATTGATCAGATGTATATTCTTGGGCTTTGTGGTATCAGCTGTATCTTAGGTCATGGCTAGGCTTGCTTTTGTACGTTGTATTTTTTTGGTACTTATTTTTGTCATGAGATTAACTTGTTCTGTTAAGAATGTTAATTAGTGTAATTGTAATCGGCGAACAGGATCTGTTAAGTACAGCGCTGCAGTCGTGGCACTCCGGAGTCCCCGGATTGAGCAGTCTGAGGGCTTAGGTGGCCTGAGACTGAGACATTGTTAACCATCTATGGCCCTCACTGCTCAATACGGGGACGCTTCGGAGTGCGACTCGCAGTTTGCAGATCATTCGGCTCAATTATCCTGGAGGTGGGGCCCAGCATACCATATGAGAATGTTTCCATAGAGGCGGGTGATCGAGTGCCGGTGGTGTTCCTAGGAAGGAAAACATCATCAGCTGCTGCCCAGATGGTTGCCAAAGGAAACAAGGCTCCTGACTCCTGTATCAATACCAGGCTGCCAAGTGGTAACTTGAGTTTGTACACACTCAATGTGGTATGTCGCTAGGCAGCCGTTGTATGTACGCAGAATAATTTATCCGCGCTATTTTAATATACACTTGTATTTTCATAGCTTCACTATTGCTTGTGCGGCTTTTTTTGTTCTCCGTATTTGCAGAGTGTACATGGTGCATAGATTGTATGCATCATGTATAGCAAGTAAATGGTCAATGTTTGGTTGATTGGCATTTGATGACTTTCATTGGAAGATGATATTGCTTTTGTTAACGAATATGATTTTCTATGACTGTGTGTGTATGGAGAATCGGTATTTTATAGAGCATGCTTTTGATAACCCTATCATCATTTTTTGTCTCCCCTGTTCATACATGTGTGTAGCTGTGTATTATATATTTATCTACTAAATATCTAATAATACCCTCTCTAGATGTAATAGTATCATATATTATATCGCACCCATCGTCTCTACACCGGCCTCGTGTGTGTCGTCGTGTGTGTGTTACGTCTTGCTGTGTCAGCCTGTGTCGTGTATTCGTTGTTTTTCGCGCTGTGTAGTGCTGTCCTCCGTCCTTTCCCATTACTGAAGGCCACTTTCACACTGAATGGGTGAAGGTGGGTATCAGGGGTCCAGTGTGGCTTAACTCCCTTAACCCCGAGAATAGTGTTTAATTATGCCTTTTGGGGCGGCCTTATTATCGCGATAATGTGTTTACAGATTTAATTAGTATCTGAATGTACTTGCCATGGCTATGTATTGGCTATGTATTTTGTGGTGCAACTAAAGACAATGAGATTTTGCTGGGCGAGCATGGGGCTTCATTCTTGTGAGGTCAGTAGTATTATTTATTTCATATGGGCTAGTTACATTGTTTTCATGGGCCAAATAATCTCTTAATCGCTATCTGGATTATAGTTATTTTGGCAATCATTTTCAGTACTGGAAGATACTAATATATGTTTCTGTGAAACAGGTGTAAACCCCTTAAATCTGTTTGTATTGTGAGCAACATAACTACAGTTGCAATAGTATCCGCCACAATGGATCTACAAGAAGCTAGGATGTATAGGTTAACAAAAAAAAAAATCGTCAACAATTCTGTTTTAATTTTAAATTTGTATCATTAGGTCTTACTGAACATGCCGTTGTAACTGTCTCAAAATATGTTCAAATAATTAATTATTTTCATATGTATGATGTCACATACCTTACATACGCGACCTTCATACCTGTACAGAAGTATGCACACTATTATGGAATTTTCATACCTTTTCAAACTTAAAATGTTGCATGGCGCCACAAAAACAAAAAATCAAATATGATCTTAGTCCAAAGACCGCAGGCGTTTTTTAATACTTAGTTATAATGTAGAAAACAGACCTTGGTAGTTGGCATTTTATCTAATGCTCGCATATTGTTAATGGGAGAAAAAGGTGATGAAGACTGATTTGTAGTGTTGACGTGCTGGTTCAAACAATTGAAAATGTAACTGCTGACACTACCTGTTATCCAACCCAGTTACTGTATGTTCTCCCTTCATTCTTGATTATCTGAGTAGGATGTTTATTTCACGCCCTCTTGTTCTCCTTTTCGCTATACTTTGACCTTTTCAATATATATTGGAACAGATAACACTTTATTGAATCTATACTCCTTTATGTTTGTGCTTTAACATTAACATTTTCTCTTTCGCATTTTAACGCATTGTTCTACGAGATCTCGTCCGTCAATAAGTATTGTTCAATTAACAATACTGCTGTTATTTACTGTAGCGCAGGTATTAAACTCAGGTCTGTGGCAAAACAATTGTCGAGCGGGTAGGAGGCGTGGTGGTTAGGAAAGGCAATGAGAAAATGATAGGGTTGTGTTGAAGATGTCTGACAGATGGAAAAGGTCAGGCGGTGGGTTAGCGCGCTAAAGCTAGCCACAAGTGCAATAAATAACATAAACATTACATAGGATAAGTATTATATACTAATATGTATATGTATGAGTATAGAATAGTACATAATACCATACATATATTCATATTATAATAAATATCTATAGTATCTGATTATTATATATTAGATTAATATATATAATTATTAGTCAAAAAGGGGTAAGGTGTAGAGATGCGCGCAACACGTCATATCGAGGTAAAAATGTACAATTAAGGAGGGACAGGGAGAAGGGGTTCAAGAAAATGCGCTTACAAGGATAATGCAATAAAAGCAAGCATTGTTGTGATATATACACCACCATCGTATGTCGTTTCTGCAGCCATTGAGCACTGTACGTCATCAACGCGCGCCAGGAATCCAGACCTGATCCGCGCGACTGCTAGTCAGAGGCTTGGAATTAACAAGGAGCCATCTTTCCAGACTCTAACCACGGTTACAGAGTAGAAGATACCGCGCCCTGTACCCTGGTTATGGTACATGATCCTACTACTGCAAACGACCGGATGCGGAGATGCTGCAGAAACCAAAACCGGATGGTGGTGATTTATATCACATCAATGCTTGTGTTATTGCATTTTTGTAAGCGCATCTTTATTTACCCCTATCCGCCCCCTCCCTCATAAATGTACTTATTTTACCTATGGGTTGTGCGCTCCTACTCTCCCCTTTTTTCTATGTTAGTTCCCTGTGGACGGGTTTGTCCATTTTAGAAGAGCACGCGAGAAGCAGCCCCATACCGAACGCACCCACATCTCATGGGAATCTGACGGACTCGGTTTTCACACTTCTGTTTTCCTTTGTGTTGAATATGTGAGTGATTTGTTATACTTCCATTATATTTATTTTTTATTTGTATGGTACAGGTTCTATATCTATGTGATAGAATTATTTAGTATTTTAATCCTTATAATTGTGTATTTAGTGTGTAGATCCTATTATTAATCACAGACGTTTATTATATATTTATATTTTATATTATATTTACCTATTTATTCATAATCATAGGCGTCCTGCTTTTTTCCTTTGTTTGTTAATTTTTATCAAGTATCATATATATATATATAATAGTACTATATATATAATACTATATATAATATGTATCTATATATATTTATACACACAGTTAGGTCCGGAAATAAATGGGGCACTGATACAAGTTTTGTTATTTCGGCTGTTGTACCAAAAAATTAATCGTTACAGAGTTAAATAGAGTGAAAGGATGGGTTAAATGTTCAGTCTATCAGCGTTAATAGAGGGTCTTCACATCTTAAATTGGAGAAGGGTTTAGATAATGAACATCTCTATAAGTAAGCCCCCTTTCCCCTTTATTCAAGGGCGACAAAAGTAAATTGGACAATTGACAACCCTCAAAAGCTTTTTCATGGACAGGTGATGTGGGCTATTCCTGTCATTATTTCCATCAATCAATTAAGCAGGGTAAAAGGTTCTGGCGATTGGATTCCATTGTGGCATTTCCGCATTTGAAGCTTGTGCTGTGAACTCACAACTTCGTCAAAGGGCTCTCAATGCATTGAACAGGGACATACCTTAGGCTGCAAAAAAAAAGAAAAATCATTCAGAAAGAGTAGTAGGAAATTAGGCGTGGCCAAATCAACATTTTGAGTACAGTCTTAGAAGAAAAAAAACGCACTGGTGAGCTCTCCAACATAAAAAAGCCGGACGTCAACGGAAGACAACAGTGGTGGATGATGTAGGATCCTTTCCCATGGGTAAGAAAAAACCCCTTCACAACATCCAGCCAGTGAAGAACACTTCCAGGACGGTAGACATATCAGTTAAGTCCAAGTCTAGCAAAAAGAAGACTTCACAAGAGGAATACTACAGCGTTTCACCCCAAGTTGTTGCAAACCATTCATAACTCAGAATAGAATAGGCCCGATTAGACTTTCCAAAAAAATATCTAAAAAGTTCGCCGTTCGGAACAGACATTCTTTGGACAGATGAGTGAAACTAGATCAACCTGTACCAGAATGATGGGATAGTAAAAAAATTGGTGAGAAGGCTGGGAAACGAGCATACCACATCATCTGTACAACACTGGTGGAAGGCAAGAGTAGATGGAGGGCATGCATGGGCTTACACTGTTACTTATGTGTTTATGATGATGTATACAGAAGATCAGAAGCACCAGGATGATATTCTGAATGTGTATAGGATATATTCTGCTCATGATTCAGCCAAATTCAGTGAAGCTGATTTGGACGGCGGGCATACACTTACAGATTATAGACAATGACCCCAAAACATACTGCGAACCGGCAACCCAGTAGATTTTTAATGGCACAAGGTCATGGAAACTATTCTGCAATGGCCAAGTACAATCACTGATCTCAAGCCCGATCGAGCATAGCATTTCACTTGCTGAAGACAAATAACTTTAAGGCAGAACGAGACCCACGAACAAACAAACAACTAAAGACAGCTGCATGAGTAGTAAAGGCCTGGAAATCTATCACAAAGGAGGAACCAGCATTTGGGTAATTGTAGCGTTCGTAAACTCAAGAATCAGCCTTCACGTATTGTCTGCAAGAATTCTACGACAAAGTATTAAAATGAACTTTTATTTATGATTGTGTTGTAATTTGTCCGCATTTCATTTGATCCCCTGAAATAAGGGGACGTGTGTATGAAAATGGTTGGTTTGTAATTCCCAAACGTTATCATACGATAATTTTGATCAACCCTGTGTTAACTGATAAATATGGAAGTCTTTATCCTTCTATTGCATCTCAGTTGTTTCATTTCAAACCTGTGTGGAGTTGTACAGTTGTGTATGGTGATAATCAGACAAAATGATGAAACATTGTGTACATTGTCCAATTAATTCCAGACACACATGCACGGTCAATGAGTTGTAAAACAAACAGGAGTTAACTAAAAAGACCAACGATCAGCATGAGTCTAGTAATCATGACTGGACACTGATGTGAGTTGAGGTAAAGGCAAGAAGTCTGGTTAAATGCCTTACACATATATGTCTGTGCATTTCCAGCTCAGCATCTGTAACGTTTTTGCTGTACACAGTATTGAGTCCTGCAGGGACAGAGTGTCAGACAATGTTTACCACTCAGAGGATGCGAGAATGTGTTTTGGTCTCTTGTTTGAGCCACCGTAGGTTTTATGAGCACTGTTTTGGCTGCCCAAACTGAACGTTTAATGCACTATGTTAAAGACCAACTGTATGTACTGTTGAGTGGGCCTTGAAGCCTTCTGTAGGCGGGCTGTCTGATTGAGAAAGGACCGGGAGGTCCGAACGTTGCTCCATTGTTTTCTTGATGGGAAGAATTACATGCAAATGAGCACACAGTGGACAACTATTGCTTCAAAAAACCATTACATGGTCCATATAGGGAAATGGTTTTTAAAAGCACAACGGGTGGCATGGCATGGCCCTGTGCTCATTGCAATGTCATTTCCGCAGAATCCCATTGCCTGCAGTTGAAGTGCGTGTAGTTGCTGGTGGATGTGAGTAAATGATGATGAAAGGGAGTTCCGGAGTTTCAGGACCGGTATAGTCACTAAGGACATGCAAATGAGATATGCAGTAAATATTTCCATTTGTTGCTTGTGTCAGCTTACATGCTTGTTTCGAGGGTGGTCTGGGGCTTGTATGATTTTGTCATTTTTTTCCCCATACTTAACTTAGTATGGTAAAACCTATCCTCTTGCTTCCTTTTTTTACATTACGCAGTATAACCACCCTACACTGTGATGAGAACCAAATTAAGGTTTGAAACGGCTTCGTTTAGTCTGTGGGTGGGGTTTACTGGCTAGCATCTTAAACCTGCTGTTGGGCATCAAATGTCTGTGACCATGCAGCAAGCTTAGCTTAAGGGAACCATGTTTGTTAATGTTTTTTTTTGAAGCCAAAAAAAAAGGTGGCACTTGTGTGCCATTTGCTTTGTCATTCCCAGAATCCCTCTCTGAAGCTGGAGGTTGTTTGTGGAAGTGTTGTGCTGGGTGATTTATGTGTATTGGGTGATAACGGTGAGGTGTGGGTGCAGACCCTGTCATAAGACCTGCAAAGAGAGATACAGTTATAATACTTTTCCCTTTGCCATCTATATCGGAGGATTATTATATAGTATAGATATAGTACATAGATAACATAAGATACTATAGAGATAACCTATATAAGGTTAGTGATTTCCCACACCCTGGTGAGGGGGGAATGAGTGTGCCATTAGGGATCGGGGTTGTGGTGCATATACCTGCTGGTACAGAAGGGCTGGGCTGAAGTACAATCCGCTCGGTTGGTAGTCGAGGGACACCAGGCTTGGACCTCTGTGTGGTTCATATCCTTCAGCATTCATATCAATGGCAAGCCCACCATCTGCCGTAGGCTCCAGAACGGAAGGTGCTTCGCACTGTTGTTAGAACTATTATACCTCTGTTCCCCAGTAATGGTCACCTGACCATCCCAGTCAGGAGGCTATAACCACAGATACGGGTTTTATCTCGTTTGTATCCCAATACAAGCTATGGCTTTCTACCGGCAAGGAGTAACTCTCAGCTACCACTGAAGGATGGTCCTGGACGATCACTACAGCCAAGGGGCACCCGCAGCAGATCCTGCTCTTCCCTGCCACCATCAGAGTCAGAGGTTCAAAGACGTAGGTCCATTACTCACTCACCTCGGAGGGAGCGAACATGGAGGAACGGCCACAATAATCATACTCTCCACTTGTGACCTGCACTTCATCAAATTGGAAGGCACTACTGAAATATTGAGTATGGTACTTCCCGAAGTAACTGCCAGGAGGTGTGGCACCAGGGGCTGTCCCATGATTGGTCATGCCCCAGACTTTCATGTCACCGCCTCCCAACTGTCCTAAATGCAGTCCCCTTTTATATGGGGAGAAAACCCCATATAACTACGGTAAGGCACGGTTGTGCTGTACCAGGTTCTATACGCGGCGGGAAGCAGGGTAGTAGCCACAGATGGCATGGCTCACTTATTAATATCTTTTTTTTTTTTGCAAAGGATACCTAGAAGATAGCAGTTGGTTTGGAAGGGGCTGAGTATAATGACAATCATACTGATATAGGACTTGTATATACAGATATATGATGTTTAAATATAAATACTACAACTGCCTATAATCCCCTGAGAAGTTACGGATGGTAACAAAACACAACAAATTTTTATGTGCCACCTATTGGAGTTTCTGTAGTCCCTGCTTGATGTGACGTACCAGAGCCGCACAGCCAGTACACCTATTTGGCGGTTCAGTTTGCAGCTCCCGCACAACAGTGAGATGTTTGGAGGGGAGACAGCTTGGTTGCAACTTGGACACCATGAAGACACGAGAACCCATATTTTTACTATTGAATGTATTATGGCTCGGATAGTATGCAAGAATATTTTTCCATTTAGCCACATAGTGATTGATTTATTAACATCCAGGTCACAAAATACCTGTTGGCTGCTATTGGACAGGATACATTTATCAGTCTGGCCACCTACTTTGAAGCCTTCCATTCAAATTGTCACAGTCCGGTTTTTATATCTTCAGTGACTTTGTATATTCTAAACTATTCATCTTATTGGAATATTGACAGTTGTTATCTACTGGTGTGCCTACAAAAGACATAAGACGGTCCCGTCTGTATTTGGGTTTTTATGTCCTGCTATTTTATTAACGTTTTTTGTGAGTGAAATTGTTCTTTGTTGTTCAGTGGACATTTCTCCCCATTTTCATGGACTTTATTTTTGAAAAGTTGTGTTTTAAAAGTTGATTTAAGGCCATACCTATAATCAGAATATCCCAATATATACATTCATCAATCTTGTTTGAACTTTAAAATTTTAGGTAGCACGGGCGACATACTTTATCGAGCTCGTCTAGTCCATCGAATTTGAGAACGGGATAGGTAGGGAGGCGATGCCTAAGCCCTAGGGGTGCCGATTGTGGACTTATGTTGACAGCTGATTTGCCCCATCTGGTTCGGTCCGAGTGCATTGGGGTTATTTTCCAGCAGGGATTAAAGCCTTCTTATTCCGCTGGCTGCAATACGTCGCAGCAGTCATATATTATATATGCATTTACAATTCATGATCTAAATGTATCACTGTAACCCGCGAGAGCAGGCCATTAATCCATTTTATCTGTTACAGACTCAGACTAGCTTAGCAGCTACCCTTAGGCGTACAGGCAACATCAACGTGCTTGCACGGTGACAGCGGAACTTCATGACAGCCTTATTAAATCCAATCATTATCCATTACAATCAGACTCTCAGCCGTCAGCCAGGCATGAACAGGCTGTCGGAACGGGCAAAATGCAAACGGGGCTTGTTGTCACGAGGTGAGGACGACGGCGCATTCCAGGATATGACCGGTACATACCTGGGTATTGCTCGAATATTAAAGTGTGTCGGTTGCCAGTACCTGTGGATGGAACATAGATACAAATGAATGGCTCTACGCAGAGCTTTAAAATTATAGAGCCCTTTGCCAATACATGAACAGGCAAACTATACTGGAAAATACCAATACATGACTCTGACATATTGTTATCAAACCATAAACCATGATTATTTGGAAATAACAGTTAATTTTTTGTAGCAACTAAGAACCTTCCTTATGAAATGTAAAGTATTTGTCTCACATCAGCCAGCTAACACATTATGGGGGTATGCACTTAAACTCCGATAACGTGGCTTTAAGAGCGCAAAAGTGCTTTTAGAATGTGATATTGCACTTAGTGCGATTCACAGAGCAGTGATAACAGGGAGTTTGCGCTCTTAAAATGGCCTTTTTTCAAGAATTTTTTCTATGTCCCAAAAAACTTGTATGATTCAGCTAAAATGCGCTGATTCTGCCAGTCCTGCACGATTTTCAAAGCTACGATAAGTGATCGTACTTTAAAAACGCGCAAGAAAAAAGCATGCCAGCTAAAGGCAGTGCAGAGGTGCAGGACTTAGAAAAATTTATTTGTTGACCTTTTTGCAGGCCACCATCCATACAACAGGCTGGCAGGTGTCCTCGGCTGACCGCGGGGGGTGTCACCGGTGGATTTCTGGGGAGTCTGGGTGATCTCGTGGAGTCTGGGGTCCCCACGGGGTATTGGGTTCCCGACGGGCATCGGGGGTCCCGCTGGTGTGTTCGGGCCCCGCAGGTCCCCGCAGGCCTGCAGTACCAATGTGTACCCCCCAAAAATTAACAATACTGTAAAAAATACAGCCCCCCAACACTCACTAAAGTAATGGGCAAAAATTCTATTATCCACATTATTAACCGCTACAGTCATTAAGGGGTTAACCCACCCTCCACCTACCACTCGGGAGGCCTACATACCCCCACCACTATCCCCCAACCCGTGAGGCCTAACCCCCTCTCCACCCAATACCAGCCGGGAGGCCTTACCCACATACCCTTGGGCCAATAACCCTTCCCCCACCCATAGTACCCACAATAAAAAAACAAACATGCCCCACAATAAACATCATTATTTTATTATACATAACCCACCCCTTGCGCCCCCCTATAAATACATGATTTATATTTTACATACAGGTTAATACCCCAGGCCACGGGAGTCCTCGGTGGGCCTGACGGTTCACCTCACAGACCTACAGTAGACCCAGCTATGTTTCAAACCAGGGGTCTGGAGGCTGTTGGTGGGTTCCATGGTTCCATGGTCCACAGGTGGTCTCCGTGGGTCACCGTGGGCCAAAATGGGGTCTCCACAGTAGGGCCGCGGATATCTGGGAGGTCCCGGGTAAGACCCACATGTGTCTAAGAGGCCTCGGGTGGTTCCCATGGGGTCTGGAGACACAGGGTGGTCCCTAAGGTCCGCGGTGCCCCCACGATGTGGGGGCCACCGGTTCTTCTCCGCAGGTGGCCCCGGGACCGGCAGCCTGGTACTATGAGAAGCCCAAGGATACCACACCGGTGGTCTCCGAGGTCTCCCCGCAGCCCAAGGAACCAACCCTGTATGTAAAAAAAAATAAACATGTCTCTAATACTTACATACACAATTCCCCCCACCCCCCACAACAAACAGATACAACAATACTGTGCAAAATAATATTATCCAGATAGGGTGTATATTATTATTTGCCCAGTATTAAACACATTAACTAGCAATAAAATAAATACATTTCTACTGACCTCCTCAATAAGAAGCCCCTCCGCCAGCAAAATCCGTGTCTCCGTTGCCACACAAATACATAGCCAATACATTGGAATTACATGACACTGAGATCAATTAACCCTTAACACCTTATCGGATAATAAACCGCAAAGGTAAGTAAGGGGTTAAGCCACTGGCCCGATACCCACCCTTCACCCCATTCATTTGTACAGTGGTTTCATCATGCAACTATATACACACACACACATATACATAATATATATAATATATATAATAACACACATACACACATGATGACCACATACAAATAATTGTGTTAGGGTTATCAAAAACATGCTTAATAAAAATACCGTTCTCCATATCATCCACAGTCCAATAAAATCATATTCCGAAACAAATCAAATCCCATCTTCCAATTTAAAGCATCAAATGCCAATCAAAACATTGAATTTACATTGTATACATGATGCATACAATCTATGCACCATGTACATCTGCAAATCAATGTTAACATAAAATTTCGAAAAACAAAATACAATAAAATCAGAACAAGTATACTATATAAACAAAGCAAGTCAACCAACTATTAAATCAATTAGATCATTAATCACAATCCCAAAACATTAAAATACCCTCCATAAACAATTACACAATTAACTATTTCAATCTTTTAACAGAACAAGTTACCATCATACAAAATATAAGTACCAAAAAGAATACAATATACAAAAGCAAGCCTCAGCCTGACCTAAAGTACAGCATAAAACACCAAAATTACATCTGTCTAATTCCAAAATAACATTACACACACATTATTGCATAGCGCATAGCCAAATCATTTTAAAGACTCCAAAACAAGCTTCTCCAACAAAATAAATTTCTTACCCTGTATGTATATATCAATCTAGGGACCAGGTTGCCGGGTCCAGGAGGGGACACCTGCGGGGAAAGAACCAGATGGCCCCACATCTGTGGGGGCACCGCGGCCGTAGGGAACACCCGTGGGTCCTCGAACCCCTGGGAACCACCTGAGGCGCCCTCGGCACCTGTGGTCGACCCGGGGCCCCACAGACATCCGCGGCCTACCGGGAGACCCATGTGGCCCATGGTGACCCGGGAGACCTCGTTGGACATGGTGCTTGGCGGGAACCACACAACAGGCCTCCAGTCCCTGTTTGAAACATAGTGTTGGGCTACTGTAGGTCTGTGAGGTGACCTGTCAGGCCCACGAGGGACTCCCGTTGGCCTGGGGTATTAACCCTGTTTATAAATAATAAATCTGTATTTATGGGGGGGCACAGGGGGTGGGTTGTGGGTTTGTATTTATAAATATAATGATGTTTATTGTGGGGCTGTGTATTGTTTTATTGTGGGTACTGGGGGTGGGGTAGAGGAGGGTATTGGGCCCCAGGGTATGTGGGTAGGCTCCCGGTGGGTTGTGGTGAGGGTGGTTAGGCCTCACGGGGTGGGGGGGTAGTGTGGAGGGTATGTAGGCCTCCCGAGTGGTGGGTGAGGGTGGGTGACCCTTAATGATGTAGCGGTTAATAACCGCTGTGGTGATTAATTGGTTAGGAGACATTACATTGTTTTTTTTCATTCTTGGTCAGTTTTGCAGCATCGGAGGGGGCATGGACGGTGATGAAGATGAGGATGGCCTTCATCGGTAAGCCGGACATGGGTGAGTACTTATGTATTTATGATTTATGTTCTTTAGTATTTTAAATGGAAAATTCCCTATTATCCATATGTGGATAATAGAATTTTGCACATTACTATACGTATGTGTTAAGGGTGGGGTATTTATGTGTTGTAATTTTTTTATGGGTGCACTGAATTGGTATGCAGGCTGCAGGGAAACACCTGAGGCCCCGCTGGACTATAGTATCATTGATGTGCATTATGTGTATATTAGGGGGGTATAGGGGTTGTTGCTGTAATATTATATATATAATATTATATATTCGCACACTGATGATACCCATCAAGGTATGAAACATGTCTGTGAGTGGGTTTACTGAACTTTTCATACCCAAGCCCTTGCTTAAAAGCTGTGTCTAAAGCAGCATGCATTGGCTAAGGGTTGCTCATGTAATGTGAGCATGAGATAAAAGGTGGCACTGTGTGCTCATTTGCATGTCATTTCCCAGATCCCTTGCTGCAGTGGAGTGCTGTGTGCTGGTGATATGGTGAAAGACAGGGTTGCAGACCTGTCTAAGACATGCAAATGAATATACAGGAATATTTACAGTCTGTGTATGCCTTACTGTGGAGGGTTTTAGTCACTTTTTTTACCACCATAACCTAATAAATGTAGTGATTACCTACTCTTAATCTCATCTGAACAAAAAGTCAGAGCCAACTCACACTGATGATACCCATCAAGGTTGAAAATGTCTGTGAGTGGGTTTACTGACTTTGCATCTCCCAAGCCTGCTTAAAAGCGTGTTTAAAGCAGCATGCATTGGCTAAGGGTTGCTCATGTATGTGAGCATTGAGATAATAAAGGTGGCACTGTGTGCTCATTTGCATGTCATTCCCAAGAATCCCTGCTGCAGTGGAAGTGACTGTGTGCGGGTGGGATAATGGTGAAAGACAGGGTTGCAGACCTGTATAAGACATGCAAATGAATATACAGGAATATTTACAGTTGCTGTTATGCTTTACTGTGGAGGGGTTTAGTCACTTTTTTTTACCCACCATAACCTAATATATATATATTTTTTGCAAGCACCGGAGGGACATGGGCAGGATGAAGATGAGGATGAAGATGGCCTTCATCGTGGGTTCTGGAAAAGGTAAGTGAAATATGTATTAACTGAATTTACTGTATTTATTGTAATTTATATGTATTTAAATGGGCAAATGCATTATTATACTCATATGTGGCAAATAGTAATTTTGCCCATTAATGTATTGTATGTGTTAGGGGGGCGGGGGGTGTATTAGTTAGAAATATTGTTTATTTTTTTGGAGGCACAACATTGGTACCCCAGGCCCGGGGTACCCGGGACTCCCACGGGGACCCAGGGACGGCCGCGGGGGACCCCGGATCCCGCGGGGACCCCCGGACTCCCGCGGGGACACCGATTGGTTAGCCAGGGACCCCTGGAACCCCCGCAGGGTCAGCCGGGGACAACCGTGGGACCCCTGGCCTCCCTCTGGGACCCCGCAGGGTCAGCCGGGGACTCCCGCGGCCTGTGTATGGGTGTTACGCACGCAACAAATTAATCAAAGAAAATTTTTAAAAGTCCAGCTTTTTATATCACCTGCTTTGCTGGCGAGCTTTTTTGAACGCAACTTTCGCGTACGA
>CM071569.1:159639336-159708308 GCA_036426205.1 Ascaphus truei
ATCTCTCTTGTGTTGTACGAAAAAGTGTTTGGGATACTTATTAGTCCGTGGGTGAGCTAAATACTGTAATACTGTAGCTCCCTTTACTTGTCTAGAGCCCTCCCCCATATTTGAGATATTTAAAAATCTTCATATTTTGATGTTTGCCAATTCTGGCAAAACCATCTCAGATCTACAGTATGATGCATGGGGCATACAGTAAGTCTCTCAGCGGCAAAAATTAAATGCACCTGATTTATTATGGAAACACATTTCCAATTAAACCAGTTGGATTTTCTTGTTTGGTGCATTGGGTATAGGTATTTTGTATTATAAACATTGGTTTTGTAGTCAAAAACATTGATAAATTACCCCATATACAGGCATACCCCGTTTTACATACACCCACTTTACGTACACTCGCAAGTACGTACATTTTTTTTTAGTTACACCATACCCCTGTGTACGTACACGTGCTTCGCGAGTACGGACACCAGGGGGCGGCGTGCGTGCGTGCGCACCTCCAATACAGCAACCTCCTTCATTGTGGTCCCTAACTGAGTGGGAGTGCAGTTAAAGGGTAACGGGAACGGGGCCGGATGGCAGGGGGAAGGGGGAGATCGGGCGCGCCATCAATCAGCTGCTATAGCAGTGATTCCGCCCGCACTGCAGCTCCTGGCTTTTCTCCCTCCGTTCTCCTCCTCCCTCCTCCCTCCTCCCTCCTCCCTCCTCAGATCTCGCTCTAGTCTCCTGCTGCTGCTGCAGCAGAACGGAACTTTGCATGTGAGTTACAGGCTACGGGGGAGGAGGAAGGTAATCTTATTAATGAATTATGTGGTGTGTGCGGGTGCGTTGTGTGTGTGTGACGTGTGTGTGTGTGGTCGGTCGCCACGGGGGCTGAGGGCCGCGGCGGTGTGCGGGCCGGTTGTGGGAGGAGGGAGGGTGGGGAGAGGGTAATGAGGGGGGTGTGGTGGTGGGGGGGTGGGGGTGGGGCTAGTTGTGGGTGTGCCGGGGGTGGGGGCCCGCGGTGTGTGTGTGTGGGGGTGTTGTGCTGAGTGCGGTGGGGGTGGTATGTATGAGTGGGTGCTGTATCGTAGGAGTGTGTGTGTCTGTCTGAGGTGTGTGTCGTCTGAGTTGTGTGTACTGTCTGAGTGTGGGTGGGTGTCCTGAGGAGTGTGTGTGTGTGTCTGTCTGTTGTGTGTTGTGTGTGTGTGTGTGTGAGTGTTGTGTGTGTGTGTCTGAGTGTGTGTGTGTCTGAGTGTGTGTTGGTGCGTGTGTGTGGTGGTCTGAGTGTGTGTGTGTCTGTCTGAGTGTGTCTGTCTGAGTGTGTCTGTCTGAGTGTGTCTGAGTGTGTGTCTGCGTGTGTGTCTGTGTGTGTGTCTGCGTGTGTGTCTGCGTGTGTGTCTGCGGGTGTGTGCGTGTGTCTGCGTGTGTCTGCGTGTGCGTGACTGAGTGCGTCTGCGTGTGCGTGACTGAGTGCGTCTGCGTGTGCGTGACTGAGTGCGTCTGCGTGACTGAGTGCGTGTGCGTGACTAAGTGCGTGTGCGTGCGTGATTGTGTGACTGAGGGAGTGCGTGCGTGATTGTGTGACTGAGGGAGTGCGTGATTGTGTGACTGAGGGAGTGCGTGAGAGATTGTGTGACTGAGGGAGTGCGTGAGAGATTGTGTGACTGAGGGAGTGCGTGAGAGATTGTGTGACTGAGGGAGTGCGTGAGAGATTGTGTGACTGAGGGAGTGCGTGTGTGACTGAGGGAGTGCGTGCGTGTAAGCCAAGCTGATCAAGGACCTGAGTAAGGCCGTGCGTATAGTGCCGGCGATGCCGCCCAAAAACAGACACATTGCCGCCGCCGCGTGCGCTTATAGTAAGCGCGAGAGCGGCAATGCGACGGAGTGGACTTTGGAAGCCGGGAATATTTGATTTTCAAGGGCTGTCACCTCATGTGACAGCCCCTGAACAAATCAAATGCCCGGGAGTCTGCGATGCCGCCGCAAAGCGAAATATAACTTTCGCTAGCGGGGATGGGTGACGTCGCCGGTCGCGGGCACTATACGCGCGGCCTACGGAAGCACAGCATTGTAAAACACTGTACTGTACAGTATTATACTGTACTGTTTTCACCAAAGTCACAAAAAATAAGTCCCAAAAATATATCAGTCAGTCAAATAAATGCACCTCACCTTCCTGCCCTTTCAGTAAAAATACTGTACAGTAGAAGATATGCCCTGTCCTTCATCATTCCTACATATTTTTAAAATAATTTTCCATTCATCCATGTTGTATCTGTCAGCACATAAGAAAAATCAGCTGACATTAAAGATTTTATTTCAATAAAGCCTACTGTATTTATTTTGGTTACAAATGCGTTATTACATCAGTAATGCACATATATGATGTTTACAGTACAGTACATGCATTGTAAAGTGGAAAAAAGGTAGTGCTTCACTTTAAGTACATTTTCACTTTACATACATGCTCCGGTCCCATTGCGTATGTTAAAGCGGGGTATGCCTGTACAGCGTTTCCTGCCTCATTTGGGATAAAAGAGACTGCAATGTGGTGTCAGCATCACAATATCTATATGGATATACATGCAGGGATAATAAACTATTGTTTTGCTTATGTTTATGTATCTCATGTATTTATAATGTATTTAGCAGCTTTATTTATATATTGGTTTGAGTAATGTAATTTTTATTTAGTTACATGTTATTTTTAATGGCTTATTTCTGGTAGTTAGATTTGAATGATGGTGGTTTCTTTCAATTAGAATTATTTTGGCAATGGTTTGGCTTTAGGAATTGAATAGGGAATTGTATAATTGATTTTTATTGTATTGTAATTGGTTTAGGAAATTGATTGATGGTAAATGTATTTATGTTGCTTACTTTCTATTTGATTTTGTGGATGGCATTGGTGGGTAGGGGACATTGTTCATAGTGTATTTTATTTTAAAATTGATGTTGCATATGATTAATTGCATCATGTACACACAAATGCAATTGTGTGACATTTGATATACATTTGTCTAGCTGCTGGTTTAATTGTGCGATGCAATGTGGTGATTTTCAGATTAAGATTTCATGTTTTTAGTTATGCATGTTTTATGTGTTTCATAATGGGCAAATAATCTATTATCCATATCTGGATAATAGTTATTTTGCCCACTACGGTATTGTATGTGTTAGGGGGCGGAGGGGATGTGTGTTGTATATTGCTATGTTTATTGGGGGCAATTGTGCCTTAACCCCTTCATTGCCATAGCGGATAGCCGCTAAGGTAATGAAGCTGCATTAATGTACATTTTAATAATAGTGTGCAGGAGCAGGGGGTCCCCTGAACTGAACCGCATTGATTTCTGCCTCAGAGACCCCTGCTTCCTGAGGTACAGGCCCCGGTTTGGGGCATCGATGCCAGTGTCGCCGCCATCTTTATAGAGCCCATGTCGCGTCTTGGACGCTATAAAGATGGCGGCGACATTGGCCTCGGTTTGGGGCATCGGAGGCCAATGTCGCCGCCATCTTCATGTAAAGGTATCAGTACCGTGTTAGCCGAGCTTCAATAATCAAAAAATAAATAGATTATACCGTTCTGTGGCTAACGAAATGCTTTTATTTGTGCGAGCTTTCGAGATACACTGATCTCTTCGTCCGGCGATGTTACAATGAATGAAGCAAGCAAAAGGTATAACCTGTTTGCGTTCAATTCTGCCCTTCTCCAGGATTCACTAAGCTACGCAAAGATATCGTACGCGAAAGTTGCGTTCAAAAAAGCTCGCCAGCAAAAGCAGGTGATATAAAAGCTGGACTTTTAAAAATTTCTTTGATTATATTGTTGCGTGCGTAACACCCATACAACAGGCCGGCGGGAGTCCCCGGCTGACCCTGCGGGGGTCCCAGAGGGAGGCCAGGGGTCCCACGGGTGTCCCCGGCTGACCCTGCGGGGTTCCAGGGGTCCCTGGCTAACCAATCGGGTGTCCCCGCGGGAGTCCGGGGGTCCCCGCGGGAGTCCGGGGGTCCCCGCGGCCGTCCCGGGGTCCCCGTGGGAGTCCCGGGGTACCCGCGGGCCTGGGGTACCAATGTTGTGCCTCCAAAAAAATAAACAATATTTCTAACTAAATACACCCCCCGCCCCCCTAACACATACAATACAGTAATGGGCAAAATTACTATTTGCCACATATGGATAATAATGCATTTGCCCATTTAAAATACATATAAATTACAATAAATACAGTAAATTCAGTTAATACATATTTCACTTACCTTTTCCAGGAACCCACGATGAAGGCCATCTTCATCCTCATCTTCATCCTGCCCATGTCCCTCCGGTGCTGCAAAAATATATATATATATTAAGGTTATGGTGGGTAAAAAAAAGTGACTAAACCCCTCCACAGTAAAGCATACAGCAACTGTAAATATTCCTGTATATTCATTTGCATGTCTTAGACAGGTCTGCAACCCTGTCTTTCACCATTATCACCCGCACACAGCACTTCCACTGCAGCAAGGGATTCTGGGAAATGACATGCAAATGAGCACACAGTGCCACCTTTTATCTCATGCTCACATTACATGAGCAACCCTTAGCCAATGCATGCTGCTTTAAACACAGCTTTTAAGCAAGGGCTTGGGAGATGCAAAGTCAGTAAACCCACTCACAGACATGTTTCAACCTTGATGGGTATCATCAGTGTGAGGTTGGCTGCTGACATTTGTTCAGATGAGATTAAAGAGTAGGTAATCACTACATTTATTAAGGTTATGGTGGGTAAAAAAAGTGACTAAAACCCTCCACAGTAAAGCATACAGCAACTGTAAATATTCCTGTATATTCATTTGCATGTCTTAGACAGGTCTGCAACCCTGTCTTTCACCATTATCACCCAGCACACAGCACTTCCACTGCAGCAAGGGATTCTGGGAAATGACATGCAAATGAGCACACAGTGCCACCTTTTATCTCATGCTCACATTACATGAGCAACCCTTAGCCAATGCATGCTGCTTTAGACACAGCTTTTAAGCAAGGGCTTGGGAGATGAAAAGTCAGTAAACCCACTCACAGACATGTTTCAACCTTGATGGGTATCATCAGTGTGCGTATATATATATATATATATATATATATTACAGCAACAACCCCTATACCCCCCTAATATACACATATATGCACATCAATGATACTATAGTCCAGCGGGGGCCCTCAGGTGTTCCCTGCAGGCCTGCAATACCAATTCAGTGCACCCATAAAAAAATTACAACACATAAATACACCACCCTTAACACATACAGTATAGTAATGTGCAAAATTACTATTATCCACATATGGATAATAGGGAATTTTCCAATTTAAAATACATAAAGAACAATAAATACAATAAATACATATAGTACTCACCCATGTCCGGCTTACACGATGAAGGCCATCCTCATCTTCATCACCGTCCATGCCCCCTCCGATGCTGCAAAACTGACCAAGAATGAAAAAAAACAATGTAATGTCTCCTAACCAATTAATCACCACAGCGGTTATTAACCGCTACAGTCATTAAGGGGTTCACCCACCCTCACCCACCACTCGGGAGGCCTACATACCCTCCCACACTACCCCCCCAACCCGTGAGGCCTAACCACCCTCACACACTACCCAGCCGGGAGGCCTACCCACATACCCATGGGGCCAATACCCCCTTACCCCACCCCCAGTACCCACAATAAAAACAATACACAGCCCCACAATAAACATCATTATATTTATTAAATACATAACCCACCCCCTGTGCCCCCCCATAAATACATGATTTATTATTTTATAAACAGGGTTAATACCCCAGGCCAACGGGAGTCCCCTGTGGGCCTGACAGGTCACCTCACAGACCTACAGTAGCCCAACACTATGTTTCAAACAGGGACTGGAGGCCTGTTGGTGGTTCCCGCCAAGCACCATGGTCCAACGGGAGGTCTCCGCGGGTCACCATGGGCCACAATGGGGTCTCCACGGTAGGCCCGCGGATGTCTGTGGGGCCCCGGGTCAGACCCACAGGTGCCTGAGGGGCCTCAGGTGGTTCCCACAGGGGTCTGAGGACCCACGGGTGTTCCCTACGGGTCCGCGGTGCCCCCACAGATGTGGGGCCATCTGGTTCTTCCCCGCAGGTGTCCCCCGTGGACCCGGCAGCCTGGTCCCCTAGATTGATATATACATACAGGGTAAGAAATTATTTTGTTGGAGAAGCTTGTTTTGGAGTCTTTAAAATGATTTTGGCTATGCTGCTATGCATAAATGTGTGTGTAATGTATTTTGGAATTAGACAGATGTAATTTTGGTGTTGTATGCTGTACTTTAGGTCAGGCTGAGGCTTGCTTTTGTATATTGTATTCTTTTTGGTACTTATATTTTGTATGATGGTAACTTGTTCTGTTTAAAGATTGAAATAGTTAATTGTGTAATTGTTATGGATGGTATTTTAATTGTTTTGGGATGTGATTAATGAATGCTAATTGATTTATGGTGACTTGCTTGGTTTAAATAGTATACTTGTTCTGATTTTATGGTATTTTGTTTCGAATATTTTATTGTTAACATTGATTTGCAGAGTGTACATGGTGCATAGATTGTATGCATCATGTATACAATGTAAATTCAATGTTTTGATTGGCATTTGATGCTTTAAATTGGAAGATGGGATTTGATTTGTTTCGGAAATAGGATTTTATTTGACTGTGGATGATATGGAGAACTGGTATTTTTATTAGAGCATGTTTTTGATAACCCTAACACAATTATTTGTATATTGGTTCATCATGTGTGTATGTGTGTATATATATATATATATATATATATATGTATATATGTGTGTGTGTGTATATAGTTGCATGATGAAACCACTGTACAAATGAATGGGTGAAGGGTGGGTATCGGGCCAGGGTGGCTTAACCCCTTACTTACCTTTGCGGTTATTATCCGATAAGGTGATTAAGGGGTTAATTGATCTCAGAATGTAATTGCAATGTATTGGCTATGTATTTTGTTGGCAACGGAGGACACGGATTTTGCTGGCGAGGGGGCTTCTTATTGATGAGGTCAGTAGAAATGTATTTATTTTATTATGCTAGTTAATGTGTTTAATACTGGGCAAATAATATATTATCCCTATCTGGATAATAGTTATTTTGCACAGTATTGTACTGTATGTGTTGTGGGGGGTGGGGGGGATTGATGTATTTAATGTATAGGACATGTTTATTTTTTTTACATACAGGGTTGGTTCCTTTTGGTCTGCGGGAGACCTCTGGAGACCACCTGAGGTATCCTTGGGCTTCTCATGGGTACCAGGCTGCCGGGTCCACGGGGGCCACCTGCGGAGAAGAACCGGTGGCCCCACATCTGTGGGGGCACCGCGGACCTGTAGGGACCACCCGTGGGTCTCCAGACCCCCATGGGAACCACCCGAGGCCTCTTAGACACATGTGGGTCTTACCCGGGACCTCCCAGATATCCGCGGCCCTACTGTGGAGACCCCATTGTGGCCCACGGTGACCCACGGAGACCACCTGTGGACCATGGAACCATGGGAACCACCAACAGGCCTCCAGACCCTGTTTGAAACATAGTGCTGGGCTACTGTAGGTCTGTGAGGTGAACCGTCAGGCCCACCGAGGACTCCCGTGGGCCTGGGGTATTAACCCTGTATGTAAAATAATAAATCATGTATTTATGGGGGGGCACAGGGGGTGGGTTATGTATTTAATAAATATAATGATGTTTATTGTGGGGCAGTGTATTGTTTTTATTGTGGGTACTATGGGTGGGGGAAGGGGGTATTGGCCCCAAGGGTATGTGGGTAGGCCTCCCGGCTGGGTATTGGGTGAGAGAGGGTGGTTAGGCCTCACGGGGTGGGGGATTAGTGGGGGAGGGTATGTAGGCCTCCCGAGTGGTAGGTGAGGGTGGGTTAACCCCTTAATGACTGTAGCGGTTAATAATGTGGATAATAGTAATTTTGCCCATTACTTTAGTGTATGTGTTGGGGGGGCTGTATTTTTTACAGTATTGTTAATTTTTGGGGGGTACACAATTGGTACTGCAGGCCTGCGGGGACCTGCGGGGACCCAGAACACCAGCGGGGACCCCCGGATGCCCGTCGGGAACCCAAGACACCCGTGGGGACCCCAGACTCCACAGAGATCACCCAGACTCCCGCAGAAATCACCCGGTGACACCCGCGGTGTCAGCCGAGGACACCTGCCAGCCTGTTGTATGGATGGTGTGCCTGCAAAAAGGTAAACAAATAAATTTTTCTAAGTCCTGCACCTCTGGCACCTGCCTTTAGCTGGCATGCTTTTTCTTGCGCGTTTTTAAAGTACGATCACTTATCGTAGCTTTGAAAATCGTGCAGACTGGCAGAAATCAGCGCATTTAGCTGATCATACAAGTTTTTTGGGACATAGAAAAAATTCTTGAAAAAAGGCCGTTTAAGAGCGCAAACTCCCTGTTATCACTGCTCTGTGAATCGCACTAAGTGCAATATCACATTCTAAAAGCACTTTGCGCTCTTAAAGCCACTTATCGGAGTTTAGTGCATACCCCCATAATGTGTTAGCAATGGCTGAATGATGAGACAAAATTACTTTATCATTTTTCATAAGGGAAGGTTCTTAGTTGCTACAAAAAATTATTACTGTTGTACTTCCAGAATAATGCAGGGTTTGATGTGTTTTGATAACAATTGTCAGAGCAGTATTGTGATTTTGCCAGTATAGTTTGCCTTGTTCATGTATTGCAAAGGGCTCTATAATTTTAAAGCTCTTGCGTAGAGCCATTCAATTTGTATCTATTCCACAAGGCATACTGCACCGACACACTTTATTCGAGCAAATACCCAGTATGTACCTGGCAGATACCTGGAATGCGCCGCTCCTCACCTCTGACAAGCCCCGTTGCATTTGCCTTCCCAGCCTGGGTTCATGCCTGGCTGACGGGCGGCTGATCTGTTAAATGATAATGATTAGGATTTAATAGGCTGCAATGCTTCGCGTGTCTACCAGATGGCATAAATTCATGAATTGTAATGCAGTATATATATATATACTGTGCAGTATTGCAGCCAGCGGGAATAAAATGCTTTAATCCCTGCCTGGAAAATAACCCAATGCACTCGGGCAGAAAACAGTCACAAACCTCAATACACCCGGGTATACCCGAATTCGTGGGACTAGCCGAGCTCGAATAAAGTATGTCGCCAGTGTACCTAAAATTTTAAAGTTCAACAAGATTGGATGTATATTATTGGGGATGACTTCTGATTTAGGTATGCTCAAATTCAACTTTTAAAGACACAACTTTTCCAAAAATAGAAAGTCCATAAAATGGGGAGAAATGTACTGAACAACAAAGACAATTTTCACTCACAAAACTTGTTAATAAAAATGCAGGACATAAAAAACAAATTACAGACGGGACCGTCTTATGTCTTTTTAGGCACACCATAGATAAAAATGTCAATATTCCAATAAGATGGAATAGATTTAGAATATACAAAGTCACTGAAGATATAAAAACCGGACTGTATCAATTTTATGGAAGGACTTCAAAGTAGGTGGCCAGACTGTATAATGTATCCTGTCCAAATGAGCCAAACAGGTATTTTGTGGACCTGGATGTTAAGAAATCAATCACTATGTGGCTAAATGGAAAAATATTCTTGCATATACCGTAGCAGAATACATTCAATAGTAAAATAATGGTTCTTGTGTTTCATGGTGTCCCAAGTTGCAGACCAAGCTGTCTCCCCTCCAAACACTCACTGATTGGAGCGGGAGCTGCAACTGGAACCTCCAAACTAGGTGTAACGCTGGTGCGGTCCTGGTGACGTCACCTGCAGGGACTACAGAAACTCCAATAGGTTAAAAAATGTGTGTTTTGTTACCAATCCGTAACTTCCTCAGGGGGGATATATAGGCAGTTGTATTATTTATATTTAAACAATCATATATCTGTATATAAGTCCTATATCAGTATGATTGTCATTAACTTCAGCCCTTGCCAATCCACTGCTGATCTTCTAGGTATCCTGCAAAAAAAAAAAAATGATATGTATATATAAGTAGCCATGCCATCTGTGGCTACTACACTGCTTCCCGCCCAGCAGTAAGACCTGGTACAAGCCTGCCTTACCAGTAGTTTATATGGGGGTTTTCCCCCTATGGGGAGCTGCACTTGAGGGACAGTGGGAGGCGGTGACATCAGGCCTGGGCATGACCAATCATGGGACAGACCTGGTGCCCACCTCCTGGCAGTACTTAAGGGAAGTACCATCCAATATTCAGTAGTGCCTTTCCCAATTTGATGAAGGCAGGTCACACAGTGGAGAGACTGATTATTGGGCCTTCTCCAGTTCGCTTCCCTCCGAGGGAGAGTGAGTATGGACCATACCTCTGCCTCTGCTAGGGAGGCAGGGAAGAGCTAGGATTGCTGCGGGTGCCCTTGGCCTGTAGTGATGGTCCAGGGACCATCCTTCAGTGGTAGCTGAGAGTTACTGCATCGGGTAGAAGCCTGCTTGTTATTGTGCTATACAGAAGAGATAATAAACCGTTCCTGTTGTTATACCTCCTGACTGGTGCGTGACATTCCTGGGGAAAGAGGTAATAGTTCTACCGTGCGAGATCACCTTCAGTTCCTGGAGCCTACGGCAGATGGTGGCGCTGCATTGCTATGAAATATGAAGGATATGAACCCCAGAGGCCAAGTCCTGTGTCCCGACTACCACCGGCGGATGACTCAGCCCTTCTGTTACCAGCAGGTATCATGCACCACACGATCCCTAATGGCCACACCTCCCACCAGGTGGGGGAAAACACTATATATATATTTATATATATATATATATATATATATATATATATATATATATATATATCAAATGGAAAAATTACTGTATGCTCCTTTGCATGTCTTAGACAGGTCTGCAACCTCACCTTTCACCATTATCACCCAGCACACAGCACTTCCACTGCAGAGAGGGATTCTGGGAAATGACAAGCAAATGAGCACACAGTGCCACCTTTTGCTTCAAAAACATTAACATGGTTCCCTATAAGCTTAAGCTTGCTGCATGGTCACAGCTTTGAGCACAGCCAGGTTTAAGATGCATAGCCAGTAAACCCACCCACAGACAGCCGTTTCAACCTTAATTGGTCTCATCAGTGTGGGGTTGGTTATACTGGCTATGTAAAAAGGAAGCAAGGATAGGTTTTACCATACTAAGTTAAGTTATGGTGGGAAAAAAAATGACAAAAACCCTCCACAGCAAAGCATATAGCAAATGGAAATATTACTGCATGCTCATTTGCATGTCTTAGACAGGTCTGCAACTCCGCCTTTCACCATTATCACCCAGCACACAGCACTTCAACTGCAGCAAGGGATTCTGGGAAATGACATGCAAATGAGCACAGTGCCACCTTTTGCTTAAAAACCATTTCCCTATAGGGAACCATGTTAATGGTTTTGAAGCAAAAGTTGTCACTGTGTGCTCATTTGCATGTAATTTCCCATCAAGAAAAATGGAGCAACGTTTCGGACCTCCCGGTCCTTTCTCAAGCCCCTACAACAGTGTACATCACACTAGGTCTTTAAATAGTGCATTAAACAGTTCAGTTTGGCGCCAAAACAGTGCTAGCATACCTACGGTGGCTCAACAAGGACAAAACACATTCTCTCTATGAGTGGTAATACATTACTCTGCCCTGCAGGATCATACTTGTGACAAGCAAAAACGTATACAGATGCTGAGCTGGAAATGCACAGACATATATGTGTAGCATTATAACCAGACATTCTTTGCCTTTACCTCAACTCCATAGTGTCCCCCAGGAGTACTGATCATGCGATCGTCTGGTCTTTTAGTTAACTCCTGTTTGTTTACACCATACCGTGCATGTGTGTCTGGAATTAATTGGACACTGACACAATTTTCATCATTTTTGATCTGTACACCACCACAATGGTTTTGAAATGAAACAACTGAGATGCAATAGAAGTATAGACTTTCATCTTTAATTCAAGGGGTTGATCAAAAATATCGTATGAAACGTTTGGGAATTACAACCACTTTCATACACAGTCCCCTTATTTCAGGGGCTCAAATGAAATTGGACAAATTAACACAATCATAAATAAAAGTTCATTTTTAATACTTTGTCGAGAATCTTTGCAGACAATGACTGCTTGAAGTTTGGAACGCATGTACATTACCAAATGCTGGGTTTCCTCCTTTGTGATGATTTGCCAGGCCTTTACTGCAGCTGTCTTTAGTTGTTGTTTGTTCGTGGGTCTTTCTGCCTTAAGTTTTGTCTTCAGCAAGTGAAATGCATGCTCGATCGGGTTGAGATCATGTGATTGACTTGGCCATTGCAGAATATTCCATGCCTTTGCCTTAAAAATCTACTGGGTTGCTTTCGCAGTATGTTTTGGGTCATTGTCTATCTGTAAAGTGATGCGCCGTCCAATCAGCTTCACTGAATTTGGCTGAATCTGAGCAGACAATATATCCCTATACACTTCAGAATTCATCCGGCTGCTTCTGTCTTCTGTCACATCATCAATAAACACTAAGTAACATTGTAAGCCATGCATGCCCATGCCATCACACTGCCTCCACCGTGTTGTACAGATGATGTGGTATGCTTCGTTCCAAGCCTTCTCCACAATTTTTTCTTCCCATCATTCTGGTACAGGTTGATCTTAGTTTCATCTGTCCAAAGAATGCTGTTCCAGAACAGGGCTGACTTTTTTAGATATTGTTTGACAAAGTCTAATCGGGCCTTTCTATTCTTGAGGCTTATGAATGGTTTGCAACTTGGGGTGAACCCGCTGTATTTCCTCTTGTGAAGTCTTCTCTTTATGCTAGACTTGGATAATGATATGTCTACCTCCTGGAGAGTGTTCTTCACTTGGCTGGATGTTGTGAAGGGGTTTTTCTTTACCATGGAAAGGATCCTACGATCATCCACCACTGTTGTCTTCCGTGCACGTCCAGGCTTTTTTATGTTGGAGAGCTCACCAGTGCGTTCTTTTTTTCTCAGAATGTACCAAACTGTTGATTTGGCCACGCCTAATGTTCCTACTATCTGTCTGATGGATTTTCTTTTTTTTTGCAGCCTAAGGATGCCCTGTTTCACTTGCATTGAGAGCTCCTTTGACCGCATGTTGTGAGTTCACAGCAACAGCTTCCAAATGCGAATGCCACAACTGGAATCAACTCCAGACCTTTTACCTGCTTAATTGATGATGAAATAATGAAGGAATAGCCCACACCTGTCCATGAAAAAGCTTTTGAGTCAATTGTCCAATTACTTTTGGTCCCTTGAAAAAGAGGGGGCTACATATTAAAGAGATGTCATTCCTAAACCCTTTCTCCAATTTAGATGTGAAGACCCTCATATTAAAGCTGATAGACTGAACTTTAAGCCCATATTCATTATTTAACTGTAACTTGAATTTATTTTGGTACACAGCCGAAATAACAAAACTTGTATCAGTGCCCAATTATTTCCGGACCTAACTTGTGTGTATATATAGTATATTATATATATTATTAATATATATATATTATATATTATATCTATATATATTATAATATATATTATATATATATAACAAACAAAGGAAAAAGGCACAGCGCCTCTGCTTATGATTAAATAGGTAACTACTATAATATAATATAGTATATATATATAATAGACCGTCTGTGATGTAAATTGAGATCTACACTATATACACTAATAATAGTGAAAATACTAAATAATTCTATCACAGATAATAATAGAACCTGTAACCATAAAAATTAAAAATTAAATATATGAATATAACAAATATACATATTCAAAAAAGGGAAAAAAGAGTGTGAAAACCAGTCCTCAGAATGTCCAATGATGATGTGGGTTCTGGTATGAAGGGTCTCCTGCTGCTCTCAAAATGGACAAACCACGTCCACAGGGAATCTAATAGAAAAAAGGGGAGAGAGAGCGCACACCCATAGCGTAAAATAGTAAATTTAATGAGGGGAGGGGGAGGAAGGGGTTAAGAAATGCGCTTACAAAAATGCAATAAAATCAAGCATTGTGTGATATAATCACCACCATCCGGTTTGTTTCTGCAGCATCTTGGGGCAATCCCGGTCTTGCAGTAGTAGGATCAATGTACCAACAAGTGTCCAGGGCAGGTAATCTTCTATGTAACCGTGTTAGAGTCCTGGAAAGATGGCTCCTTGTAATTCAAGCCTCTGCAGCAGTCGCGCGGATCAGTCTATTCCGGCGCGCGGTGATGACGTCAGTGTCAATGCTGCAGAAACGAACCGGATGGTGGTGATTATATCACACAATGCTTGATTTTATTGCATTTTTGTAAGCGCATTTCTTAACCCCTTCCTCCCTTTCCCCTCATTAAATTTACTATTTTACGCTATGGGTGTGCGCTCTCTCTCCCCTTTTTTACTAATATATATATATATCTATATATATATAGATATATATATATTATATTATAATATGTATATGTATGTGTATATATATATATATACATACATATACATATTATAATATATAATACTTTCTATGCTATATGTTTAGTTTATTTATTGCACTTGTGGCTAGCTTAGCCTCTTACCCACCAGCCTGTACCTTTCCATCAGTCAGACACTTTCAACACCCCTTACAATTTTCTCATTGCCTTCCTACCCCCTCTGCTCGAAATTGCCACAACCTGAATTTACATCACTGCTCTACAGTAAATAACAGCAGTATGTTATTGAACAATATTATTGACAGGACAGATCTCTAGAACAATGAGTAAAATGGAAAGAGAATAATGTTAATGTTAAAAGCAGAAAACATAAAGGAGTATAGATTCAATAAAGTGTTTCTGTTCCAAATCATATTGAAAAGGGTCAAAAGTAGAGCTGAAAAGGAGACAAGAGGGCTGGAAATAAACATCCTACTCAAGATAATCAGAAATGAAGTGGAGAACATACAGTAACTGGTTGGATAACAGGTAGTGTCAGCAGTACATTTCATTGTTTGAACCAGCACTTCAACTTACAAAATACGTCTTATGCAACCTTTTTCTCCCATTACCAATATCGAGCTAGATAAAATGCAACTACCAGGTCTTGTTTTCTACATTTAAATAAGTATTAAAAAAACGCTATGGGTCTTTGTACTAAGATCATATTTGATTTTTTTTTTTTTGTGCAGCAACATTTTAGTTTTAAAAGGTAGTAGAAATCTCCATAAAGTGTGCATATTCTGTACAGTATGAAGGTCGCGTATGTAAGGTATGTGACATCATACATATGAAACATAATTAATTATTTGACATTTTGAGACATTACAGCATGTTCAGTACCTAATTGATACAAATTTAATTAAAACAGAATTGTGTGTATTTTTTTTTGTTAACCTATAACATTCGTGCTTCTTTAGATACATTGTTGGCTGATACATTGCAACTTAAGTATGTGCTAACAATACAAACAGATATTAGGGTTTACACCTGTTTCAGCAGAAACATATATTTAGTATTGTACATGCCATTTACATCTGTATGCCTAGCACAGTCCATTTCTGTGCAACACAAAATGAAAAAATCATTTTTGACACAGATTGGGAAATTTCTGGTTAGTACATAGGCGCACGCAAGTGCAATTTAAAAGGAGATTTCAGTGCGCTAATTTCGCGATTTTTAAAAAAACACTTTTTGATGCTAAGTACATGAGCCCATATGTGGTTTGCAGTAAATTCACATTGTGGAACCTATTCATTAAACTGAGAGTTACGCTATGCAAAATGGATTAAAAACTGATGACCATTTGTCTCTGTATATGATCAGGAATGTTCACTGTATGTATGGAAAACTATTTATTTAGAAACATTTCTACAAAAACATCTAATTGAATACACTTTTCACATGAATGTTGTGTTTTTTTATGTACAGTGGCGGCCGCCTTTAGCCTCGTGCGGCCGTAGTGGCGCAACTCTTATAACCGCGGGCAGAAGCATTTTTTTTTTGTCCGGAGTGTATTGCGGTATTTTAGCGCTTGTAATATTAGGATTTTATTAGCGCTGTCTGCAATACTGCAATACCGTCTAAAAACTCAGGGGTGGCGTTCGCGAGCTGTTGTCTTCGAAGACTAATACTTTAGCAGTTCAACCTACGTCAGTACACTGTCTGCATGTGCACGCGCAGTAATTGTAAATTTGCATATTTAAACATGTATTTCCAGTGCTGTATGTCTCATTTGAAAATTGTTGAAACGCATAGGCGTGTATAGTACTGTAACAGTATCACATATCGGCATATACAGCGCTCTCCCCTCGCTCGCCCCCGTGCACACACAGGATAATTTACTGCACTGCAGTATTTCAACTTCATATCTTATCTACAGTACAGTACACCTCTCCCACACCATTCCTTTGAATGTGTGTCTTTCTGGTTTCAATCACATTCCTGCTTGATAGCTGATGATTACTGCGCATGCGTCTGTAAGTTCACCACTGCTTGCTTGCGAAGTTCAAGAGTGAGGGACCAAAAAAAATATATATATTTTTTTCTCCTCATTTTTTATTTTTATTTTCTCCACAAGCCTGCCTAAACCATCTTGATATTACGATATTCAATCTGTGATGTAGCTTTTGACTGCGACACTGTGCGTTTGACTGCACATGGTTGATTTGTGTGTGTTTTATGTATTTGGGGGTGTAGGGATCAAATTATTATGATGACCTGCCTTTTGAAAATATGCCATTTCTTTGAACTGCAGTACAGCTAATCCTTCATGCAGCTGTACCCTGTACCCCTCTCCCCCATGCACACACACAAGGCTCGCTCAAGCAAGGATTTGAACCTCTTATCGACAGACACCTCTCCAGAGCCATTCCGTTTCTAAAGCTTGCCATTGTGTTTTTAATCGTCCGTCCCTAGCCGAGCATCACCTCTCTGCACCTGCGTGTAATCCTCTTTGGGATGGGAGCTACTTTACATAGCTGATGATTACTGTGCATGCATCTGTATGTCCACCACTGCTTGCTTGCGAAGTTCAAGAGTGAGTGACCAAAAAAAATAATATTTTTTTTTCCTCCTCATTTTTTGATGATTACTGCGCATGCGTTTGTAAGTTCATGTTGTGTTCATGTTGATTTGTTTTAAATTGTTCCATTGTCTCCTTTTATACCTTAACAAAATACAGTGTTTCTAGAACATACTGTACAGTACTGTCCAGGCATACTGTACTGTATACTGTAGGCATGCTCAGTACTGTACATCACAAGAGTATTACAACAATGCATGCTGTACGGGTATAGAATACACAAATGTACTGGAATACATGTAGAATAAATGCATACTTTTAATTTTTTCAGGTTTATTATAGAGTATATATAAAAAAGTATTGTATACGGTCTGAAAACAACATCATACTGTTTCAGGTATTCTATCCTAATCAATAACAACGGCCACTAAACTGTAGACTCCGGTACTTGGTTTTTTTTACTCAGATTCAGCAATGTGCAGGCATTGTAACACAAAGCGATATTATCCATCGAAATCCCTCCATTTGCCGTTTTCCGCATGAGATGACAAAGTTTTCTTTTCTGAGGAACAAATAAAAGTAAAAGTTTACTGTAATGGTCAGTCAGTCCCCTAAAGAAGTTCCCACAGTCAGTCCCGCCAATAATTTTTTCGGGGGGCGTCTCCTGTTGACATGCGCATGCGCCTACCGTCGATGTGATGACACGCATATGCGTTTCAAGAAGATTCCAATGCGCATGCGCCTAGCTTTTCACCAATTGTGCAGTATCTACTGTAGAAGCTGCTCAGCCAATGATATTGCTTACAGGAGAATCGCTTTACTTTTGAATCGCATTGATATTGATATTTTCAAAATAAAAAAAACAGAATAAAATACGGCAACATTACTCACCATAGACTTTCCCAATCAGCTGGCGCCGAGCCACTGCCAGTCCCGCATTCTTGATCATACACGTCGTTGACAGGTGACAGCGGGACTACTACACCTGTAGTCAGCTGATGAGGCTGGAAATCGCTTAGCTACATGCAAGCTTGCTCGAATCTGTACACAAAATCCAGCTCAGGCTGCAGGTATCCGGGCTGGGACAGACAGCAAAGGTTGCCGCTCACCAGGTTTTCACTGATGGTCGGACCGTTATTGGAAGCTGCCGCTGTCACTGTCGCATTGCTTGTCTGCGACTGACGTTTCTTAGTTGGTTTTAACACGACCTTTCGACTTTTACAGTCTCCTTGATCATAGATACGGGAAAACCCCGGTGATACACACCAATACCCTCCAATAACATCGGGATCAATACGAAAAAAACATGGATCGCTACATAACTTTTTCCTTATTGCACGCTTCCACACATGAGCATCTGGCAAAAATTTGTAAAAGTCATAGTTTTCGATAAAATACTGATAAATTTGAACAATTGTTCCCATCTTATCATCTGTTGCATTAATCGCGGCCCACATTAAATAAACGTATGTTCTGTCGGGTTTTTGGAACACGGACTGCAGTTGTGCACTCATGGCGGGACTCTCAGGACAATAACAAGACCAGAAACTGTGCTTGTCTTTTTTTAATATGAAAAACCTAAATTGATACATTATTGTAACTTCTTCCTTCAGTCCCAAGACCAATTTACAATGGACCACTGAGGTATTTTTTTAAACATCGGCAAGTCGACACATTACTGAAGCGCATGCGCATTACAATTCATGAATATCTGCCATCTGGCGGATACGCGAAGAATTACAACCAATTAAATCCGAACCATTATCAATAAACACATCAACCGCGCATCAACCGCGGGTGTGAATGCAACATGAATGCGGAATAAATGTGGTCAGAATGCGTGATGAACGTGGTGAAGTGCAGTGAAGTGCGTGGCATTCGGAAAAAAAAACGAAGAAATTCGTAGATGTTGGAGAATAAAAGGGGCCGTGGCTGTTGTTCTCTCTTCCATAGGTAACATTTGTAACAAGATGCATGCAGCAAACAACAGAACAACTACAGTATTTCTTAATTATCACTAATTAACTGAAAAGACAAGTGCTGATTGACATAAATTAACAGGATATTTTGCTAACAGATGAATCAGCAACTGTGAATACTAACCATGAAAGAAGACTGCACCGTCTAAGAAGTCTGTAACACGTTTGCCTTAAGTTTGCACTATTTGTACTAAAGTCAATATTGAGGATGCTGTGACAGCTCTGCTTGTAGGAAATCCTAACAGAGAGGCAGTAATTAAAGACTTTGCTATCATAACAAGCCAAGCATATGGAAAGCTTTTATTTTAACAACACTGCTGCCATCTCACCTTTCCGGAAACCTAATACAGTAGGTTACATAAGTAACAACAATAGCTGGAATTTATGACTTTCAAGGCAAACACTCTCTAAATCATGTATTTTAATTACAAATTAAAATGCTTTTGTAGCAGGAATACTAAGTATACTCTAGAAACTACAAAATTTGAGAGTAGTCCTGGAATTGTGTATTTGTTTTTTTATAAATGGTTGTCAATCAAAAGGATTAGAGGTTCTATGTACTGTATTTGTATTTCAGTACTGAACCTTGGGGTATTCTAAATACAAATGGAGACCAATCTGAAAAGTTTATTTTTATAAGAACTCCCCTCTGCTTACGTCTAAAACAGTTTTCAATCCAAGTGCAAATATTTTTAACCAGACCAATTTCCTTTATTTTGTACACTAACTTCTTGTGTGGCACCTTATCAAAAGCATTAGCAAAATCTACTGCATTGCCTTGTTTTAAATTCCTACTTACTGATGCAGCCACGAGTATCCGAACACTTGCCTGGGAAAATCTGGGGCAATATCCCAGTAATTTTTGTTTTGAAAAATCTTTTATTATTCAGCAAATCTTTACAACAAGATTATAACAATACATAAATCATTTTCCAAATGAAAAAATACCTGTGACGTAAACAACGGCGCAGTGCATAACCCATACATCTCTCATACATTTTTATTACTGTTTCTCAAAAGTAAAAAAAAATAAAAAAAATACTGAATGAGACTGCCAGGGACCCCCGCTGTGTTAATCCGATGGGCCATTAGTCTGTTTGCTGAAATGTCACAGAAATGTTGCAGCATTACTGGGAGATTGCCCCAGATTTTCAAAGGCAAGTGTTCGGATACTCGTTGCTGCATCTTTACCTCTTTAAAGAAATGAATAAGGTTAGTTTGGCACGACCCATAAAAACATACTGACTATTGCTCATCATTTTGTTATCCAAAGGTATTTCTGAAGATTAATCTTTGATAAACCTTCATGTACCTTCAACATTATTGATGTCTGCTTGGGTGCCTCTGGGCTTCTGGCACACTATAGGTTAGGAGAAAACTGCAAAAGGAATGTAGAGAAGCACATTTGAAGACAGTCACTCATCTGTACTGGTAAAGATTGTCAAAAAATGTAAAGGTACAATTACCTTTAAGTAAAAAATACTTAGCACCTTTCATCACTATTTTGTAAATGTTCTGCACGCATGGAGCAATTAAGTAGAGGTGTCTTTTTTGTCACTCCCCAAAATCTAAAACATTCAAGCAGATGTATTTATGCAGTATATTAGGAAAATAAAAATTGCTCAAAATAGAGCAATTACATTTGAAGTGAAAGGGGCCATCAACACAAATTGGATTATATTTCTTGGCTGAAAAACACTATATTAGTGCAAAGGCTGCACCAAGTTTATGAAAGACCAAAACAATTCCGCAATCTTCTATGATAATTTTTTGGTTGATATACCAGGTAGGTATTTGCATCATTGCTGCCCCATTTTGTGACCAAGACATTTAAGCACATAATGCAAATTTCATCAGATACTGAGTTCGGTTCTCTAATCAGGGGTGAGCAAACTTTTTATGCCGAGCCTCCCTTTTCATCCATGACATTTTTCGGGCCCCCCTTGCCTGATGTAATCAAAATCACAGGGAAAAAAAAAACCTGTATTAAACGGTATACAATGTTAATACAAATATGTCTAAATACTTGCATATTTCAACAACTCGTGTTTATATTTCAAACATCTCAGTTTAATAAAAGTATACTTTTACACTTTTACCTTGTCTAAGTCTTTTGGGCTATGAGGGATAGAATAGGAAAATATATTCCCACTAGCCATATCCCTCATACACTATAAACCTGACTGAGAGTGTAAAAACCTCATACCCACACTGACTATTAAACATTTTATGAAACAAAAAATATTTCCCATTTCCCACAGTGAAATGAAAAGATGGTTAGCTTCAATCTCAGAGCTGTAGCTCCTTCCCTTAAGGAAACCTAATTTTCTTTAGAACCAAAAAAATGCTTAGGCACACTTCCAGGGCTGTATCTTTTTCCTTTACTGAAACTAGGACTTAGTTTTCATAAAACCTCTCGCAACTTAATATACAGTTGAAAACACCCTCCAGAACCTCTATACTGATTCTGGGGTACCTGGCCATATACTGGGGGACCCTCACTAACATAGAGAACCTTGACTGTACTCGGATATACAAATCCCTATGCCCTCATTTATTTTTCTGGTCTGTGCCGAAGCAGGGAAACCTGGCGGTGAGTCGCATAACTGTTTTCAAGGGAGGACTTTGACCGGAGTGATGTGTCTATATGTCCCTGGGAGTCTTACCTGATTCCCGGATATATTTCTGGGGTGGTCAGCAACTCTTAATCCCTTCTACATAGACAGATTCTGACAAAACGTTTACCGCAAAGTCCCCCCTGAAAGGGTAAACACATAAAATCTTTATTGTCATACGATTACATTCATTCCAGGTACAATACACAGGTTGAAGAGCTGACACTCTAAAACCTGAAACAGGGCTCAGAGGTAACCAGCCAGGCATAAAACCTTTATTGATGGCCTGGTTACCCCTTCACCGTCTCAGCTTTTAATTGGCTAATGTCTCACTGGGATTTTTGTTTGCCTTCCTCTGTCTCAACATAAATACAAATATACTGAATAGAGTGACCAGATTTTGAAAATGAAAAACCGGGACACATTTTTTTTTTACATAACAGTTTATTTATTGTACTACACTTATACTTTACTACCATTAGTCCTTGTTACATAGTTACGTGTGTTTGTGTGTGTGTCGGATGACCCCCCTAATCGAACCAAAAAAAAAGCCAGATGTGAATGATTCTGAACCCATTAACCAGTGTCAGGGCGCCCCTTCTTCACAATTTCTAAAGCAGCAATCCCGCCTGGGATCTTACCTGATCTGCAGTCCCTCAAGGTACTATACTGGAGGGGAGGTGTTCCCTACCTGTCTTCCGATGTCTCCCGTGTGAAACTTGAGTCAGATCTGGAAGAAAGCAGGGTAGGTTACTTCGGTGTAGGTATATGGCAGTTAAGATAAGACAGAGGGTGAGGGAGACAGGGAGGGCGAGCGAGACAGGGAGGGTGAGGGAGAGGGAGACAGGGAGGGAGAGGGAGACAGGGAGGGTGAGGAAGAGGGAGACAGGGAGGGTGAGAGAAGATGTAGAACAGAGTTGATGACAGCCAGGTATATGTTGCTTTTCTGTATCTCTTGCTCCCTCAGGTCCCTACCCGCGATTTATTTTTATTTATAACTTATTTTGTGATTGTATACAATTGTAGTGTTTATTTCTATGTATACAATCATACTTCCTACTTCATTTCGTTTTACCAACCCCCCCCGCTTTTCCCTGCCGACCCCCCCGCATGGATGACACTGATTGCCACACTACACCACAATACCTACCCTACGTGATCACAACAGACACACCAGTCACCAACACTGATACAACACACCAATCCCGCCACCCCTTTCTTGGTCCCGCTCACCCCCGCCCCTTGATACCGGCCCCCCCCCTCCACACTCCAGACCCAAGGTCCAGAGGACAGGCGCACTTCCAGTGCGAGGCCCCCCCGAGGACCCCCCATTGGCCTCCCCCCCCCACGCCCGGGCAAAATGGCCCCCTTCTACACCAGCCCCGGTAGGCGCGACCCCCCCAGTCGCTCCCCCTTCTCACCCCCCCCCTTGTCGCAGCGACCCCTTACCCCAGGCCCCAATACTCCCGCCCCTCTCCCCTTCCCACACCCCACCCTTCGTGACCCCCCCCCCCCCCCCCCCCCTTTCCCCCCCCTCGACCAAAGGGGGGCGCTATATCACAAAGGTACCCCCCCTTCGCCGGCCCACCCCCCCCCCCCCCCGTGGACGCCCCCCCGAAGAGTGGCCCGCCCTTCGTCCGCCCACCCCTCCCTTCTGCCAACGCGCCCACACACAATCACACACACACACACACACACACACACCCACACCACCACACACACACACACACACACACCACACCCAACTCATCACCACACACCACACACACACACACACACAACACACACACACACACTAAGCACCACACGACCAGCACAACCAATCACACATCACACACACTAACACCACACACAAACACCACACACACACATACACACTGATACACACACAACCCGGTATAACCAAACACACACACACACATACACACACACACACACACACACACAGCACACACACACACACACACACACACCACACCCACCCACACACCCACCACACACACACCCAACGCACATACACACACGAACACAACCACGATACACCACACCACACTGATACACACACACACACACACTTATACCCATACAACACAACATCCCACTTATACACACACTACACAAACACACATACCCCATCCCACGAGGCACACACTGCTACATACACACACACCCACTGATACACCCACACACACACCCACTGATACACACACACCCAGACCCACTGATACACACACACACAACCACTGATACACACACACACACACACACTGATACACACACACACCCACAGATACACACACACAGATACACCCCGCCTCCCCCTGCACCGCCCACCAGCCCCATCACCGCCTTCGACTGCGCAGCAACCACTGCCCGCCCCCGAGCCCATCTCCCACACCAAGGGGATGGGGGGAAGTGAGCGCCAGGAGAGGCAAAGGTACGAGCGCCGGGAGGCAAAGGTGAGAGCACCGGGAGGCAAAGGTGGGAGCGCCGGGGCAAAGGTATGAGCGCCAGGGGACAAAGGTACGAGCGCCAGGGGGAAAAGGTAGGCGCAACCCCGCTACCACCTCCTATTACCCCCTCTGGCTGGGACCCGGGACAGAAGGGGGACACTCACCATGCACAGAGGAGCCAGGAGCGGGAAGCGGCTGCACAAAGCGGAAGTCCCACCCCCGGCTTCCTCTGACCTGCGACCAATCCCCTGCGGGCTGTCCGGCATTCTAAGTCCCGCCCCCGGCATTCTCCTTCATGCAATCCCCCCCGGCAGCATTCATACACACACACAGAACATACTTACAGGCCGCCGCATCCTCCTCACCGCCGCTGCCCCGCAATACCGGGACCAGGGACAAAAACCGGGACAAAACCGGGACGGACCTAAAACCGGGACAGGACACAAAAAAACGGGACTGTCCCAGCAAAAACAGGACAAATGGTTACCCTAATACTGAAGCGTGATAAACAGTGCTCAACTAGATAATAATAATAGCATGTTCTTGTATAGCGCTGCCAGCTGTACGCAGCACTTTACAGAGACATTTTGCAGTCACAAATCCCTGTCCCATGGAGCTTACTATTTATGTTCTTGGTGCCTGAGGCACAGGGAGATAATGTGACTTGCCCAAGGTCACAAGGAGCCGACACCGGGAATTGAACCAGGCTCCCCCGTCTTTACTCACTGAGCCACTCCCTCTCCCTAAATTATATACTCCAGGTTGAACTCAATGTACATGCCTTTTTTCAATCTCATCTAGTACAGTATGTAACTATGTGACATTCAGATGAATAAGAGTAAAATGTTTTCCAGCACAGGGAAGTTCCACCACAGCATACTGAATAGAGGTCAACATGTTTAATGTCTATAGTGGTTCCAAGCACTCAATAAGGAAAAACAGACACAGCGTCAATTACGAAATGGCAATGATATACAGTATTGAAAAAACGATACAGATACAAAGCCAACCCTAATAAGGCCTAGAGAATACTTCTCATAGAATAATATTAGGCTTGACTTTGTATCTGTATTATTTTTTCAATATATCATTGCTATTTCATAATTGACGTTGTGTCTGTTTTTCCTTATTGTGTGCTGGGAACCACTATAGATATTAGTCATTGTCTTGAGGAGATCTGAGGTCCCTCTCTGTTCCCTTGTACCATACCATAGGTTGTTTCATTAATTTAACTGACATTGTGGTGGAGTCCAACCTAACTCACATACTTTTAGAGGTCAAAATGTTGTACAATGGTGCAGACTTTTATATGCAGACAGTATGCCATTATGGCCCATATTTTCTAAATAGTGTATTTCCATCAGACATCTTTTGGCTTCAAATGCAGCCTTTCTCAAAATAATAGCTTATTGCAGTATAGCAAAACATAGTAAGCATGGCCCAGTAGGAGTTGCTTATCTCCTCTCAACCTCCTGTGACTGATATAAAACAGGCGAAAGGTCTTCATTACAACCTGCCTCCCCCCATCCCCCACCCCCATTGTTTAATATACTAAATGGTGTGACCATTACCACATAGTTGAATGGAACCTAATACATTGTTAACTATGTGTTAAGCATCTCAGCAAATTAAAAAAGAAGAACCACTGACTTTGAAGATAATGGACGATGGAGATTCCCCCAGCATCATTCATTGTCTTTTTCTGTCTAACTGTCCAACATGCTATTTACAATACTTTGCCTTGTATGATTTCCTACTCAACAATGAGGGATGTTACTATATAAAATAGTTAATTGTTCCACCTTACCAAATGTCTAGAAGTTAATTGTGTATCATGAACAGTTAAAGATGTTTTCTCTACTTATTAAAATAAAAGCTAGACATACCTGACAGTTGAAAGTCTCAATTTAATTGAGGTGGTATTTCTGTTTAGACTGGGATTCATTTCCAACAGTAGACTGAACAGATGAAGCATGTTTTTGGCCTTTCAAAGCAATGTTTACAGCAAACGCTCAGCCAATCTGTCATGTATTTGTATTTCCAGTGACCTTAGAAGGATCACAAAATTACAAATAACTAAATTACAAGAAATAGTTCTTGTTTCTAAAAACAAAAGAATACATTTTTAAGATGTGGTTTAATCTACGTTTTAAACCTCTCACTATAATTAGAGTTTGAAACTATAAAATGTTTATAAAATATGTATTCTCCCCTCCCTTAAAAAAACATAACTACTGTATTAGACTAGCGCCGCAAATTCTATATGCTACCGTATATTCTCTCAAAAAATAAAAATATATAATTGAATTAACATTGTATACAATAAAATGATGGTTAGAGTACTTTTCATTTCGTCAAATAAAAAGTTCAGGTTAAAGTATTTGTTATAAAAAAAAACAAAAAAAAAGAATGATAATACTATGTAGGACTTACTATTTTAAAACTTCCATGTAGCAAGGCTTTTTGGGCCCTTGTCAATTGTATGCTGCATTTCTGCACTACATCATAAATGTTTGCTGAAAGCAAGAATGAACTAACTAAAATGTAGATTGGTGAAATATTATATATATTTATATACGGTATATATCCTCACTATTGGCGGTGCTACGTTTCAAAAGCATGAATAGCCACCTGTATGATCACTCAGCATTTGTCAATTCCAGTACATGTACTGTATGAAAAAAATCCTGAAACAATAAATGGCAATGTAAACAGTTCTTCTGACTACAGTTTCTCTACATATCCAGTATTTAGTAATGTGCACATTTTTTGCTATAGCTCACGGGTCATGCAAAAGTTGCAGTGCTTTTTTAAGAAAAATGTTGCTAAAATGCAAATAAAATAAAACACGCCAATGTAATGCCAAGCATTACAAGTCAACGTGCAAGATCATATAGCACTTTTTATACTACAATTTTTTCTTAATTCTTGCAACAAGTGGCATCATTCAAGCAAAAAAGTGTAATAATTCTGAGTAATGTGAAGTTTTGCAAATACTTCTCAAAAATACAAAATGCTACCATTTTGCTGCGCTATTGACATACCTGGTATGCCAAAGACCATATTGATGTACCAGGTACATCATCATTTAAATGTTCATTTCCTTGGTGATGATCGGGCTGACTGCTCCCATGAAGCACTTCCGTTTTCTGCATTGGTGGGCAGTCACAACCATGTGATCCTTCCCGAAGCATTCACATGGCCGCAAATACTGGTGTTTCAGAGGCACTTGGGTTCCACTGGGCTTCTGGCACACAAAAGTTTAGGAGAAAACTGCAAAAAAAAATGTAGAGTAGTAAAATAGGAAGACAGTCACTCATCTCTACTGCTAAAGATTGTCAAAAAACATAAAGGTACAATTACCTTTATGTAAAAAATTACTTAGCACCTTTCATCACTATTTTGTAAATGTTCTGCACGCATAAAGCAATTAAGTTGAGGTGTCTTTTTTGTCCCTCCCCAAAATCTAAAACATTCAAGCAGATGTATTTATGCAGTATATTAGGAAAATCGAGCAATTACATTTTAAGTGAAATCCAAATTGGATTATATTTCCTGGCTGAAAAACACTATATTAGTGCAAAGGCTGCACCAAGTTTATAAAAGACCAACAAAAATTCTACAATCTTCTATGATCATTTTTTGGTTGATATACTGTACCAGGCAGGTATGGCATCATTACTGCCCCATTTTGTGATCAAGACATTTAAGCACATAATGCAATTTTCATCAGATACTGAGTAAGGTTCTCTAAATAGTTGGTTGAAGGAGAGGCCAAGTAAGGCAACACAAAACTTCAAATTTAGCTGCAGCGTTGAGTTATGTGTAAAAAGAAAAGCTAGATTTGCTGCAGAAATGTATTGTGGGTAACTGGCAGGTTTTCAAGGGCTGTGTATGTGTTTACGGTGAAATTACTCTATGCTTTACTTTAGATTAACCATATATATTTTGGGTTAACTTGTTTCTTAGAATATGGGAACAGGGAGGATATTACTGTAACAAATTCCACTGACATTGCAAATGCATTCAATTAATATTTTGTGGGGTGTGCTACTAACTTATTAGCGAAATGCAACCAAAACCACAAACATGATCCTCATTCTGAGATTAACCCTATAGCCCCACCTTCTCCCAATACTGCCCACAATTTTCAATTTGTCCCAGAATCTGACCAGGAGATTACGCAAGTGCTCCTCAAATTAAAACTAAGCAACCAATCTGAACCTGATTTACTGCAGTCTAAGTTCCTATGACTTGGTGCCCTGACTATTGCCAAACTGCTTGCTTCCCTAGTGAACTCTATTCTGTCTGCAGGCAATATCCCAGGACCTGGAAAACTGCCAGATTTGTCCCAATCTTCAAAAGTGGGGACAAAAATACTGTCTCACACTACAGGCCAATCTCTCTTCTCCCAATACTATCCAAAGTCATGGAAAAATGTGCTCACTCCCAGTTAAGCGCTTACTATACCAAGACATATTTCCCTAGCCAATTCCAATCTGGCTTTCACCCCAAACACTCCATGGTAACAACCCTCCTAAAAAGTTTGCAATGAGATCCTGTGTGGATACATAAAGCTTGGCCCCCTGCAGACGCACTTACTAGAATTCCCTCCTACTGTTTCTGTACGTTCTCCCTACCTACCAATTAGATTGTAAGCTCCTCGGAGCAGGGACTCCTCTTCCTTAATGTTACTTTTAAGTCTGACGCACTTATTCCCATGATCTGTTATTTATATTATTTGTTATTTATAAGATATGTATTACTACTGTGAAGCGCTATGTACATTTATGGCGCTATATAAATAAAGACATACTGTACAATACAATACAATGGAACTGGGAATATTTACTGGTGCAATATTCTAAGATTTTGTAAAGGCTTTTGATACTGTTGATCATGTTATCTTGCTAAAAAAAAACTCCAGTGTTCTGGAATAGGGAAGCATGCTTTAAAATGGTTAATTTCCTACCTATTAGGTACATCCCAACATGTGTCTATCTCAGGCTTTAACTCCGACCCCTTGGATATCACCTGCGGTGTCCCGCAAGGCTCTGTTCTGGGGCCCCTACTCTTCTCAATCTTCATCATGATCTTCCCTACAGCTTGTAAGGAAGCTTCAATACACATGTATGGGGATGACACAATCTTACAGTATATGCACATAGCCCTAGCCTCTCCGACCTTGTACACGTATACTTCAATCTGACTTTTTGAGACTTGAAATTTTGATTTCCCAAAAGAAATAGTTTTTAAACACTGACAAGACTGTCACAATGGTATTTCTGACCAAGGCTAAATTTCTAAAGCTTCCAATGAATGAACTCCAGATCAGAACAACGCTAATACCATCCTAGCCCCTGTTACCAATTTTAAATACTTGGGCATCTGGTATAGACTATGGGGACATAGTATATGGAACAGCACTCAGAACCCACCTTAGCAAACTTGATACCCTGTACAATTCAATATGCCGTTTTGTCCACCAATGCAACTGCAACTGCAACACACATCACTGCGAAATGTACAAAGGACTAGATTGGCCATCACTTGAGTCTAGGCGTAAAGTTCATCTTTCCTGTCTTGCCTTCAAATACTTTCTGGGCAAGCTACCGTCTATCTGAAGAAGCTCCTCACCCCTACCACATGCAGCACTTATCATCTGAGATCTGCAAAACAATTCGCCCCCATTAAGATTAGAATAGGGGAGCACATTAGTGGTATCACATGGAAAGTGGCAAAAAAGTTCATAACCTGGCACTGCATTTTCTAGATCACCACGATGGCCAATATTTGAACCTCAATTTTAGAGGTTTAGAGGTTATCCCAAAAGATCCTAAAAATTGTAATAGAGAACTGCGGTTGTTGCAAAGAGAAGAGTTTTGGATCTTTGCATTGCAAACCAAATCTCCAAATGGTTTGAATTAGTTAATTGAATTGACATATTTTTTTAAATAGTTGTTTATAAATAATGGACTGTTTCCTTGATATAAACCCTAACCAGCACTACATAACTGTTATCAGGATTTTGTTATGATGTACTATATGAGAAAGGATAAGAGATAATAATGTTTGCTACAGCATGTTCACAAATAATAGAATAATGGCTGAGATGTTATAACTATTGAATCATGTGATGTGGGGAAACCCCTAAGAAGTCACTCTATTTAACAAATATAAATATACTGATTATATTGGTCATATTGGTTGTAAATATATATGATTCTTATGGAAATAGAAATATAATGAATTTTCAATGTAACTAGCTATTGGGAACAATATATGTTGCAAAATATATGTTGCATATTACAACTTTTTATCATGTTGGGAATGAAATAATATAGTGATTATTAACGCAGGGACTAATATACCTTTATTGATGAGTAATATGAAATTGTATGTAGATTACAGCTAAATTGGAATGATTAGGATTTGGTTTGAGTATGTGAGATATATTTTTTATTCAAACATAAAGGTTTTTTTTTTTTAAATGTATGATACTTGTTTACATTTTAAATAATCTTGTGGTTAAAAATATGTGGGATATCTGATAGTATAGGTTTTAAAATATTGTTTATGTATCTTTTGTGTAAGTTTAGTTAGTGATAGCGGAAGTACACCCATCCTATTGGTTTAGGGTTCAATAAGGAGCCAATAACTCACCCCCTGATGAAGCGTCATAGACGTGAAACACGTTGAGTTGGAGTTCCATGACGGATGACGTAAGACGCCGTGATGACGGACGCCTGGAGTCAATGCCCCCTAGCGAGAATACTATGGCCAGCTTCTACAGCTGTTCTACGAGCCCTCTGCTAGGAAATAGGACTCTTTCTGGACCCTGTGTTCCCCCTCCTCTGTGCTCTTTCCACTGAGCGGATGAGAGTGTTCATAAATATCGGATGGAACCGAAGTCCAGTGGAACAACTAAGTCCTATTAGGACGTTTGGAACATACATTTTTATGTAAGTGTTGTGAAGTGTATGTTTTACATAAAGTATCACATTATTGTTATTAAAAGTGTCCCTCCATGCGCTTCTTCAATTTTTTGTCTCTGTGAGGTATTGACCCCGTTGATCACGGGAGAAGGATCAGCTGCAGGAGCGACATTTTTGAAGGGAATGTAGATTACCTACTAGCCAGCGCGCACTTACTTCCCCATAATTATTAATTGTGACATGTGTGGACATTATAATGATGATAAAGAAGGCCTTCTCGAGGATGAAGAAAGTAAAGAATGACATTTGAAGGAAACTGTCACTTTCATTTAGTTCCTTGGTTAATCAGTAAACCCTGTCCACATTTTGCTTTCAAGTATCTTTCTAGGATAATTAATTTATCAGAGGTTAAACTTACTTTACTGTGTAGTTGTTGAATTATTTCAAAATACTTTCCTGGAAGGGGCAAATCATTGTAATGATGAATTTTCTGTTATACATTTACTGTATATACAAATAATTCAGTGAACAATAAATTGCATAAAGGTTCCATAATACACACAGCGTTTAAGTGCTATGCCATTTAATTCTTTAAGATGTACTACTTGTTTGGGATGTAAACGGTTTGTATTTTAAAGGTCATATGCAAGGGGACTTGACCATTTCCAATTCATTCACTTGCACTGCAATGTGTGATTGTGCCTTCCAGCAGTAAAAGCAGTGGCAGATTTTGAAAACTGCTGCCCTTAGGCACTGGCCCGGTGCTGCGCTCCTTCTTTCGGGCCGTCCTCCTTCTTCAGTGTCAAATGACGGTGTGACATTACATGGCACACGTCAACATGGTAACGTGACATTGTGGCATCATTTGACGCTACAATGTCACTTTACCATGTCAACGGGACATCGTGTGACATCACATTGCCGTGCCAACGCAATGCCATGTATCGTTGCAGCATAATTTCACACTGAAGGAGGAGGCGGCACAAAGGGGAAGGTAAGAGCTGTACAGAGGTACCACGTTCTTCCGCGACAATCGGTGGGGAAGAGAGCGGGGCCTCTGTATATGGGGGGGGGGAAGAAAAATTTACCGCCCCATGCCTGGGCCTACCGTATCAGATCTAATGGAACATTTGCCACTGAGTAAAGAAGAGTAATGAACACTTTTCTCTAACATATCATGAGACTAAAGTGACCAGGTATTTAATTACAGAAACATTTCAGAAAAATATTGTACAGCAAATGAGAATATCACTTGTGAGCTTATTCACATGTCTCAGACATGTCTGCAACCCTGCCTTTCACCATCATCGCCTATCATACAGTGCTTCCACTGCAGCAAGAAATTCTGGGAAATTATAAGCAAATGAGGACACAGTGTCACCTTTTTGCTTTAAATCCACTTTGGCATGGACCCCTATAAACTTATGCCTGTCGCATCACACAGCTTTTCAACACAACCTGGGTTAAAGTGCCTACTCACAGACAGCTGTTTTCACATTTTGGGTCTAATCAGTGTGAGGCTGGTTATTCTGGGTTTGCAATTTAAAGCTGGGACAGGGTTTAAATAAGCTATGGCATGTAAAAAAGTGACAAGAACCCTCTGTAACGGACGTGCTCACCACAAACCTGGACCGGACCGCGGGGCTGAGGTGGGGATAGATATACACCGACCTTAGACCACGAAGCCTGATCCGGGTTGCGAATTCCGTGGTCGTACGTAGCAGGGTCGGGACTGGAGAAGGCAGGATAATCCGTGGACAAGCCGGGGTCAGGATAGGAGAAGGCTGGGTAAACAATATCCATACTGGGGTTTGGCAACAGGACGCTTGGGAGCAGATTTGCAGCATTCAGCAGATTTGCAGCAGGTAACAACGATGCAGGCCTCTACAAGGAGAATATGCAGCAGGTATCCGGAAGCACCGATGCAGGCCTCTGCAGGAGAGAATAGGGGATCCAGTGCGTCAGCACAGAACAGCACCCCCTAGCCGGGTACAGCTGTGAGTAGTGGAGACCACCGGGAGAAGGAGATTGCAGCAGGTAACAACGATGCAGGCCTCTACAAGGAGAATATGCAGCAGGTATCCGGAAGCACCGATGTAGGCCTCTGCAGGAGAGAATAGGGGATCCAGTGCGTCAGCACATAACAGCACCCCCTAGCCGGGTACAGCTGAGAGTAGTGGAGACCACCGGGAGCAGGAGATTGCAGCAGGAAACAACGATGCAGGCCTCTACAAGGAGAATATGCAGCAGGTATCTGGAAGCACCGATGCAGGCCTCTGCAGGAGAGAATAGGGAATCCAGTGCGTCAGCACATAACAGCAACCCCTAGCCGGGTACAGCTGTGAGTAGTGTAGACCACCGGGAGCAGGAGATTGCAGCAGGTAACAACGATGCAGGCCTCTACAAGGAGAATATGCAGCAGGTATCTGGAAGCACCGATGTAGGCCTCTGCAGGAGAGAAAACAGAACAGGTACTGCAGACAGGACAGAAACACTGAGGCTTCAGTGTAACCGCGGCCGCGCGGTGGAGTCTGCCAGTAACTGAGAACTAAGACAGAAGGCCAGGCAGGCCCAACACAGGCTGTGGCAAACACAGTTACTAGAAAGTCTATGACCAGCAACTTCCTGGTGGGCGGGGCAGGAGTTAAGTAGAACAGACAGCAATGAGAGAGAGCTGCACAGGAGGCAGCATGAAGCAGGCTGCAGTTCAATAGCAGAAGCAGGTGATTCTGATTGCAGGTACAAGGGAAGGTTTTCCTACAAGCTGCAAGGTTCTGTAAGGACAAGGTTTCAGCAAAACCCAGGAGCGGATTCCTTACACCCTCCACCATATTATTTATTTATTTATAAAATGTTTTACGAGGAAATAATACATTGAGTCCCCTCTTGTATGTATGTCCGGGCATAGAGTTAAGATGACAAATAATACATGGTTACAAATACATAGTTGCATAAGTGAACAGGGTATACATTATATACAAGACATCGCATGCACAGTTAGAGATAATATATTATGACAGAGTCACTAACTCCGTAGGCTGGAACAGTGAAGTAAGTGTGCTTTCCAGTCCACAGAGCGTTAATTCCTCAAAGAGAAGCCAGCAGCAGCTGCTAACTAATGGAGTTAATCAGCCTGTCTGAATGAGGAAGTATTTTAAAAGACACAGGCAGCTGCTATTTTTAGAGACTGTTTTCCCCAGAGAAGGGGGGAAATAGAAGTGATCCCCAGCTGCGAAAGCTGGTACAGAGGTGGTCTCTGGGCTCAAGGTGGAGCTGAATTCCCCTAGGAAGAAAGGATGCAAGGCCGTGCTGAAGCAGTGACGTCTACTCCAAAGGACTGACAGATAAGCAAAAAAACTTTATTGTTTTATGAAGAGACTGCATTGTTCCATAAGCCAGGGTACGTTTTGGCTTGGGAACCAGCTTAGCTGGCCATGCTAGTGGCCTACTTAGTGGCCAGCTAGTGGCCAGTTAGTGAGGGTGAAAGCTATGGTGTAGTTAGCTTTCCCTAAAGGGAATAGGTGTTTATTTCCTATGTTTTATTATGATTTAAAGGGACAGTGCCCATTATGTTTATTTGTTTGTGGCTAATAAACCACTACAGTTAAAGCTTTACACAGCGTCTAGCGTCTTACTGACCCTGCCACGAGGCTGTCCTGCCACAATATATTATAGGCATATGTAACAGTTACAGACCAGATAAAAATGTGAGACAGCTTTAATTTTGAAAGAACTTAGACTGATGGTGGCTGTGAGAGTCTCCGGTAGATTGTTCCAGTTTTGGGGTGCACGGTAAGAGAAGGAGGAACAGCTGGATACTTTGCTGAACCTTGGGGCCATGAACAGTCTTTTAGAGTCATATCTCAGATGATAAGTGCTGCATGTGGTAGGGGTGAAGAGCTCCTTCAGATAGATGGGTAGCTTGCCCAAAAATTATTTGAAGGCAAGATGAACTTTGTATAGCATACAGCAAATTAAAATACCACTTGTAAGCACATTCACATGTATTAGGCAGGTCTGCCACCCTCCTCTTAACCATTATTTCCTAACATACCATGCTTCCACTGCAGCCAGGAATTCTGGGAAGAAAAATATTGCAAACATACTTGTGTTTTTCTGCAATGTTTTTGTTCTAAAAGTTAATGACAATGCTATATCTGCAATATTAATAGACCTGTTTTCCTCCATTCTAAAGCTGCATTTTATTCAACATTTATTAACTGAGCCCATAGAATATGAGCAGTTGTACCTTGACATAAAGTACCTTAACATTTAAAAAAGTTCACAAGATAAAAGATAAATTGTTACATCTGAAAATTTAATAATTCAACTAGTCACAAGGATCAGTGAAAACTGATTTATGTTAAAACATACACGCATGATCATCTTTAAATACAATATTTGAAACTATACAAAATACATTTTATGAGAGTCACAATTTATAGGCAATTCTAAACACTTAAAACTGGTATAAATACAATATTTTGCACTAGAATTATTATGTTTGCTAACATTCATTTATAAGGTGTCAACATATTCCACAGCAAAAGTATGAGATGAGATGAAAGGTGATAGACTCGTGAAAACGTATTAGTGGATACATGAAACAGCCTGTCATTAGGAGTGTTGCAGCATTAACAAATGCATGTTACAGTATGTGCCTCTTGTCCGGTAAGGCCTATTATTAATAGGAAGGGGAAATTGGCAGCGTAGGTGGCCCAAAAGGTTCTTATCTGCCATCAGGTTTTATGTTTTAATGAACCAGGTGCATGAAACTGTTTTGTCAAAATATTACAACACATATTTTCCCTGATGTATGGGGAGATTTCCGATCCATTTTGAAATAACACAGAAATTGTAGTTGAACTAACCAGCTCATCAGGTGACAGAAATCCAACTTCCTTCATCAATAACTTTTATAACCCCAAGGGTTTAGTTGGCTTTGTTATCAGTGACAGGATGTTACCTGAGCATATTTTTTTTCCGGGCTAAACATCTCCTGATTGCTCAGTAACTAAGTAAAACATAAGGAAACAGCCTGTGTGGTCTGTATAATCTTTCATTTTTCCAGTCCCAGAGGCCCCAGAAGTCACTAGTCAAATTTCCAACATTCTGTGTCTTTTGATTAACTACTACAATGAGCTTCAGAGTAGAAACCTAATCAGGGGATATTGTCATTCATGTTAAAGAGCTGCACATGCAAGCCATCCACTCTGGAATATGCTGTCGGCATGGACACCTATGGGACATACTGTATGCACAGTGCAGTGCAGTACTAAACATTAAGAAACATTTTTTTTTAAAGGAATTAGCAGAGAAATCAGTTTGCCAAGTTTTTCTCACTTTTCTATTCAGTTGTTTTCCAGATTTCTGTTGCAGGTGAAACGTGCAGCTTTCTTTCAAATAAAAACTAACACACATTCATTGACATACAATATACAGTTAAATAATGGCATTAAAGTCAGAGTAGTTCATTACATGAGTACAGGAGAAAATGTGACTAAAGAAGCATTAATTTATCAAGTGTAACACTAAATTACAGTTCATTTTCTATTTTTCTTTCTTTGCAATAGGACTAAGCAATTCTAATTAACATGTGATTAACCAATTAGTCTAGCTTTAATAATCACCAAGGTAAATTTGTTTGTTACGAGTTGCTTCCAAAACCTTGTGGTAGGATGATATTTGATGACTGGTCTTAGACCAACCTGCATTAGCAGTTTATTAAAGGAAATACATTAATATAAATGGTCACTGGCTACTAAAGAAATTGACATTACTCGTGTTACGGTGCCTATTTATGATGTGGCTTTATCTGTATGTTCCACTGTAAACCGTTTTGAAGTGAATAGACAAAAACCTGTGAAACATTAAGGGAATCTGTTCTCTCAAGTGCAATGAACACTATTAGGTAATGAAAATAAGTAATGTGAATTACCATTAGTGATATAAAATAGCTACCACAATTTAGTCAGAAGGTACTTAAGGTAGATCCTCAGAAGTTTGCTAATTTTTTAAGGTTACAGTATATCATTTTAACGTATCCATAGCCATAACGCAATATCCCTTAAGCTGCCAATGCTGTCTTGTTTAGCCATTTTCCTTAAAAATAATGGAACCTTCCATTTTAATGCACCTACAGAGACAGTTGGATGGCATTCTGGTAAGTGCGTCTGCAAGGGGCCAAGGTTAATATAAGAGGTGATAATTATCAGCCATCGAGCTACATATGCTTGAGTAAGGCAAAACACCTGAAAATAAGGCTGTGGAAATGCCAATTTAAAATTCTAGTAAATCCCATAATGCCTACATGCTAAAATGGAGAAATGTAGTTTTGTATGTAAATTGCATGACAGGATGAGAGATGAGATAGATAATGGTGGGTAATAAGATAATTTTCATGAATTGGAGAGGAAATGATGGAGTGAGAGTACATGAAATATTTGATGTCAGCCATGACAACTTTCATCCAAAGTGGAGAAATATTGGTTTATTCACATATTTTAACACTGGTTTGAATCACAGATTTTATCACTACCCTAAATCTATATTGTAATGCACTTGCTGATTTTATGTGTATGAGAATTGCATAACTAATTGTATCATTAAATTAGGTGAAAGTGAACAGCTGAAGCTGTTTTTATTGAATAGGGTCCCAAGTCAGAAAATGCTGCCTAGTACAGAACAGAATGTTTGATAGAATTAGATACAACTTTAACTTCATACAATTATGTCACTGCAGTAATGTCAATTTTCACCCATTTTCCGTGAGTTGCCTGTATTTTTGCCACATCTCCTGCCCTCACAGAGAGATGTGAAAATACAGTATCACGACATGGGGAGGGTCTCAGCTGATGAACTCCTTTACAGTACCTGTGGGTTTCTTCCCTTTTAGTTCTGTGGTGATTGCAATGCTATGAATTGTGGGGCGAGACTTCACAGGGCCTGGTGGCTGTCACTCCCTGAAGAGCACTGAGATTTTGTACCCCAGATTTCATACCATGGCAGCAGGCTCAGCAACAGGGGGTTAACACAAAAATAATCAGAAGTTGACTCTTAAAAATCCAAATATTCACTAGATTAGGGAAAAAATTTAATTCCATTGCAATGTTTTTTATTTGAATAGAAATTTGCTCTCTGTCAAACTCTCTTTGTCTGTCTGTCTGTCTGTCTGTCTGTCTCTCTCTCTCTCTCTCTCTCTCCTCAAGGATATACTGTAGCAGAAATCTGTATAACAAAAACGGTTTGTAAATCAGTAGATTTTGAGATTTATTGGGGTTGAATTTATAGGGTTTCTTGTAATCTGCAACTTTTCCACACCATGTGTTAAGATCGAACCTAATTAGGGGTATTGCACCTTCAATATAATTATTCTACACCAAAATTAAAGTAGGTGTACTAAGTTTAAATTCCCAGTGTTACCTCTTGACTGGCAGAATCATCAATTGCCCCTTCACAATGTGACCATTCCACCCCACAATCCTTTTCTTGTTTTATTCCTACACACAACACCATGACACATTTGTGGGTAAAAAATAGTCACTGCATTTTTTTAACAATCTTATATACAAATTAAAAGGAACTTGGTTACTTGGCGGTAACCTTGGTGATGGTGCAAAATAGGCTAATTATATTTGCGTAAATTTAAAGAGCCATTTTTTGACACAATTGCACACTCTGCATCACTTCAAAGGGGTAATATGAGAGGCTGAATTAATCTGCCTGGTTAAGATTTTTTTGCACTGAATTGCATTTATTACAAAATGTATATGCTGATTATATTCTGTAAAATGTTCATATAGTTCACCACTTAGCCCCATGTCAAATGTATTCTACAGTACTTCAAGTGTACATAAAAACAGCAATCACTACTACAGAATATGTACTTGCAGTTTTGTTCAAAGTTCTGGAGGATTTGACCAAGATAACAAGAGATTACACTGGCCTGCAGTCTTTTCCAGATGGCTGAAAGGTGAGAAATAGGACATGAGTCTTCTCTTCTGCATACAATCAGCTGCATTGACAGGTATGAAATTATTGGGTGAAGGCAGCGTGAATGTGGATTCCAGCTGTTGGGAGATACACTATAGCTATAGTATACTAACCTACTGTATGATATGACTGTACTGAATTTAGGATTTTAATATACCTCTGCAATTATCAGTCAATTATTAGTCTACAACTGCAAGATTTAGAACCCCCGTAAGAGCTTAAAGGCTGAATGCTATGTTATTTTGCATGCATCATACATCTTTCAAGATATGGATATACTGACAACACGTTGGAGGAAATACCACTCCAGGTGTGTTTAGTACTGCAAAGAACATATGGTGCAGTGCCGTCTGCCAGCCAAGTACCAAGGGGAAATAGTACAGAGGTTAGTATAAAAAGTTTTCTCTCATTAAAATGCAATCTTAGTTCATAAAATAAAATTGCAGATACTTAGAAAACCATTACTTAGAATGTGTTCCAACATTAACATTACAGTTGGATGCAATTTACGTTACCTGCAAAGCTTTAAGACTATACAGTACGTTGTAATGGAGGACAGGAAGATGACCTTGTTTAAGTGTATTTTCCCAGTTTGCACAGAGAGAAGAAATACACACTTACAGTACATTTACAGGTATAATGTAATTGTGAAAAAAAGTACCAACAGCCTTTGAAAAATTATACAAATATGTATTAAGTAAAAGTGCATAATACAAAAATAAAGCTTTCATAAAACTCAGTTCCCCTTTTATATTAACAAAATAGGATATGTATCAAATGGATGCAATTTGCTACAAATATTGGTGGGGAAAAAAATTGCATCAGTTTACACAGACGTCACATGTATAAAACTAGTTATTTGGAGGTTTCTTACATCAGAAGCTAATCTTGAACACAGACCTGGCAGATTTAATTGATGGAAATAGAGAGGAAAATCGGAGCAGCTACAATTGCAAGTATATTATTATAGCACTATACCAAGCAAGCCTTCCTCTAACTACAGATGTAGCAGCCGTTATTGCTCCCGCTGGCCCATTGCAGCGGAATACGCCCAATGCGCCAGTGGGATTTGACGCCATTGTAATGGCATAAGCCATGTGCGGGTAAAGGGGCTGGGCTACTGCCTTTTTGCTGCCACTGGAGTTGCACCTGCGTCTGCAATAACGCCTGTTGCATCTTTACTCCAATAACCACTCCTTAAATCACTCATTGACACGTAGAGTGAACTACAGTACCTTCACACACAACATGAAATTTATGCTTTTGGCATTGATGTAACAGTCTAATATTTAATTTGCATGCCTTAATGTATGTATGTATGTATAATTCGTTTTACTGCCAACTTTAGTGAAAAGGAGGTAACATTTCTAGACACCATAGTCTACAAAGCTAATGATAAACTACTTACCAAAATATACCACAAAGATACAGACAAAAATACACTGCTAGAGGCTACCAGCCATCATCCAGTATCCCTCAAAAGAGGGCTCCCGTTTTCTGAATTACTTAGGGGCCTATGCAGAGAGCAGCGGTAGAAATAATTGGAGAGTTTAAGAAAAAGTAGATTTAATGGAGAGTTTTTTTCTCCATATGCAGAAATGGGCGAAATTCGCAATTTCTGGCATGAATGCGTGTGGCGAGTTGAAAAGGGAGAGATGCGCGCTGCTGAAAGGGAAAAAAAAAAAACGCGCATTTTTTTTTTCCCTATGGCCTGCAAGCTCCTGCTTCTTGCCAACTTTAGTTGGCGGAGCAAATTGTAGAAAATCGCGCCATGTTATTGGCACAAACAGCCGCTAGATGGCGTTCGCGTCTTTCTGAATTTGGATATTTTTAAAGCTGGCGAGATGTAGGATCTCGCCAGCCGCGCGGCGAGATTTATAAATATAAAAAAAAAAATGGCGCGTTTTTGTACCTCGCCATTTTCTCCTGTTTTTTGCGTGTTTTTTTCCAAAAAATGGCGAGATTTAATATAGCGCTGCTCTCTGCATGAGGCCCTTAGAGTGATAAGAATTACTAGTGACCCCAAAGACGTTGAGCAGGCACTCAGAAACATGGCACAACGATTCAGAGACAGAGGATATGACATCAGAGAGATCAACGTGGCACTGAATAAAGCAAGAGCACTAGACAGGCACACACTCCTCAGACCTGAACAGAAACAACAGAAAGATGACAGATTTAACATCATCAGAACATACAGCACGCCATCAGGCCTAATCAAGCAGAGTATACTGAAACATCATAATATCTTAGCAAGCGACAGAGCCATTGGAGAATACTTCGCTGTTCCACCACGATTTTGTTACCGCAGAGGCCGGAATCTGGGAGATTTTTTAACACAGGTGAACCCGGTTTCAAAATACGGCACTCAACAAACGTGGCTTCAAAGACCAGCAGGAGTCCACAGGTGCCACAGATGCATGAACTGTCAATACCTCATTCTGGGAATAACATTCTCACACCCACATAGTGGTAACCAGATAAAAATCAAAAACTACATGAACTGCGAAACTAAATATGTGGTATACTTCATCAAATGCCCATGCGAATTGTATTATGTGGGCAAAACGTCCCGTATGCTGAAGGAACGACTATGCCTACATCGTTCGTCTATACAGAAAGCACTGGCGGACAGGCTTATCAACTCTACGTTGCATGCCAATATTACAAGCAAACATGCCTAGCCGTGGAGGAGACAGGAACAAACTGCTGCTGCAATTGGAGGCCAAAATTATCTTCAACTTGAACACCGTGAGCCCGAGAGGCCTGAGCGAAGATTTGAAGTTAAACTGCTTCCATTGAACACCATGATTGCCGGTACATTTCAACACCTTGGTGATGGGAAGATTTCATCGTATGGTTTCTCAAATTTGAGTGGCTTCGACATCAAACATCAGTGATGCGTGAGAAATGCCACATGGGACATTGGGATACACACCCATATCCACAATTATGGAGTCTTCAAGACCAGTGGATCCAGGACAACAACCACATACTGTATGATATCCCATCGGGTACCAAAGGTGAATGTATCCAGGACTAAATTGTTGATTTTTTGTCATAATGCGGAATATACGGATTCAATGCTCTGATGACACATTGAACATTACAGTGTGAAAGATAGACAATGGTACGAACAATATCACTGAAATAGAACATTTAATAGACTATCTGTTCGACTTTTGGCAATCACCTTGAGGGGTGGACATTATGGTATAATATATTACCTCATCCACATTACGTTTTCATAACTGTGCTCATGTTCCCTGCAGGGCTTTGTCTGTTGATGAATTAGGTGGCATTGCCATGCTACTAACAGAGTGTGCAGATCATTACTGTGTATTTAAAACATATGTTTACTGCATACTGACACCCACAACATCACCTTGTATGTATATTTCAAAACAAGTGTGTGCAGCGCACAACTTGAGAGAGAAGCAGGTCTGACCAAAAAATGAAGCTTTATTGGGAAAACATAAATTCGAGGGGCTATTACCCTCGATTTTATGTGTTCCCAATAAAGCTTCATTTTTTGGTTGGACCTGCTTCTCTCTCATGTTGTGCGCTGCACACACTTGTTTTGGATCGTTTGGACTTCGGATACAGCTGCACGCATAAGGAAGACTGCTGGGGGTTTATGTGAGTACTTACAGTATACCTTTAGGCTAACCCAATGAGGAGGGGAGGGGTAGTCACTTGCTCACCCCCTACCTTCAGAGTTCTAAAGAGCCTTTTTCAAGAGGTTTAGAGTGTTACAGGATTATTGCTCAATTGCTAACCCAGCGTGTTCTCCCTTGTCTCTTATGGACTTAATTACAGAATTATAGGACCAGGCATTTGAGCATCACTTTGTTTCCATATCCAATTGTATGAATATTTGTATATTATCCCCCGTCACGAGTGGCACTGATATGGGTGTTTTTTACCACTTTATGCTTTTTCCAGCCCTTATTACAGTATCACAGTAACTTCTGCTTTAATCCTGCTACTTAACACAGGGTTATACACATCTCATGCTCACAGCAGCGCACAACACTCACAGGAATGCCCGTGACATCGAAGCTTTACAGGAGCGCTCAGTCACACATGCGCATAGACTCCTGAGTCAGTGTTCATTATGCCAACAGGGGCGCCTAGCAACATAGAGACGCTTCTGCTGGATAGCACCAATCAGGAACGAGACACTTGCACATGCGCAACAGTCCTCCTTCAGACAACTGCTTCGGGTCCCGATCGGGAGATCCTGGATGCTGCGGGAGGTTGCTAAGCAACAAAACGGGAGTGATAGCACTTACCACATGCGCAAGCTTAGTGTAAACAACATTATGTCCGACAGTAAACCCCTGCTTACGAGGGCACTTGTAGCACACCTGTGTGCACATCTGGATAGGGCTGAGCCACTGGAACTGACTCTCATGATTGAGAGTTAATTGATTGATTGCTGTTTTTTTCTTTGAGGTGGAGGGGTATTTATTGTACATGTACTGTCATTCTCACATTGCATCTCCCTGAGGAAGGTCCCGTTTTCTGGGACCGAAACCTTTGAATTTCTGTCTTGTTTTCAAATACACAATTTCTACTGCAAGACTGAATGCTGTCTCCTGATTTCATGGGATCTACATGGTATCGTTTGTTTACTTATTTTATGGGACAAGCACCTATCAATACCCCTGCTTATGGAGTGCTGACTGACTTTTCACACACACACACACACACACATATATATATATACACATATACAGTGGTCGACAAATCACCAAAAAATTCACTCGACGAACAAAAAAATCTACTCGCCACCTAGTACCACACGTGTGCTGCTTGGGCCAATAGGAGCTCGCCACGATGTTAAATCCACTCGCCCGGGGCGTGCAAATGTATAGGTTTGTCGAACACTGCACATATATATATATATATGTAGCCATGCTGTAGCCATGCTGTATATATATGTAGCCATGGCTGCAGTCATCTCTCCTGCTGACAGTAAGGCCTGGTAAGTTATGGGCATGCCAGCAGTAATCATGGAGGTTTGCCCTCAAACCCTGGTGAGGTGCCCTATGTATGGATGGGAGTGGTCACAGGCTCTGACTCCCTGGTTAGTGATGTCAGAGTTGTGTCAGCCCCCAGAGGATACATAAGGCACAGCACTGCCAAAAGTTAGGAGTTCAGAAGTTGTTGCTAGGCTGTAGGAGTGATTATGTTAAAAGCTGCGGAATTATGAGACTGTGACCAGGGACCTGGCACAGGGTAGATATCCCTACGGGGATAGGGAATCCCTAATCAAGGAGGAATATACCTTTCAGAGGGAAGCTGCTGGACAATCATGTGTGGCTAAATACACCCATTGTGGAGGGCAGCTAGCCACATCCAACAATAAAGATGTTCCTGTTGAAAGATACCCTCATGTGTAAGTGTGGAGTGATTACGCAGGGGGCTGCACCACAGAGGAGTTCCTCACCAGGACCATTCACAAACTCATGCTGGGATCCTGATGAGGTGGAGGCGCTGCACTGGATATAGGTAGGACTCAAGCACACTACCTCAGCTGCCTGTCTGGGTTGGAAATCCCCACACAACATCATGCGGGAGACTCAGGAGTCCTGTTGCCAACAGGTGCACCACCAGACATCACACTGTAATGGGCACTGGTTAGACCACAGGGGCCAATATGAGATTGGGTGGGTCAGGCCAGTCCAGAAAATCCGTTACATATATATGTGTATATATATATATATATATATACATATATATATGTATATATATATATATGCAAATACAACTGTATGCTCATCTGCATGTCTTAGGCAGGTCTGCAACCCCGCCTTTCCCCATAATCACCCAGCATACAGCACTTCCGCTGCAGCAAGGGATTCTGGGAAATGACATGCAAATGAGCACACAGTGTCACTTTTTGCCTCAAAAACCATTTTTAACATGGTTCCCTATAGGCTTAAGCTTGCTGCATGGTCACAGCTTTGAGCACAGCCAGGGTTAAGGTGCATACCCAGAAAACCACCCACAAGCTCCTGATGAAGTCTCGTTCGAGACGAAACGCGTAGAGATTGCTGTGGAGCCTACTGTCCAGTTTGTATATTTTATACTGACACTCATCTGCATATACTGTATTGCACTTTTGCTGCGTTGCTAGCATTTTGCTACCAGCCATTCAGAAATTCAAGTTCCTGTTTACATTGTGAACTCTCTCCGGCTGAAACCTCGCTGATGTCATCGAGCTCACGCGAGATTTGATTCAGTGTATGCTCTGTGTAGCGCCGGAGCAATGGGAAGGCGGCGTCCCTCATGGCTTTCGGTCCCTGCTGGGACATAGAGGGGCTATTGTGGCAAGACACACCGCGGACATCACACCGAAGTCCTCCTCTTTGGGTTCCAGCGTCTGAACGGGCTGAGTTGTACTCAAAAATGAATTTTATTCAGCTCTGTTTGTGAGTGTGTATTTTTATCCCTTATTCCATAAATTTATTGTTATACAATTTTACGCTATGAGTGCGCCTGTTTTTTCTGTGTTTTTGTAGATATCCTCAAGGAAGTGGTGTTCCCTTCATTCGGGCTGCAGAGACTCTTTTGGATAGTAATTGGAATATCTTGGGATTTGTATATATTTTTTATATATATTTTTCTGGACATTTTCTTTTTTATGTATTTTTTATGCATTTTATTAGTTTAATACATTAATTTTTATTCTATCCACTGTGCTTAGCATAGGTTTTTTATTCTTATCTGTATTATTTTTACTTTTATTTTTACAATTACCTTTTATTTTTATAGAGATATTATATAGTGATAGGTTGGCGCTTAATATTTTTCTCTTGTTGTGATATATACACTAGAGACACGGTGGGCACTGGTGAGGACGCACACAACTTATCTAAGGAGGTATGATTGTAGTATAGGGATGTATTATATTATATAGAGTAAGAATATTATATATATATTACTATAGATATAGATAGATAATATTTTAATTACTATATATATATATATTTATATATTATATCTATCTCTATATATATATAGATATATATAAATATATATAATACTGAGTTAAGTTATGGTGAGTAAAAAAGTGACAAAAACCCTCCACAGGAAAGCAAATATGCAAATATAGCTGTATGCTCATGTTCAGTCTTAGGCAGGTCTGCAACCCCGCCTTCTTCCATTATCACCCACATACAGCACCTCTACTGAGCAAGGGATTTTCTGGGAAATGACATGCAAATGAGCACACAGTGTCACTTTTTGCCTCAATAACCATTTTTAACATGGTTCCCTATAGCTTAAGCTTGTCTGCATGGTCACAGCTTTGAGCACAGCCAGGGTTAAGGTGCATACCCGAAAACCACCCACAGACAGCTGTTTCGACCTTGATGGGTCTCATCAGTGTGGGGTTGATTTTACTGGGAATGCAAGAGAGGCTATGGGATAGGCTAAACCATTATACTGAGTTAAATTATGGTGAGTAAAAAAGTGACAAAAACCCTCCACACAAAGCAGCAAATATGCAAATATAACTGTATGCTCATCTGCATGTCTTAGGCAGGTGTGCAACCCCACCTTTCCCCATTATCACCCAGCATACAGCACTTCCACTGCAGCAAGGGATTCTGGGAAATGACATGCAAATGAGCACACAGTGTCACTTTTTGCCTCAATAACCATTTTTAACAAAAAAAACCTAAGCGCACAAAAATGTGAAGAAAGTAAAAAATAGCATAGTATGTCTGGAACCAGATCAGAGCTAACTTATGATATGTGATTTTAAATTCACAGATTTCCTACTTGAGTATTGAGTATAACGGTCAGGATCTGGCAAAAAGGCAGGTTTATGTGTATACATTGCAGTGGAAACAGCTCCAATTGTTGAAGCAGGTACATTTCTAAATTGAAGAGGAGGAAATAATGTCATATGTCTAAAAACTATTTATGTGCATACAATCTGAAAAACGTACAAGATTCAGTATAACAGAAGCATTTTCTGGGAACTGCCAAGAACAGTCTTTGTTGTAGTCCCACCCAGGCATTGATGGTAGTCTCACGCTGCAGATGGAACTTGCATGCCACTGCCTTGAGTGTCACAAACCTTGTCGGATCACACTCAAACACCATAGAAGCAGTAAGACCCTAACAGCGCAACACGCAACATCTTCTCTTCTGATGTCATCGTACACTGCTAAGGTAATTAAAGGGGTTAAGCACTCCTGCTACTTGCCCCCCCCTGGGAGGCCTAACCACCCACCTTGATGCTAGTATCTCCTTCACCCACCTGTTCTACCCATAACAAAAACACACCCCTCCACCAACACACAGGTAATGGGCAATATCCCTATTAGTCAAATCTGGCTGATAACATTTTTGCCCATTCCAAAGCATACACAACATACATTACAATTAAAAACACATTACCGTACAATAAAATAAGATCACAAACACTGCCCATTTAATCAATTGATTGTCACTATGGCAACCCTCAAAAAGGGCATAGGTAGCCACTATAGCAATGAATGGACACCCTAAATAAATACATGTATTACTTACCATTGGTGGGACGAAGGCTGATTCTCTTATGCTCTGAGTGGGCCAAACAATCCCTGCTCAATGGGCAATAAAAAGCAAAAACCCAAAAAACATACAAAATAATCCATGTCCGATGGCAAATACAAATAGAAACTCATAGAAAATAATCCATGTCCGATGGTACAAGAACAGTATCCTCAACTTGACCAGAAGTAATGGATCCGCTGTTGATCAAACACCAGTCTCCCGTAAATCTCTTCTTTGTTTCTTTAAAGAAGTTTTACTTTCTTCTGGGCTTTTTTTTTCCTGCAGGTGTTGCTTGTAGCGTTTCTTCCTATCAAATGAGATTGACAGGCCTTATATAAGGCCTGTGAAATCACATTTAACAGTCGCATGACTGTGCTAATGACTTGGCATTGGTAGCCACAGTGACAATCAATGGATCAAATGGCTAGTGTTTGTGCTCTTATGTTATTGCATTATAATGTATATTTTATTGTAATGTATATATTGAAGGGCTTTTGCCTGTTTCGGTGTTGCGGGGGTGGATGAAGTGGGTAGAGAAGGTGGATGAAGGTGTTGCTTGCTCCGGGGTTGGTGGTTAGTTGGATGTTGGTGCCACTAAGCATGAGGAGGATGGCCTTCATCCTGGCAGGGGTGAGTACTATTTTTATTTAATATAGGGTGTCCATTGATTGCCAATGTTACTATCTATGACCTCATTGAGGGCTTAAAAAGCCACAGTGACAATCAAAGGATTACATGGCTAATGTTTATTTATTGTATAATATGTTCTTTTTTTATTGTAATGTGTATTGTTTTTAATGTATATTTGTTATGCTTTTGAATGGGCAAAACTGCTATTAGTCAGATTTTGCTAATCGGGCTATTGCCAATTACTGCGTGTGTGTGGGGCGGTACTTTTGTTGGGGGTAGGGAGTTTGGGTGATGGGGGTAGTTGCCCATGGGAGGGTGGTTAGGAGTCCCAGGGGGATCAGTAATGTACCATTAATTGGCCTAGCTATACAAAATCCGGGTCATTAGGTTTATCGTTTAATATTTATTTTAAATGTATGCTTAATGTTTTAACTTGATGATTATTTTTCTATACTGGATTGAAGCAGGTGCTCTTTGGAACAGAACACCATTAATGTCAGCACCGTTGACCACCTGCTTCCGGAGATATAAACCTCTCCAGGAGGTGTCGTTAGCCGCTCCAGCGTGGGTAGCTTCCGATTAGCCCAAGTGACATGGAAACTTTAAACCCCAGCCGGAGTGGCTACCAGTAATCTCTACTAAGATCTATATCTCCAGAAGCAGGAGGTTCACAGAGCTGAAATTAATGGAATTCAGCTCCGGAGACTCCTTGCTTCAATCTTGTAGAGAAAAATAATTTTAAAAACTACATTGGATTGCTGTAAAAGCTGGTCTGGTGAGACACAGAGAGAGCATGCTTTTCTCTGTGATTCCTCTGCATGGCTCTTAAAGACTTCTGGCTGGCTTGATAGGTTAATGCTGTGGGGGTCCAATTCAGAAGCAGGGACCCCTGGTGAATTAATCCTCTCGACCATTTTCTGTTTTCTTGACCGCAATCAAGCACGGCTGCACTGTGTACCAGTGGCCGCAAGCAAACAAAACCATTATCAATTTACTCACCTGTTTTTTTTGCAATATTCTGTGCAGCTGCTTTCCTGTTCTAGAGAATATTTTAGTCCCATACATTTGGATGGAACTAAACTCTTGTCCAGCACAGAGAATCAGCTTCACAGAACATTGATAGACACTGAAATATTTAAACATTGCCCCAAGCAATTAAGCATACTATAAATATTCTATGCTGCAGTGCAGAGATAACGGGGAGGAGTTCTAATACAGAAGCATCCAGTACATTCACTGATTTTTAATAGGAAGATAAGAAAAAATGTGGTTTAGCAAGAAATACATGTTTGCAGTCTTGTGCTTTCATAATTTTGGTCATTTAGGAAAAAGGAATTGCCTAACAAGCAGTTATAACATTAGTATTGTAAAGAGAGATGTGCAAAATGTTTACAAAAGTTTGTAAATTTGGCAAAATGTTTAATGTTTTCATGAAGAAACAACATTTGCCAACAAAATTGAGGATAATATGACTCAAATGTATGACTTCAAAAGAGCAAAACTTTTTTTTAAAGAAAATGAACAAACATTTGTGAAAATTGCAAAATTTTGCCACATTTGTGAAATGTTAAACTGTAATAAGGATAAGGGAAACATTTTGCACCATTTTCATACAAATAAAAACTGGGAAATGTTCTAAACTTTGAAAAATTCATACACAATTCCTAAAACATTGGAGAATTAAAACACAACAACTTGGCACATTTGAAATTATTAATAATGTCTGGCAAAAATGTTAATTGAATTTTCAGAATCCATTTTGTAGTTATCCTCAATCAATTGAATAAACAAATGAGTAGTTTTGACTATATGTGCGGTTTATGTAATATACTGAGTTTCCACTGAGTGAAATATTCCCTCAATACAAGAAATGTATTCTTAAAGGTTTCTATATGCATCACACAATCTTCTGTGAAGGGAACAATTTGCAATGATGCAATCTCCAGATGGAAGCACTTAATCTAATCAGAATCCTATTTTGTGCCACTGCTGCTTATGACTAGGCTTTTAGGGTTTAAAAAACAAAATGTGTTCAGATTGGATTTGGGTAAGATTAGAGCTGACTAAAGGCTAGAGATGGGCAATTATCTTGATTCACACATTTTGTACCTGCAGCAAGGAAAACAATGGAAAATAAAGCAGCAGCTTATTTCTTTTCTTTCAGTTGGATCAGCCCTGTATTAATATTGATTTCTACATGCTAAGGTTTGCACACATTAAACATTTTAAATTAACCTCTTGCTTGCTACTTGTATATAACAATACATAGTCTTTAGTATCACTTTCTTCACGAATGATAGGAAGCCCCTTATTTATATGATTTATTCTTTATAGAGAAAAAGAGGAGCCAGAGGGAAAAGGATGAGAATAAAAATGGTTTAGGAGCGGTACAGTAGAGAGATGTCAGTGTGGGGCTTCTGATAAAGAAGGGGAGAATATTAGGAAGATTGAAAGATCATTGCAGAATATGAGCATCTGACTTACAGTACTGATAAGATGGGACAAAAGAGACAGGAGTACAATTAGGTAGGTTCAATGATTCTGAGGGTCACTTATTGTATTGTATGTCTTTATTTATATAGCGCCATAAGTATACCCAGCGCTTCACAAAGAATACAGTACAGGGAATTATAATTATACAATAAGTGCAGCAAAATCAGACAATAGGAAAGGAAATCCCTGCCCCGAAGAGCTTACAATCTAAGAGGTTTAATGGGAAATTTACAGAGGCAGCAGGTGAGGGAGTAAGTGCTGTAGATGGGTGTGCTTGGCCACAATGGGTGGTGGAGTGACTGAGTGTGGGAAATTAGCCATGAGGGCAGGCTATTGGGATGCTTGATTTGTGGGATAAAATTTAAGGAAGGTCAGTGTTAAATAAAAAGGTTAACACCATTTACAGGGGAAGAGGTGGCAGGGAGGCATGAGTGAGATCAGGTGTGTATGTCTGGCTTCACTTATCACATTATACTGCTGCAAAACTGGGGCAAAACCTATGTAAATAAATTGCACCAGATTTATAAAATATAAAAATGTGATTGATATCAATGGGATTCAGTTTGTTTGCTAAATCTAGTGTTTTTTGCTCCAGTTTTGCAGTTGGGGAACTTAGATAAATAGCCCCTTTGAATCCACTTCATAAGATATTCTAAAAAATGTATTCATGTTTTCATTAGTATTATTTATCTACTTTTTCATAAAAGTACCGTATTACTTAATTACACATACACACCTGTATGTAATTTCTAGGCAGGACAGTTGGTGAAAATGCTCATTACCTTTTAATGCTTTCAAATTAGCTATACATGTTTATAATTTTGTCTATATTGTAATACTTTGTGTGCTTGGTTGTGCCACAAAAAAGCATAAATTAGGACTCCAGATCCAGCAATTCAGATTCCTTATTTAGTTCTCTGCAAGAGGAAAACAAGTAACTCACTACAAGACACATACAGTACTAACAAGGACATAATACAGACAGCCACCTGCAGAGGCTGCTGATAATTAACTGCTAGGTTGGCAAATCTAATTTTACAGAATGTACTGTGCCAGTAGCTTCTATCTGCAATTTAGCAATAGAGATGTGTTTTTTTTGGGGTGAATTTGAATCTGCCAGACCGGGCGGTTCTTTTGCCCCAGGATTTTGGCGAATCAGTTAAAAAAAATTAAATCAGAAATAGCAGCTTAACATGACATGATTCTTTTTTTAACAGGTTTGAAACAGGGGTCTATGGATTTGAACTGCATTGATTAAATCTTCAGGGACACCTTGCTTCCTGAGATACTTACCTCCATAAGGCATGCCAGTATCTGCTTTTTAAATGTCCTGTGTCACACCGACCAATAGGAAGTCGTGACATCATCCCTTTCAGCTTCCTATTAGACCATGTGAGTGGGTAGGACCGCCAAGAGGGGGGGGACAGCTGGTGCTGGCGCCCCGGACCCCGTGAGTCGGGGGCCCGGGCCCCCCTATGCGGCCATGCCGTTTTATAATCCCCCCCGTGCGCATGCACAGAGCCAAGGTACCGGCACGCATGCGCAGGGAAAGCAAGGTGTCCGGCCTGTGCCTGTTGGCCCGCTCCCCCCCTCCTGCTCCCCTCCCCACTCTCAATGTGGGATGGAGGTGAAGTGCCATGACGGGCCCACGCCCACCAACCCATCTTCCCCTGCGCACGTGCCTCCAGCCGCAGAATCCGTACTCTCGGGCCCCCCACAGCAACCCACTTCCAGCGCCACCCCAGCCACCCACCTCCCGTGCCCGCACCCCCTGAGCCTACCGCCCACCCCAGACAGGAGCCACAGAGATATCGCGGGCAGGGGGTAAGTGTCTGTCGGGGCAGAAAGCAGCACCCACCCAGTCAAAGTCAGTCACCCACCCAGTCACTCAACTCACCCACCCACTCGCTCACACAAGTCACTCACTCACCAACCTGTCACTCACTCACCCACTCACCCACTTAGTCACTCACTAGCCCACCCAGTCACTCACTCACCCACCCAGTCACTCACACACCCACCCACGCACCAACACAGTCTCTAAAAGTAACTCACTCTCCCATCCACCCAGTCACTCAAGTCACTCACTCACGCACCCAGTCACAGTCACCCACCCACTCAGACACCCACCCAAGGCAGTCACCTGTCTTTTGCTGAAAATATAAAAATAAACAGATTACAATGCAATGTTTTTTCCCGTATTACAATAAGAAGAAAACAGTTAAGTAAAAGTTGCACGGTAAAAAATATTTTTTTCGTGATAGATGCGCTATGGGTACAGGGGGTGGGGGGCTGTTCCTTTCATTTTTCCTGGGCCCCATAATTTCTGCTGATGGCCTAGTGAGCGGGACATTTTAACAGAAGAGCAATAATGACACACCTATGGAGATAAGTATCTCAGGAAGCAGAGGGTCCCTGGTGCTGAAATGAATGGGGTTCAGCACCGGAGCCCCCCTGCTTCAATTCTATTTTTTTTTTTTTTTAAACACTCAAATATTTTGTTATCTACCCCAGGCTGGCATTAGCCCTATATTTTCTATTTATATAATGCCATACAGGCATACCCCGGTTTAAGGATACTCACTTTAAGTACACTCGCTTTCAATAGCACTATTCCCCTGTATCCGTATACTCGCTTCACAAGTACGGACACTTATTCTGCCCTACAGACCGCTGTAGTAGTGACAGGCAGATTCCTCTCGCCCAATAGGCAAACGGCAGCTCGCGCATGCCAGCACGTCCTGAACAGCAATACCGGCTCCCTACCTGTACAGAAGCATCGATAAGTGGGGAAAAAAGGTAGTGCTTCAATTTAAGTACATTTTCGCTTTACATAAATGCTCTGAACCCATTGCGTACGTTAATGCGGAGTATGCCTGTATATACATAGGCATGATAAGCTAAACCAACCTGAAATATATGATAAAATAGAAATTAAAATACATTACGGTACATTTTAACCCCTTAGTAGTCCATAGGATTGCATGACTAGCTGACCAAAATGGACTGCAAATGGGTTAATATAATCATACACGTAAAAATAGATATGTATAGAGATTGATAATCCCAAACTAGTGCTTCCCAGTACAAAATAACACCATTCTCTTTAGAGAACAAGATATAATTCCATGTATATAATATGACAAGGAACTTATTGCTGTTTGACAGTTCAGGTGCAATTTAGAGTATCATAAGAACGTCTGTAACACAGTGCCCCTTCATGAAGAAATATCTTTGTCCATATGACTGAGGTTAAACAGCACTGGTAGCAAATGTGGGGGAAGGATTTATGGGAGCAATGGGTAAGTGTGATTCATTCTGGATAAAATGCCGCCCAAAATTGCTCCCTCCTTGGAACAAGCATTTGTATAAAAAAAAAAACCCTCTTGAATCAGACTCCAATATGATGTAACATCAGAGGTGTAAAAAAGATAGAAAATCACTTATGGTGAATTGTGTGTTCAATGTACTGGTTTATAGATCAACAGCAAAGTTCGTTCAGCGTGTGTGCCTCTCCGGTTTGAAACAGGTAAGACAGATGAAGAGCCCGAGTAAACAGGCTACGGAAAGCACAGCAAAGTCCATGAAGAAAACAGGAACCAGACCGGAATGCTAGCATAAAAGGTTTGTTTTAATTTTTGTACGGGGATCCTCTTACGCGTTTCGCGCACCAGGCACTTTATCAAAAAGTGATTTACCTTGGAAAACGACTTACTATATGTATGTACTGAGGAAGTACCAGTCACACCTCCGCTGTAACTCATGGGCCATTGGGAAGCACCCACCACTACAGCTCAGGTGAGATCAATGAGTCAGATGAAAGCAGAAAAGAAAAACGGACACTCCTCCAGCACACCTCAAAGTCATTACATCCTATGCTCCCGTATGCCTTGATAAATGCGAAATGCGTGCATCGGCAGACAGATTCATGGGCACAAGCAGGATTTCCCACAAGCAGCAGAAGGGCATTCTTGATCCGCCAGCGGTTCCCTGCTCTGTTCTAATCTTGGCCTACATGCCCTGCACAGTGCCGAGTGTAAAGAGGGAACTAAGTAACTGCTTGTTGTACTGCTAGCAGGCAACCATCCTATGTAGTTTGCAAAAAAGTGAGACTGATTTAGGCACTGATACAATTGTTGCAAATGCATCAACTGTTGTTCCAGCTACTGGTTAATCATAAGTTTCACAGGGCAACAGCTACTATTTTAAACATAGTGTACTGATCCCTATTGAGCTCATTCTGATACTTTGAGATTTTTGCAGCAGCTAGTGTATTATCAACTTCTAATGACCAGCAACCACTTACAGTGGTCACAGTGAACCCTACTCTATTTTATACTGCTGCATATATTTATTGATCCAAGTTTAATAGCTACTATGTTTATAGTCCAAACCTTCTCTACTTGCCTTTATTAACACTACTGAAGGGATTCATCCCAGTTACTTTGTGTTTATCTGACTAGAGGGTTTGTCCCTAAAACTGAAATATTTCTATTTACCACCTGCGCTTTGCAGTCAAAGTGTTTATTCACCTATCTAGTTCTATCACTCTGGTTATCAGAGGCGTGTGTACAGTATATCATTACTAAAGGGTACTGATCCCTAATTTCTAAGATAATCCATATACCAGTTACATTTATATTGTGCTAGTAACCACTGTATACCATCTGCAGTTATTCTATATACCTCAACAAGGTCTTTGTGGATACCAAACACAGTATATTCACACCATGCTGTGGGTCAAGATTTGACTGCATCCATGTTTACAATCTATACAGATTGTCAACAGTTCTGATGCAATTAATACTGGTTCCTATAATGTAAGCCTATGATACTAATAGGCGTCTTAGCCTTCCCCTAGGGAGAAAATTACTTACCTTAGTTCTCCGCTATGGGTTATCAACTCCATTTAGGAGAAATGCACTTGCATCCAGTTATTACCTTCCCCCTCATTCCCTATATATGTTTTTAAGCACCTTATTTATTTATTTTTGCACATGATATAGGACTTCTGGACTTGAATGTAGTCCCGATTCCCCCTTTCTGCAATTGATCCCAGCATTTACCATAATGCTCACAATAGGATTTATTCTGCATATTTTTTCAATTTTTTAACACCATTTAGTTTATTAGGTTATCATTAATAAAGTTTTTTTTTTAAACTAATATCAATCATTATCCAGCAGGGAGGCTGAGTGCCCACAACTGGGTTTACATTATTCCACTCTGCTGTATCATAAACTCTCAACATTATAACACTTAAACAAAATGTTTATATACTTATAGAACTTCAGGATGCAACTTCCCATTCTGGTTATGACATAAAACTCTGATCTCAAGAACCAAAGAAAAGTTTTAAATAATCAGAGAAAAAGCAACAGACATCTTTTTGCTCATTCCTCTGCAAAAGAAAGACATTTGTGTATCTGCATTAAGTAACTGTTACGATTAAAATGGGATCAGTAAATACTACAGATTCTACTGTTAACACCATTTCTTTAGCCAAAAAAACAATTGTGCCACTTTATCCTATAGGAAAAATTTGTCCTATTCCTATAACTTGGTTTCTGCAATTGAACAGAACCAACACTACAGTATTTGTCATTGGGTAACTACCCTTTTGTTATTATATTATTAGCCCCAAACCCATGTCACTGTCCATTAGCCGTAAATTACCAAACCATCCCACAATCTCTGAACTGTCAGCTGTTAGTAAACCTCAAGAGAAAGAGGGAAAAAACTCTTCCATTTTAAATACACTTCAGGTTGAAAATGTTAATAAGACATTAGCTAAAGCCTTCTGAAAGTAAATAGGTAGATGATGAAATCCCTGAGACAAAACATTAACTACATACTGTGGATCCTGAAAAAGCAATTCTATATTCAAAACTTTGTATCAATACTACACCAAAGAACACATCATTACTTTGTTCACTCAATGCCGAAAATTGTTATAGAATCTGTTTAAAACATAAATTATCACCATCACCAGGAATCATTTCAGCTGTACAAATACTTCCTTCATGACTATATTCAGTAGAATCTAGCAACACCAATTTCAAATGTTCTAGTCTGTATACTTGGTTTTGGTAATCTATCCTTGTTTGTCATACCAAACCTTGAATCCTGCCCATGTGTCACCTCTTTAATATCTATGCCTCTGTACTGCTTTTGTGTACTGTGCAAAATTAATCACAATATTTCTAATCTGTGTACCAAGTTGTGCATATGAAATGGAATCTAATAATTAGACAAATGAATTCATTTTCCAAAACTCTTCTGTTAGTTCAACTTTTTCCATAATGTTTCTAAAATTCATGCATTTCAAACCATGTGTAACTTTAACACACCAGCTGCTGTAATCAATCTCATTCAGCCTGAGCTGTATCTGTTACATTACTTTCCCATATACAGTACACTTAACTCTGAGTGCTATAATATAAATCTTTATCTTTACCAATTTCAGAGGTTTTAAATTTGAAAATATTTATTTTATCAAGATTCATTCATTATTAATGAATTCTTAACTCTGTTTTATTTAAGATACTTTTTCTGCTTCAGATTAATTTCATTTTTATCTCTAACATTCAGATTTCAATTAATCTTCCATATAAAATAAAAACTTTATATTGTATTTCTTTTTCGTCATGCATACTTCCATAGTACATACTTTTGTTCCTTGTTGTAAATCATGATGTAAAATATTAACACAACCCTAGCACTGAAAGATGGAAATTACAGAAAAATCATAGGAATAAATCTTTACTATAAAAAACATAGATCACAAACAATTGAAATACACTCATGAATTTCCCACATAAACAATGCGGTGAGAACATTTAGGCCATCACCAGCCCCTCTCTCCGGTTCTTCCGACATGTTTGGAGTGCTGTCTCATGGAATCCCGATGTGTCCATTTTTCCTGCAACCAGGAGTAAACTTGATGTGTCCGAACAAACGATTCCTCCAACGATGTCGCACGATTCACTTCCGCGTCCTGGGGATTGTCCTCAGACCCAGTCTCAGTGCACATGTCTGAGCAGGCAAATCTCACTGTGTTTGGCACCGGCGAGGAGAGAGGACGCTTACAGGAAACTCGAGTATGAGCCGCAGCACGATGGAGGCGTGTCGTCATCTGATGCGATCGGAGGAGGTCTGAGAACAATCCACAGGAACACGTGGCGCAGAAGTGAATTGTGCGACATTGTGGGAGGAATCATTTTTCGGACACTCCATGTTACTCCTGGCTGCAGGCAGAACGGACACATCGGGACTCCGTGAGACAGCTCTCCAAACACGTCGGAAGAACTGGAGAGAGGAGCTGGTGACAGCCTGAATGTTCACACCACATTTATATGTGGGAAATTCGTGAGTGTATTTTCCAATTGTTTGGGATCTATGTTTTTTAGAGCAAAGATTTATTTAACGGCATTGTCCTATGAGTTTTCTGTAATTTCCATTTTCATATCACGCATGAGGAGTATATGAGTATCAGCAGTTACCATTATACAGCTCCACAAGCAGGGTATAACATAAGTAACTCTGACGTTATTCACTAGATAAATGGTCGTAATGATGAGCGCATGCAAAGGAAAAAAACAGAAAATATGTATTGTGCACAAGTAACTGTTTTTAGATGTAAGGGTGGTGAAAAAATGATAATGAGTCTGTCTACTCACACGGGCATGTGTGAGCAAAGACTCTCAGCGTTGTCTTTACCCACAGTAAGTTGCTTCCCTCAGTAACATGAAGTCATCATTGGTCGCGGTATTATAAAAATAAAAACGATGAGCTCTGCAGTTCAGGCAAACAGTCTCGCTAACAGGGAATCCCTTCCTCCGTGTCCGGATTGAGGGCTTATCTGGGTTGGTTGCGGGGACTATGGTGGATTTCACAGGTCAGAAGAGGCTCCACCAGGAACAACGCGTTTCAGAAATGTTCTTCCTTCATCAGGAACCTGTTGTTCCTGACCGAAACGCATTGATCCTGGTGGAGCATAGTACAAAATGGCGGTGACATTCCAAATAAGCCATAATATTCTTAAGAAAAAATGAACACCTGAGTGTACTAAGGTGTGCTGATTCTGAGCTGGGGTGAAGATGAGGGTATTAAACAGATCCTGTATAGGATTAATCTCAATGACACATAGGTCTAAGTATGTATATAACCAAATGCACATAAACAATATTGATAATGAAAACTGATATCCTAGGCTATCATGAAAACCACTGATAGATAAACCCTTAAAAGATGATGTATTGCAGCAACATGCACATTATAGGATTTTTACAGTCAGTATAAATACTCTACACAGTCCATATTGGAACAGAAAGGGGTGGCTTTGTTGGGTGTTTGGCCAATCAGCACTGTCCTCCTTTCTAAATGGAGTGTTAACCTATGAATGCTGCCCCAATTCCAGGATCACCAATCCACATAGAATAACCTCCAAATGCAAAGGAAAAAACATATGGGGTGCAGACATAGAACACCCTCAAAACACCAAAGGGCTCCTGCATCCCAGAGGTCCCAGATGCATAGAAGGTGGCTAAAAAGCAGAGTGAAAGCAGCATATCTCTGGTATCCGTGTAACAGGGGACATGGGTCTCCAGCTACAGGCAACTATACAGCTATCACAAAACTTACGTGAGTGATCATTCTTTTACGTTATAATAAATTGTTATTTTTATTTGATCTTCTATGTCTGCGCCCCATATGTTTTTTTCTTTTGCATTTGAACATAATATTATTAAAGATAGTTGCATAGTTTTCAGTTTCTGAGTGTAATCCTTGTATTTGATCTTAATATTATGATAAAACTTCTCTCTTTCATCTCCTGGTGTTAACCTGTCTCTCTCAAATCTTTCTGGTATAATCCATCTGTTCTCCTCCTGGTGTAATCCTTCTGCTCTCTTCATCTTCCCACTAGCTACCATGCTAGATATTTACAGTCGCGGCCCCTTTTATTCTCCAACATCTCCGAATTTTTCGGGATTTTTTCGAATGCCACGCACTTCACCGCACTTCACCACGTTCATGCCGCATTCTGACCGCATTCATACCACATTCACACCCGCGGTTGATGCGCGGTTGATATGTTTATTGAAAATGGTTCGGATTTAATTGGTTGCAATTCTTCGCGTATCCGCCAGATGGCAGATATTAATGAATTGTAATGCGCATGCGCTTCAGTAATGTGTCGACTTGCAGGTGTTTAAAAGAATACCACAATGGTCCTTTGTAAATTGGCCTTGGGACTGAAGAAGTTACAAAAATGTATCAATTTAGGCATTTTCATATTAAAAAATACAAGCAGTATTTGGTCTTGTTTTATTGTCCTGAGAGTCTCGACATGAGTGCACAACTGCAGTCCGTGTTCCAAAAACCCGACAGAACATACGCTTATTTAATATAGTCCGCGATTAATGCAACAGATGATAAGATGGGAACAGTTGTTCAAATTTATCAGTATTTTATCGAAAACTATGACTTTTACAAATTTTCACCAGATGCTCGTGTGTGGAAGCGTGCAATAAGGAAAAAGTTATGTATCGATCCATGTTTTTTTTGTATTGATCCCGATGTTATTGGAGGGTATTGGTGTGTATCACCAGGTTTTTCCCATATCTATGATCATGGAGACTTCAAAAGGCGAAAGGTCGTGTTAAAACCAACTAAGAAACGTCAGTCGCAGGCAAGCAATGCGCCAGCACCAGCACTGGCTTCCAATAACGGTCCGACCGTCAGTGAAAACCGGGTGACCGACAACCCTTGCTGTCTGTCCCCGCCCGGATACCTGTAGCCTGAGCCGGATTTCGCGTACAGATTCCAGCAAGCTTGCATGTACCTAAGCGATTTCCAGCCTCATCAGCTGACTACAGGTGTAGTAGTCCCGCTGTCACCTGGCAACTACGTGTATGATCAAGAATATGGGACTGGCAGTGGCTCGGCGCCAGCTGATTGGCAAAGTCTATGGTGAGTAATGTTGCCGTATTTTATTCTGTTTTTGAAATATCAATGCAAGGTCAAGCGAGCCTCCTGTAAGCAATATCATTGGCTGAGCAGCTTCTACAGTAGATACTGAACAATTGGTGGAACGCTAGGCGCTTGCGCATTGGAACCTTCTTGAAACGCATATGCGTGTCATCCCATCAACAGTAGGCGCATGCGCATGTGCACAGGAGATGCCCCCCGAGAAAATTATTGGTGGGACTGACTGTGGGAACTTCTTTAGGGGACTGACTGACCATTACAGTAAAACTTTTACTTTTTTTTTCCTCAGAAAAGAAAACTTTGTCATCTCATGCGGAAAACGGCAAATGGATGGATATCGATGGATAATATCGCTTTGTGTTACAATGGCTGCACATTGCTGAATCTGATTTAAAAAAAATACGTACCGGAGTCTACAATTTAGTGGCCGTTGTTATTGATTAGGATAGAATACCTGAAACAGTATGCTGTTGTTTTCAGACCGTATACAATACTTTTTTATATATACTCTATACAGTAATAAACCCGAAAAATAAAAAGTTTGCATTATTCTACATGTATTCCAGTACATATGTGTATTCTATACCTGTACAGCATGTATTGTTTTAATACTCTTGTGATGTACTGTACAGTGCTGAGCATGCCTACAGTATACTGTACAGTATGCCTGGACAGTACTGTACAGTATGTTCTAGAAACACTGTATGTTGTTACAGTATAAAAGGTGACAATGGAACAATTTAAAACAAATAAACATTCTCTTTTATTGGTGGAGTAAGTACAAAAACATTTATTTACAAATACAATTTAAAAACATTTTAAGTGTACTGCAATTCAAAACATTAACAGGTATATGGTTTACTGCTTGTGAAAACATTTATGTACAGAAAGTCAAAACATTTAATGTAGGATGGTGTACACAACAGTCAGTCAGGCCTGCACAGCTCCAGTCCTCGAGGGCCGCAAACAGGATAACCTTGAAAACCGGGCCTGTTTGTGGCCCTCGGGGACTGGAATTGTGCAGGTCTTGTGTAGAGTAAGTAAAAAAAATTCTTTATTAATACAAGTTAAAACACGCAATATCTCCTTTATTAAAGTACAGAAAGTCAAAACATGTACAGCACAACAGTATGGTGTAATTAAAAAAAATTCTTTATTCATAAAATTTAAAAAACGCAACATCTCCTTTATTAAAGTACAGAAAGTCAAAACATGTACAGCACAACAGTATGGTGTTATTAAAAAAAATTCTTTATTCATAAAATTTAAAAAACGCAAAATCTCCTTTATTAAAGTACAGATAGTAAACCATTACAGTAGGATGGTTGTACAGAACAGTCAGACAGGCCCTGCACAACTTCAGTCCTCGAGGGCCACAAACAGGCCCGGTTTTAAGGAAACCTTGAAAACTGGGCGTTTGCGGCCCTCGAGGACTGGAATTGGCCGGTTTGAGTACAGTAAGTAAAAACATTTCTTATTAATCAAGTTAAACACGCAAAATCTATTTAATTAAAAATACAGAAAGTCAAAACATTTACAAAAACATTTACAAAAAATAAACAAACGTTGAATAGTCACGCAAATTTGATCCCCACCAGATTGTCCTTCTAGGGCCGATGCCTTGTATGGTGCAAAATGGCATTAATGGAGTCTCAAATGATTTTCATTAAAGGATCTGAAATTGAAAAATAGCGCTGCAATTCCTCCACAATAGTCCTTCTTAAATCTTAAGGAAGCGCCCTTTTTTCGCGATTTCCTTCGTAGTTTACATTGTAGACCCACCCGGAGTACACAAAGTAGGACACGTGGTGCTTAAAAATTAACATGGCATACATCTGGGGTAAATCAGGTAAGGAAAAACTCGGCGGTCACTGCTCCTCTGAAGAACTCCAACCATTAAAAACAAAAAGCTTTTATTTAATCAAAGGAAAAAAGTCATCCACATGGGACTGTGAAACTCTGACGTGTTTCGTTCTATGGAAAGAACTTTATCAAAGAGTACAAACCTTCCCGTCAGCTACTCCCTAAGTAGGCAGTGCTGTGAATCTATTGGACAGAATTGTCACGTGAGTTGCTCTTACCTGTGAGGTAGCTGCAAAAGCAGAAGCCAATCACAGCACGAATCATAACAGCATGCTTTCAAAGGGAGTACTCGGGGCTACAATAGGATACTAAGTAACACAATATTACAAAATAAAGGACACATATTATATAAGAAAATACATATAAAAAACAAACTAACAAAAAAGGTTTATAAACAAAGAATCTGTTGTGTCTGGAAAAAATATTGGCACTAAAAACCTTAGAATGTATATATGTTTATATACAAAGAAAGAAGAGAATAATCCAGATTAACCCTTGCAAAAGGCTATAAACAAAGGTTAGTAGTACCAATATGAATCCTTATCTATGAAATAACATTAAAAGGTTTACACATATTATTAATGGATGCTGACTATAATCAATGGTTAAATATATAAACATATATGCAAAATAAGATATAAAATATAGATAAAGGATAGCAGAACATTATACAAAATACACATTTACTTTAGAATATTGTAATCTCATAATATAGTAATGGATCCATACACTGAACACTCTCCATAATAGGGAGAACTAAACAGTTAAAAAAATGCTTAAGCTCCCAGTCTAAGTTGATTCCTGAAGGGTGAAGAGTGTTCAGTGTATAGATCAGAACGTTTCCTGTTTATTTAATTTATTAACCCTGTCACCACCTCTCGGATGGCAGGGTATGTGTTCTATTGCAGAGTATGAGAAGTGTACTATGCCTCCCTTAGGGCACAGACTGAAATGTCTGGACACTGGATGTATTTGGTCACGTTTTTTAATAAGTCGCACATGTTCAGCTATTCTGATCTTTAAGGGTCTGGTGGTTCGACCCACATATTTTTTAATCGCAACCACATCTAACCATGTATATAACGAAATTGGTATTACAGTTTATAAAACTGTTGATACTATATTTCTTTTTATCAAAATTATACATAATATTTTTAGTTGGATGGGCATAATAACACATGGAACAGTGGCCACATGCAAAAAAAGCCTGAAGGTATACCTCGGATCTGGGGGTAATTGGAGCAGGAGTCAAAGAGGCTAGGGGACAAATGTGACGCTAGCGTCTTAGCTTTGTGATAGATGAATTTTGGTCCACATTGTGTAATTTCAGAGATGTCCTTATCTAATTACAGAGTCTGCCAGTGTTTATTGACTATATCACGAACGGACTGTGATTGTCTACTATATGTTGTCACAAATAAAGGACACATATCTTTAGTAGAAGAAAGAGAATGAAAACTAGTTGTTCTATTCCAGGGTTTCTTTTTGTGAAGAAGCTTGGTCCTATCCAGAGAGTCTGCATATTCATAGGCTGTCTGTATAGTATCTGTAGTATAACCCCTAGCCTTAAATCGAACTGACAATTCAATTGACTGATGAAGAAAGGTATCATTGTCTGAACATAGCCTTTTAAGCCTAATGAATTGGGCCTTGGGTATACTTTTTATAAGTGTGCGTGGATGGCAACTATGGGCACTGAGTAAGGTATTTCTAGAATTAGGTTTCCTGAAAATATCAGTTTGTATGGTCATGTCGTAATCTATGTAGAGAAGTAGGTCTAAGTAGTTTATATGATGAATATTATGTTCAAAAGTGAGTTTAATATTAAAATTATTGTGGTTAAGTGTATCAACAAAATAAATAAGTGAAGATTCCTCATCTTCCCATATCATTATGAGATCATCAATGTATCTCTTAAAGAAAATAATATTAGTGCGAAATAAGTTATTAATGTGATATATAAATTGTACTTCCCAAAAACCCATAAACAAATTAGCGTATGATGGTGCGAAACTTCTGCCCATTGCAGTGCCTAATAATTGTAAATAAAAACGTGAATCAAATAAAAAATAATTATGTGTTAGTAAAAAAGTGATAAATTCCAAAAGAAAAGCACCATGAGTGACTGATATATCTGATAAATCCAAAAAGTGACGAATGGCTGAAAGACCATGCTCATGCTGTATAATGGAGTACAGGGAGACCACATCTATTGTGACCCTGTACTCCTTTTTCCAAACTACTTCCCATAGAGCGACAATAAGTTCCGACGTGTCCTTAATAAATGAGGGCAGACGGAAGACCAAAGGTTGCAATAACTGTCCACATCCAGCGATAACCCATCTCCCAAAGATCCAATGCTCGCAACTATAGGGCGATCCGGTGGGTCAACCAGCGATTTATGGATCTTCGGGAGATGGTGGAATACCGGTATCACGGGATGTGGACAGTTCAAAAAATCACCTTCTTTATTATCAATTACACATAAAATTTTGCCCAATTGAATGAGTTCAGTCAATTCTTCAAGAAATTTAGAAGTCAGATCACCCTTGAGAGGTTGGTAATTTGTTACATCAAGTGCCTCATGTCTATATTGTTCAGTAGAGAGTACCACCAGGGCACCCCCTTTATCTGCATTTCTTATGACAATATCATGATTTTTCTTCAAACAGTCAAGTTGTATAGTTTCAGTATAAGTCAAGTTATTGGAATGTACATGTGATTGCGAAAAACCCTGAGCTAACAATTTTAAATCGCGTTCAACTAATCTTTCGAAACTGGTAATAAACGGGCCTCTGTTATAATTTGGGCAGAATACTGATTTCCTCTTGAAACCTGATACCTGATGACCAAAGAGTAGCTGGGGGAATGTATTGATAAGTTCCCCTTGTTGCTCTAATAATGAATTTAAGTCAGATATAGTACAATATTCCTGAAAGTTAAAATCATTAGTAAGTACATCAGTAACAGGAAAAACATCAGATCAACATGAGCGTTGATAACAAAGTCCAGATTTGATTGGTCAGTTCCAGCCCCATTAATATTAGTTCTTAAATGATCCAAACGGCCCCTAGAAGAAAAAAACTTCTTTAATGTTACCTTCCGCTTGAATTTTTGGAGGTCAATAACCGTCTGGAAGAGATGAAAGTCCTGGACTGGAGCAAAACCCAACCCCTTATTCAACAATGTTAACTGTTCAAAAGAAAGTTCTACTCCCGAAAGATTAATCACGTTATTGTTAGTCGTATTTATGTGTATTTCTTCCTCTTTGTTCTCCCTCTGCCTCCCTCATTTCCTCTTTGATCTTCTTGTGCTCCGTAGTTTTTTGACCCTGATGGTAAAGATGATAAAGGTGGCTGGTTGGATGGATTGTGGGGTCTGATATTGACCAATGAAATAGAAGATCTACTGTTACTCCTGGACCTTCCTTGATTATCCGTTATATGGTCTTAGGGACCCTCAAAGGAGACAGAATGTGATCTAGATTCAAAGTCCGAATTATCTGAATCAAAGCTAGATGTCTCTGTATGGCTGCTTTTTAAGATGGATTTCCCAGGTGTTTTTTTGGGCCATTTTTTTGAGGAACCCTTTGGTGTACTGGAACCAAACCCCTCCCTAACCCTCTGTGGTCTTTGCCAACAATAAACTTGACCTTTGATGTAATCTGTCTTATCTCTCTCAAATTTATTGTGTTTTTTGTCACTAATAACATCTTCTATGGATTCTATATTGGTTAGTAAAGTTTTGTCATTTTTGACATACTGTATTGTTCCATTTTGGCAAACGGTTGTAGTTTGGCCCTCAGAATGTTAATTTCAGACATAATAACCGCTTTTCAGTTAATTTATGTTGTACTGAATAATGATCTAAGACCCTAACCCAATCCAATTCAAATTGCTTATTAGTAAACCCAAATGTGGGATTTGTTTGATGCGCAATCCCCTAGGTATCCTATTACTCCTAATATAGTTTTCTAAAGATGTTATGTCCCACCAAAGTCTTATGTTTTATACCAACAGTCTTTCCAGTTTTACAAAATAATGGGTTAAATCCGATGGTTCATCGCATGTGATATCCTTAATCTCATCAAAAAGATGTGCCGCTTTTTTGGAACGTTTGGTTTTATCTCCACATGCGTAAACATATGTATCTCCATCACTGAGATGTGTGTCTATGTCAGCTTCCTCCATTATATATTTATTCAATAAGAAAAAAACATATAAGAAAAAATATGCATAAATCTTGATAAAAATCAACAAAATAAATATGCGCTTGGTTGAAAAAAGGAAATTTGAAAGCACCAAAAATGATAGTATAGGATAAAATTTTGTATATATCCAAACTTTAAATCCTTGAGTCCTCTATAAAGTGAGCAACCAGATGTAAGCATAATACAAGAAATATCAGTGAGTGAACCCTGAAAACCTGGTGCTACAGTACCGTACAATACCTACAAACTGCACAGGTATTGTGGGTATATAGAGAACAGAGTCGAACACCGCAGCAACATGTTAAAATATTATTATGTCTGTAGATCCGCTTCCATTGTAAACCATTGACCTGGATGGGGGGCTTTAATAGCACGTCTGGTAGAGGTACAAAGGAGCCCTATCTAGACAGAGCCCCATGGTAAACATTCTATACCAGTGGTAGCCCTCAGAGGCCAGGGTAAATCACGAGTCCAGCTACTGCTAGCCTCACCTGCATCCGGTGTAGGGTAGGATCCAGCAGCCGGTAAACATCACATCATAGTCACTGAGGAACTGCCTGGTGCTGCTGATGCTCGTGGTAGGTAAAACAGGTAAAGAAAAATTCGGCGGTTTAATCAAAGGAAAAAAGACATCCACATGCGACTGTGAAACCCTGACGCGTTAAGTTCTATGGAAAGAACTTTTTCAAGAAGTACAAACCTTCCCGTCAGATACTCCCTAAGTAGTGCTCTTACCTGTGAGGTAGCTGCAATAGCATAACTGCATGCTTTCAAAGGCAGTTTTCGGGGCTACAATAGGATACTAAGTAACACAATATGACAAACTAAAGGACACATATTTATATACATATAAAAAACAAAGTAACAAAAAAGGTTTAAAAACAAAGACTCTGTGTTGTCTCGAAAAAATATTGGCACAAAAAACCTTACAGATGATAGGCGGGATAGGCGGGATAGGCGGGATAGGCGGGATAGGCGGGATAGGCGGGATAGGCGGGATAGGCGGGATAGGCGGGATAGGCGGGATAGGCACGCTCTAGAACCGAGCCCTGTGGATATCACAATCACACTATGGGGTGATAGGAGGGATAGGTACGCTCTAGAACCGAGCCATGAGGATATCACAATCACACGCGGGGTGATAGGAGGGATAGGAGGGATAGGCAAGCTCTAGAACCGAGTCAAGGGGATATCACAATCACACTCTGGGGTGATAGAAGGGATAAGAGGGATGGGCACGCTCTAGAACCGAGCCATGTGGATATCACAATCACACGCGGGGGTGATAGTAGGGATAGGCAAACTCTAGAACCGAGCGATGTGGATATCACAATCACACTCTGGGGTGATAGGAGGGATAGGCACGCTCTAGAACCGAGCCATGGGGATATCAAAATCACACTCTGGGGTGATAGGAGGGATAGGCACGCTCTAGAACCGAGCCATGGGTATAACACAATCACACTCTGGGGTGATAGGAGGGATAGGAGGGATAGGAGGGATAGGAGGGATAGGAGGGATAGGAGGGATAGGAGGGATAGGAGGGATAGGCAAGCTCTAGAACAGAGCCATGGGGATATAACAATCACACTCTGGGGTGATAGGCACGCTCTAGAACAGAGCCATGGGGATATCACAATCACACTCTGGGGTGATAGGCACACTCTAGAACAGAGCCATGGGGATATCACAATCACACTCTGGGGTGATAGGAGGGATAGGAGGGATAGGAGGGATAGGCGGGATAGGCGGGATAGGCAGGATAGGCGGGATAGGCAGGATAGGCAGGAGAGGCAGGAGAGGCAGGAGAGGCAGGAGAGGCAGGAGAGGCAGGAGAGGCAGGAGAGGCAGGATAGGCACGCTCTAGAACCGAGCCATGGGGATAGCACAATCACACTCTGAGGTGATAGGCACGCTCTAGATCAGAGCCATGGGGATAGCACAATCACACTCTGAGGTGATAGGCACGCTCTGGAACCGAGCCAAGTGGATAACACAATCTCACTCGGGGGTGATAGGAGGGATGGGCACGCTCTAGAACCGAGCCCTGTGGATATCACAATCACACTCTGGGGTGATAGGAGGGATAGGCACGCTCTAGAAGCGAGCCATGGGGATATCACAATCACACTCTGGGGTGATAGGCACGCTCTAGAACAGAGCCATGGGGATATCACAATCACACTCTGGGAT
>CM071569.1:159708393-159923427 GCA_036426205.1 Ascaphus truei
ATATATATATATATATATATATATATATTCTCACACACAATGTGTTTGAGCACATATATCCATACACACTTCAGAAATATTAATACACACTATCAGATGTTATTCTAACCACTACTCATACATGATGACATGCCAACATTATGAAGTATGAAAGAAGGTGAAGGTAAGTAATATGTTACAGAGTGAAGACTCCTGAAAACATCTTTAAAATGTATGGTGTGATATAGATAGTTAATTAAATTTTGATGCCAATAATATTAGGATACAATGACTATCTACATTACCTAACACACACACATACATACAATGTTTAACAGGTAAGTGAATGGCAGCTTATAGAAACATGGCAACTGTGTAATGTTGTACCATCAATCAAATTATTTATACCTAAATATATTTTATAATTTAAGCATTAATTCACACACGGAACATTTCTAAACCTTCATGTATACATGGACATACTTGAATGTTTTGAAGCATCAGGACTTAATCATACATACAGTATTCATTCAATTTTCTGCTTTAAACACCACCAGGCCAACAACAGATTTAGTGAATGTAATTATTTATTATTATTTTTCCTTTTGAGACCTAGTCACAGGCCTGCTTGTTGCCTGTTGTGTTAGCCTTTTCCGTTTGGCAACTACTTTGCCCTTCACTGTATGACTTGTACTCGCCTGTGACAGTTCAGGGCCACTGGTTGTGGGCTGTGACAGTTCAGGGCCACTGGTTGTGGGCTGTGACAGTTCAGGGCCACTGGTTGTGGGCTGTGACAGTTCAGGGCCACTGGTTGTGGGCTTTGACAGTTCAGGGCCACTGTTTGTGGTTTGTGACAGTTAAGGGCCACTGGTTGTGGTTTGTGACAGTTCAGGGCCACTGGTTGTGGTTTGTGACAGTTCAGGGCCACTGGTTGTGGGCTGTGACAGTTCAGGGCCACTGGTTGTGGGCTGTGCCAGTTCAGGGCCACTGGGTGTGGGTTGTGGCAGTGGTGAAGGAGTTGATACACATTGCACGACTGATGGTGGAGCCGTTTCCTGTTTAGGTTTTTTAAACTTGCTCCAAAACTGGTTATTAATAATTGTTTGCCTAAGTTTCTTTTTCGTGTCTCAGTTGTAGGTGTCTGTTGCTGATTTTGACCAGATGTAAGCGGTTCCATGTTGACAGGGACCTGCACAGAACTTGCAGCTGCTGTACCGGTATCATCCAGAACTGGGGAATGAAGAAGTGATGACTCTGGAGAAAAAGTTTCACCATGTAAAGATCCATCCTCAGATGGGGTAAAGTGGAATAGTTGTTCTCTAGCAGTCATTCTCAACTGATTAGCTTGGCTTAGATTCTGAACTATTGCTTGTAATGTCCCGTTTACATTTTGTATTTGTTTAGGAACTTGGATGAAGACTCTTTCTAGTTGTGACATTTGTGATATCGAAGTTTCCTGCTGTGATATTATCCTTTCCTGCTGTGATATCATCCTTTCCTGCTGTGATATCATCCTTTCAAGCACTGAAATCATTTGTGAGTGGCGACGATTTTCTTCAACTACGATTCTTTCTTCTGAAGCTGCAATAGCTGAGTATGTGTCACAAGCAGGAGCAGTTGATTGCTGTGTTACTGGTCGAGTGGGAACATGTTCATGCTGACTTAATTGAATGTTTCCTTCATTGTCAACATCAGCTTCTATAAATAAATGAAGACATTATGAACTGCCATGTTACTTCTTTTGTCAATATAATGATCGTTGTTCTCACAGTGTAACACATAACATGTTAGAACTTTTCTGTTGTGTCCAATTAAAATGTACTTTGAAGTAACAATTATGTTTTGACTCAGTGTGAAAGAAGAATGAATGAAAGGTTGTTGTAACCTCACAAATCATAGCTGATAGTTCATATCACACACAATACATGTTGACATTGTAAACTACATTTTCTATGACAAGAACTGATGGGAAGTTCATTCCATGTGAAAGGCATTTAGTTAGCATGGCAACATAACATCTACAAAGGTACACATTAGATGTCATGCACCTCATACACTAACCTTCCATCGTTGACGAGGAGTTGGATGAAGCAGGTGATGAGATTTTTTCAGTGTAAGGTGACACATGAGGTCTGGGAGCAACTATATAAAAGATGAACATAACATTTAGTTTGCCATGTGAACATAATTAACATAGAGTTTGTGTATTTGGAGTATTTATGTTAACATAACAACATCCCTTAATGAAATGAAAAGATGTTTCTGCCAAGCTGTACATTATCCATTTAAATGTACGTGTGACTAATGTGCAGTTGTTTTGTAAATACCATAGAACATAGTATGTTTATGATGTAATGGTTAGTAGAAACATTGTGACAATTGGACATACAATGCATATCTTGTGTAGTAAGATAAAAATAATACTGTACATCAATACATCACAGCAAAGTTGACTCTGCTTATAATTAAGTATGTGATGGTGGAAATGGTAACCAAATTTGTATGGGATAGGTGTGAACAATTAATAGAAGCAAGTGTAGCGCTGAATGTAGCAAACACTGAACAACACATGAAGTGTGTTGGTCACACATGGTAATGGTGTGATAATGTGCCTTTTCTATAATGTTCAAAGAACATATGAGTGAACCAATGAGGTACGTACGTTTTCATACATAGTGGGCTGGTGGGTGACATTTTCCATAGATTTTACATTTCAAATGAATGTTATGAACTTCTGTGTAGCTTGGCAGCTTCTAAGAACTGTAGTCCCCCAAGGCGTCATAGAGCCCTGATTTAGTTTTAGTTGTAGCAGCTGTAAGGCGTGTCTAAAACGTTGACCGTAACATGACCCTGTGATGTGGCTGGGTGGCCAACCCCACCCCCTGTGTTCTCCTATACGATGTGATTACATATTATTTGCAGCAGGTTCCACACAGTGGCATATGAGCCAATTAATCATCTGAAGTGAGCGACATATGAACACAAATGAATAACATGTGCTACATGTTCCAAATGATGGCATGTGTATATGACATGAAGCAACAAAGGATGTTTAATTACAAATCACTAAATGTGTGAGTGCAATTTCTGTTTGTTGGCGTTTGAATGCACTATCTGCCATGAAAGAGTTGATGAGGCAGTAATGTCATGTTTATAGGTGTTACATAGATTAACACTCAATTATGAATATATATATATATTTACATAAACAGTACATACTGTATTACTGTATGATAATTTGCATGTCTCAGACAAGTCTGCAACCCTGTATTTCCCCATCATCGTCCAGCATACAGGGTTTCCACTGCAGCAAGGGATTGTGGGATATGACATGCAAATGAGCACACAGTGGCACCATTTGCCACCATATTAATTAATTGTGACCTTTTTGTAGGACAACTAGATATACATATAAATAGATAGATAGATAGATATATAGATATAGGGAGAGAGACATATATACAGATATATATGTTAGTATGCTTATATTGTGAAGAAAGTATAAGTAGCAGCGGAAATATCGATAAGAACAGTTACCTACAACACGCCTAGTACAGTAACATTTTTCACCTTGTGGAAATGGAGCAGAATAAATTCCAATATCTCTGTCCCCGGCCAAACCTTCCACGACCACGGGAAGAAATTTGTTCCGCATCTGCTCCTCCAATGGTGTTAATATGAGAGCTTGTGCAGGTGGCCCACCTCCATTGCCAGCAACATGCATCCGCTGTGCTTGTATTTTTTTCTTTAAGTTTGCCCTGATATCGTTAAATCTTTTCCGACAATTGTTCCGGTCCCTGACATGATTCCCACACGCACACACAGCCAATGTTATTTGATGCCACATTTCTTTTCTTGCTGCTGAACTTGTCCGCCCTTGAATTACATACATCATATATGACGTAATTTAGTAATATAAAAACGAACAGTTTCCTAAACTGCTAACTGTTCCGAAAAATATGAAACATGCTGGTTTAGGTGTAATATGTGTACCACATGAGCATTTACGTGTAAACATACAAATGTAAGGAAGCTTGCATGAATATTGTATGAACTTGAGGACAATTGTACGACTGATTGTTATTGTCGTTGTCAAGCATAAGGCAAATATGTGTGTAACAATTATTTATAATTTTAATATATTAGGGAATAATATTGAGATATTAAGACACCTCACATGACCTAGGATAACATGTGTTTGAAGAATGAATGCAAAGATAGACTTACCTAGTAAATGCCCATACAGACTATCATAGTGCTCCAAAATCCCATTGACCAGAACTGTTCATTGAACCGAGGATTACATGGCCGCTCCAGACGTTTCTTGCGAACACGTGCAGGCCCAGAGTTTGAGTGCTGCTGACTGGACTCTCCTTCTTCCAATGGAAGAGACTCCAAAAGAGGCCCAGCAGCAAGCACCCCACCACCAGACACACCAGCAGTACCAGCAACAGAGCCACCAGCAGCACTCACACTCCCAGCAACAGCACTCGCAGCAACAGCACTCGCACTCACAGCAACATCACTCCCCTGAACCCTACGTTCACTCCGACGCATACTCGCACGACTAGAACTACCACTCACACCAGCATCACTCTTCCCACGCCTTGCGGCCATACCTCTAGCACTCAAAAAAAACAGAAAACAAATGTAAAGCCAATCGCACTGAACACTAACAAATATAAAACAAGACAAAGATGTAAACAAAACAACACAGGACAAACGTCTCACAATACACAACATCTCTCAGTCAATATGTACTTAGTAAATCGGGCAGCTCTGTGTGTGTCTCTCTCTCTCTCACTCCCAACAACACAGAGAATGAATAACACTACACGGTGCCTTTAAATAGGCCGCTCAATCCAAAACATTGTTGCTTCGGCATATTCAGCAAGAAGTTTGATTGGCGGACCTAACAGCACCCCGCCATGCACGCCGATACACCTGTGTGTGATCGGCAAATCATCGCCAGAGTCGGCACTAATGTTTTCGGCTGGATTCGGAATGGATTCGGCACTTATTGTATACGGAGAGGGAAAATCGCCAGAATCATGCCGATAAGGTACCCTTGGCGATCGCACTTTTTCGGCGCTTACTGCATAGAGCCCATAGTGTATAAAAGGTGACTCAAATTGCATAGCCCACCACACTCTGATCTGTATCTGAACTTGCTCTTGTCCAGATACTGCATTGTGCTTTATTCCATCTGCATCCATGGATCAACCTCGATTCTACAGACGCAGGAACCAACTCTCTACTGCTGTGCCTACAGTGCCGAAAAAGCGAAAGGCGGAAGCCTTTTCCAAGCCAAAGCCAAAGAGAAAGGTCAAGGCTAAGAAACCCGGGCCTTATTATGTCAAGAAGAAATTCGCTGATGTAGAAAGAAAGCAAAACCAATGGAAGCCACCCATCGACAACGCTGCTCTCCCGGGAACCCCCAGGCCACCTTCTCCTGCATCCATCGACGATGCTGCTCTCCTCTGAACCCCTATCTCATCCGCTCCAGGACCCATCCACTCAGATGTCCACAGCACTCATAGCACAAGATCCAATTCGTTCGCCCGCATGCTGAATGGGTTAAGTGTCGATATACCTGAGAACTCTATGGGGGTATAGATAGATCTTCTTTTAGAGACCATGCTAAATATGGATAGGTGGATGGAGAAGATGGATAAGCATATGGAGAAGATAGTGACTGACATAGCGGGGATACATAGTTTGCTTGGAATTCATGCCCCTGTATGTTGGATGCAGGAGCAGGAGGATGGCATGGATGTGACCTTCACCTTTCCATCACCAAGCGCACCCCCTCCGTCTGAAGAAAATGTGTACATGTATGCCATTGATGAGGATGACATGAAAACCCCGACAAGACCACGCCAGGAGATGACAACACAGATAAGGCGACTAAGTCAGGAGGAAGCATCCTCCCAGACAACCTACCCTCGCCCGCTGCCACAAGCACACCCGCTCCTAGAATCACACCCACACAAGCTTGCATAGAAACGGTGCCCGACATCAGCTTGCGCGACCTGCAACAGCAAGTCAGGGATAAATATAGGGTTGCAAGTGCTGGTATCGCCCAGAGATATGCCATGTACATCTTCAAACACCACATAAGTTACGAGGTGTACTGCGGGTGGACCCACCACGGGAATTACGAAGGGAGTCGCGTCAAAAAGGCTGTTCCTGAAAATTTAAGGAGAACTGTGGTGGAGTAATTGCGGCGCTATTTTACAATTACTGACCATTTAATGAGAATCGTGAGAGACTCCATAAATGGCATTTTGAGGCACACAAGGGCTCGTCCCTAGAAGGACAGACTGGTGGGGATCGAATTCGCTGCGTGATTATTCGTCTGTTCCAAAGTTATAAATAAATGTTTTTACTTACTGTTCTCAAAATAAATTTAAAAAAAATGTTGATTCTTTTAAAATGTTTCATGTGTGGTGTCTCTTGTTCACATACTGTACATGCATGCGCATAAATGTGATGACAGGCTTATGCGTTTCAACAAGGTTCCATGAGACATACTGTACAGTATACTGTAGGCATGCGCATTCAATCAAAACAGTATTAAAACAATACATACACTGTAGAGTAAATACATACTGTATAGCATAAAAGATGATAATTTTTTATTTTTGGTGTTTCTTATATAGTATGTAAAAAAGTATTGTATATGAAAACAGCAGCATACTGTTTAAGGTTTTCTATAAAGCTCTCCTAATCAATAAAAATGGCACTGTCACTAAATTGTTGCCTCCAGTACTTGGATTTTTAATCAATGCGCGAGCAACATTACAAAAAGCGATATTATCCATCGAAATCCCCCCATTTGCCCCAACTTGATGACAAAGTTTATTTTCTGAGGAAAAATAAAATTATTACTGGTACCGTATGTTATATTTTTCAGTTACTGCTGCTGATTGATTCTTCTGTTGTTCCAAATTTATACCATAATGTTTTAACTCCAAAAAAAAAAACAAAGTTGAATGTTTTTTAAATTGTTTCATTGTTTCATTGTGCAACCTTTTATAAAAATGTCAGTGTTTTCTAAAACATACAGTAAGTACTGTATAACATTTCACATACTGTAATGGTTGGTTAAAATTAGTTAGTCCCATAAAGATGTTCCCACAGTCAGTCCCCACAGTCCTCTCAGTCAGTCCCCACAATAATTTTCTCGGGGGCGTCTCTTGTTCACATACACGCATGCGCCTAAATGTGATGACACGCATATGCGTTTCAACAAGGTTCCAATGAGACATACAGTACGCACATGCGCCTAGCTTTCCACCAATTGTTCAATATCTACTGTAGAAGCTACTCGGCCAATGATATTGCTGGACTACATTTTCTCGAATTGTGACTAAAATAATAGAACTAAATAACCGTAAGCAAAGTGATTGATTACAGGAGAACGGACCAATATGCAGTAACTAATCGCTTGGCTGTGTGCATAATGTATTGATATTTAAAAAAATGAATAAAATATGGCAGCTGTACTGTACCCTCACCATAGACTTTGCCAATTGGTTGGCGCCGAGCCACTGCCATCAGTCCCGTATACTTGATTATACACGTAGTTGCCAGGTGACAGCGGGCCTGCTACATCTGTAGCTGAGAGCTGATGAAGCAGGAAATCTTTTTGGTACATGCAAGCTTGCTGGTATCTGTACGTGAAATCTTGCTCAGGCTGCAGGTATCCAGGCGGGGACAGATAGCAAGGGTTGCCGGTCACCAGGTTTTCACTGACGGTCGGACCGTTACTGTAAGCCAGTGCTGGTGCCGGCGCTGGCGCGGTTCCATTCCTGGCCTGGGACTGACGAATCTTAGTTGGTTTTACCATGACCTTTCGCCTTTTGAAGTCTCCATGATCAAAGATACTGGAAAAATCTGGCGCAACACACCAATACCCTCCTCTAACTCCGGGTGCAGGAGCAATACGAAAAAAACACGGATCGATACCTAACTTTTTTCCTTATTGCACGCTTCCACACACGAGCATCTGGTGAAAATTTGTAAAAGTCATATTTTCGATAAAATATTGATAAATTTGACCCTGTGGCCATATTATCATCTGCTGCATTAATTGTGGACCATATTAAATAAGCGTACGTTATGTCGGGCTTTTTGCACACGGACTGCGCGCGGTGTACTCATTTGCAGGAAATCCAGTACAGTTATGTAAAAAAGACACTGTGCATTGAGTTTTTATTATAAAATGCCTAAATTGATACAGTATTGTAACTTCTTCAGTACCAAGGTCAATTCACAATGGACCACTGTGGTTTTTTTTAAACACCTGCAAGTAGATACATTACTGTAGCACATTAGAATTCATTACAATTCCTGAATATCGGCCACATGGCAGATACGCGAAGAATTGCCCCCAATTAAATCTGAACCATTATAATTAAACAGATCAACCGCGGATCAGCCGCGGGTGCTGGGCGGCGCAATTGCGTCATGAATGCGCATGATGCGGCATGAATGCTGTGAAGCGCGTGGAATTTAGAAAATGCAACCGCTACGCCCCCGAGAAGTTTTAAAATAAAAGCTGCCGCAGCAGTAGGTGTATATCTTCTTCCACCCTCTAAACTCCTTCCACTGGCTTCCTATTCATTTTTGTATAATTTACAAAATGATTCTCCTTATTTTTAAGGCTCTACGCTCCTGTACACTTCCATATATCTCAACTCTAATCTCTTGTTACACACCTACTGATCTTTTACACTCCACCAAAGGCAGTCTCATCTTGGCACCTTCTACCTCTATTCCCATGTTAAACCTTTTGCACTAATCCCTACCTACAGTACCTATTGAACGTTCTTTCACTCAATAATTGTCAATATTCCACATTGCAAATCCAGTTGAAAATACACCTCTTAAAAGAAGCAGCTAATTTCACCTTTTACACCTTTGCCACGAACACCACATGTACTTGACGTCACCCTATCAGCACTTCTATTAATGCACTTTTTACTCCTGTGTCTGTCCTGTGTCAGTAAGCCTTCCAACATAACACTTAGATTGTAAGTTCTTTGGGACAAGGTCTCCTTTAGCCTTATTTTTTCATTTACCTGTTGCACTTATTCCCATTGTTTGTAATGTTCATGAACATGTGGTGTCCTATTGTAATGGTGTAAAGTGTTGCATACATGGTTGGCACTATATAAATAATATTAGACAAACGTACAATTGCAAAAATGAAATCTTTAAATTCCCTTTAGCAGGGAATGGGTTAAACGTTGCTGCATAAAACACCTGCAAGAAAATGTGGATTCCCAAAGCTACTGACAAACAAGACATTTCCTTTTGTACTTAAAAAAAAAGTCTATTTAGTTTCACAGCAATGTACTTTCTTATTGTCACTATAAAAAGTCTACTGAGGCTTGAACTAGTTACAGGAACCACAATGTATGGGATTAACATTGCAAAATTATCTGAAAACAGAAGACAATTCATTGCAAGAGATTCTAGTTTAAAGTAATGATCATCTATCTTGACATATTAATGACAACGGACTGTTTGACATGTTATCAGAATTATATATGTAAATATATGCAGTTAGTTTTCATGCCAAAACTTGCAAAATGACCGGGCCAAAATGTTGGTACTTTGTCTTTCCCTCTCTTGTATTATTATTATTTGAAATAACAATATCTGTGTTTGAATTCAGTAGAGTGAATTGTGTTTTTCGTTCCTTTTTTTAACTTTTTTGGAGCGGTTACCACTAGTGCCTAAAGTTTACTATTACACTATCCCCAAAGAGGATTTCTTCTCATACTTGGCCTGTCGGTCCAGTTGATGTTCAGCACTGGTTGTCACACAAAAATCACTTGGTTGTCACAAAAAGTTGAGCACAGTAGTAGGATAACTATTGTTAGTGTCATATAAGTCGAGAGTCGCTCTCTCGCGCGCAACACATTTCCCCTATGAAATACAATCTTGCACTTTATTGAATATCAGATATGTTTAATGTTTTTATTGTTTAATGTTTAATGAATGGACCCCAGTGTATGTTGCTTTTGCACTAGAAGCATTGTGGGCACGGACCTTACAGTTCTGATAGAAATAGAAGAAAAAAATTAAAATATTCTCAATTAATAAAAAAATGATTGATTTACATATTAATGAAACCTTCTTAACTTTTCCTCTTCATGTTAATTGCAGCTGCTTTTTTACAAAAGGTCAGTGAAGCTCTTGTTCCTTTTCACCTACCGACCACTTTCTGTTTGATCCTTACGAGCGTAACATCAAACTGAATTTGTTTTAGAATCCAAAGGCTTTGAGCTGCATTGGTACCTTTCTTCTTCTTGAGTTAGATAAACCCCATCGAAGCCAATTATACTTCTTTTACAAGCTTCAAACACATCCAATGTAATGAACACACTTTTTATCCACATATAAAGATGGGAAACACTGCAAAATGGAGACAGAGGAAGTTTTGTGATATGCAACAGTGTTTTCATTTTACGCAAATGTTTTATTCATGACTATTGATACAGTAACTACAAAGTGAAATGGATTATACTTCTTTGTTTTTCGGAGTAGTGCTTCTAAACAGAGATAGGCACCTGTTCAGTTCATCATTTATATACTAAAAGGGGTCAAGTAATTGAAGTATTTGTTTAGTAATTGTCATTTTATTTTATATCGGATGCATGACTCACAGCATTAATACAACCATTGCATATACAATATGTGGCACTGTTTCCCCCCCTCTCTGGAAGATGTACTACTGGTTACTGCTGTTTGTGGTCATACCTGTGAGGGTCCAGAGAGCTGAGTGGTCCATGATAGTGTGGGGAACAGGACAGGCTTTTGATGATTTTTAGACTTCACTCATGGGCGTCAGCGCCTCCAGTTGTGGTGGGCTCCAGGATTTCCAGAGACAGTCCCCACCAGAACAGATTTCTTTCACACCCCTGCCCAATAGATTGTAGACTCAGGCAGGGGTATTTAAAACAAAGGGCTTTGTTTGAGCAGTCACTGCAGATGGTATACAGCAGATGCAGATTGATGACAGAGGGTCCCAGGCCTCTGGATGGTGCTGGGCTCTCTGTTAGTTTTGAGGCCTCCGATCTCTCTTGGCTCAGTCAGGCCTGGAGGGACTGACTTGCCTGGCTCACACCAGCCGAGAGGAGAAGTACTCACACGTCTCACCCCTACGAGGGGAAGACCTGGACTCACTATAATTTGGCATTTCCTCTCTTAGACTCCAGAAGTAGAGGGCAAAAGGTTTGTACCATGATTGGCTGTACATAGACAATTCTGTCACTCAGAGAGTCAGCATGTGCGGGTGTCAATGCCCACAGGATAGCCGGTCACAGCCTGTAGCTACTAAGGGCTTACGTGACAGGGGGTAGAGAGGCAGTCTGGACCAGCCATGCTACAAATAAATATAACATTGTTCCATTGTCTAAAACATCTCTTCTACTAAATTGTAAAACAGAACTTCTAAACATTTTTTTATCATTATTATTATTAAAATCTATTTGTAAAATGTATATTGAATTCCCAAGGAGGAAGTGCCATACAAAGATTTGCAGCACTATGCATGACCCAACAATACTATAGCTTTATTTCTCAATGGTGCAAATGTATTGTTGCTTAAGGACAGGCAGACACTAATTTAAAATAAATAAATAGCTACATATAGTGTGGGCATGAAAGCAATTGAATAAAGCTGTATAGTTAGTCAATATGAAATAGGCAGTGCTCTCTATCGCAAACCTTGTATACACACTATCATAGAATGTCCTGTTTATAGCAGTAGTTGTTGGTGAGAATGTTGGCATTGACTTAGAAACAAGTTATATATATATAACTGTTAAGTTCCTGGATTGAAGGAGTGGCTCAATGAGTAAAGGACATTCCTCTGATAACAATGGAATTGATTTTGAAGAAGGGGAGTCGGGTTCAAATATCAGTGTTTGCTTCTTGTGACCTCAGGCAAGTCACTTTAACGCGCTGTGCCTCAGGCACCAGAACATAGATTGTAAACTCTATGCCAAGGATTCGTGCCTGGAAAAATTCTATGGACAACACTGCATATACTGTCAGCTCTTCATAAGAAAAAATATTATACAGTATTATACAATAGTGTACAAACAATTGCCATTAGTCCGAATTTGAGCAAAATGTGCTCGATAGCCATGATCTTTATTAATAGATAATCTTCCTGATTGTTTTATTCAGTGATAATTCCTGAATAAATATGTGCAATAGTTTTCAGGCTAATTGGCCATTTTCTCAGCAAACTTTTTTTCAAGCTCTTTTTCAACATTTTCTGAGCATTAAATGTAAATGTACTTTGTAATTTCTAGTAAATGCTCTTACATTTTGCTTAATGCAGAGACTGTAAATAGGGCACATACGCCATGTGACTAATGCAGTTGGAAGGGGGCAAGTGAGTGTTCACACAGAAGAATTGGTAATGTGACTTGGTGATGGACATTGTGGCCATGGCCATACAATGCAGTAAGTGGGACCATAGAATCAACACTAGAACTGAGTGAAATGCTTTTTCTAAATCATTAGTAGTTCTAGTTGAGCCCCATACATAAACAAGGAAAGAAAGATGGTGCATTAATAAAGTGTCTCTATCAGGGTTGATCGGCTACCTGGGATCATACAATCACTAGACAGAATGCAAAGGCTTTCAGAGTTTATTTAGCCAGAGCTAACAGTAAAAACACAGTACAGAAGAGCACAACAATACGTTACTGGCACACAGTGTTTACTGGGAACACCTAATCTGGCTAGTTGGAAGGTGCTGCCGTAGCGCACTTGTCTTCTAGGGTCATCTTAGTACTGGAAAAAAAAGGTTTTCCGGCATACAAGGAAACACAGTCTTTATAAACACTGAAATAGGTTACTGCCACACAGACAGAGGACCTTTTGGGGTTGGTAAGGACAGGGAATATATTCTCAACCAATTAGGGAGATGCCAGCCAGTCTGGGGAAAACATATCTGTGTATGGGGCAGGATTGTTCCTCACGGTGGGTTGCTGATAATCCTGAGTTCTGCACACGGCCCAAATACATTAATGTCATTACAGGGGTGCAGTGGACTTGTAAACATTGGACAACATGCCCAAACATAGTCATAACTACTTGTGATATAGGCTACTAGATACAGGTTCCAGACACATGGGAATACAAAGGGGAGGACCTGTTAGACAGTGAGTGTATGCAAGGCAGGATACTGAAAGGAAAAGGAAACCAGCCTAGCTTTCCAGGGTTTCTGAAAGCCTGGATGCCTCTTTCGTCACACCTTCCCCATTCAAAACTGGAACCCAGGCACTGGACCTAATGGGCTAGCAACAGCATTCCAAAGTTCCATCGAGCAGTCCACTTACCTAGGGAGGATATCCCAGAATACCCTGGGTATAAATCACAAGTAGACAGAACCATCTCTCTTGTCCTTGAGACTCGGAGAAAGGGTGACTGTGTAGGGGCACAACACATAGGGGATCTGTTCAAAACCCATACCCCTCATGTGTTAAGGGTGTTTTAGAACACAGGGTTTTACCCCACAACAGCTGGGGACAAATTAGGATCCCCTATGGGATCGGTTGTTTCCAGACTGGGTACAAGGCCTTTGTTGGTTGCTTCGGGGAAATAAATAGGGGGAAACCCTGCTGCTAGTTTAACCTCTGGTGCACTCCCAACCGGGCTGGGTGATTTCTCATGCATTTCCTGACTTGCAAGAGTAGGAGCCTCATTGTACGGCATGTTCACCAGAACCTCCGGTGCTGGGTTGCTCCTAGTTGATGGGTGTTCAGCTCTCCGTCATCCGTTCTGTTACCAATTGGTTGAGATCTCATCTCCACTGTCTAGTCCCTGATCCCTCATCCACAGCACATACTACTAGGATTTTGTCTCTCTCTGGGCCCATGGTCACTTTTCCTCATTGAGCATAGGTTCTGGGAACTTTTTAGGGTTGGCATTGCGGTCACCCTGGATCTCAGGCTCAGGCAAGATGGTTTCTGCTCGGCCAGTACTGTCTATACTTCTGATTTTTGGGGTAGCCTCCCTAGGCAAAGGCTACAGAGTCCTGGAAGCGATGACAGTAACAGCCTCTGGGTTAGGAGTAACAGCAGCCATTGGGCTATCAAGAGCATTGGTTCAGATACGGGTGTTGGGGGCGAGGGAACCAGACTCAAAATGACAAACAAGAGGCCCCAGGTTGTTACCAATTAACACATCATTCTACAGTCCTGACAAAATACTAACATCTTGGATTCCTCTGCATGCTCCCCAGTCTATAAAGGCACTGGCTGCTGGAATAGGAAAGGATGCATCATTTGCTCTTCCCCTGGAAGGATATCCTTCTGGTCAATCAGACCAGGTGGATGACAGTGAGAGAAGCTCCGGAGTTTAACAACCCAGATGCCTTTTGCGTGCTCACAGTAACAGGGTGAAGATTAGCGTGATCATGTAACGATGCACGGAACACGCCCCCTGCGGCGTGTTCCTTCCTTACCTGTTTTCTTCTGATCGCCGCCCTCTAGCTGCGAGTCAATATCCTGTGTCTTTAAGGATTCTGAAGCAAGCAACGCCATCTTGCTTCCTGGCAAATCCTGCCCTCTTCCTCCTGACAGGAAGTAAGCCTCTCTTTGACTTTCTCTTTGCTATTAGTCATTTGCTGCCTGCTCTGGTGCCTGCTAGTACTATCATTGAATGTTGTTCCTGCCTGGACCTCCTTGGGACCTTTACTTATCTCCTGTGGATTCCGGAAGACTGAGACAGTCACTCGTATACTACTGAGGTTAGTTTACTGTCGGGTAGTGTAGGTACCTGCTTAATAGGGTTCACCTTGACGTGGTAGCAGACTTATAATTCCTTGGCCAATGGATTAGACTAATAAACCCTTATGTTATATTTAGTTTCACTGCACCTTGCTGTTTCTGGCACTATGCCTTTATGGAGGCTGGACGTGCTCCAAGAAGCAATTCCCTTGTGGATGTTACCTTGTGCTCTGGACTCTACCTCCCCGGCTCCTTCCATGTTCATGTTCCTAGTTCCATGTTCCTGTTCATGTTCATGTTCCTAGTTCCTGGTTCCCGTTCCAGACTCCTGTGCTGAAGCGTTGGCTTCCCTCTACCCCTGCGTTGGTGCCTGAGAGCGCGCACACTCCCGCTCTGCTGTCAGAGCATGCGCGCACGTGCAGCTGGATCACACATGTCTCTGAACCAGTGAAAAAACAGGGAAAATCCCCACGTGGAAGCTACAAATATGGCAAGTGCTGTGAAAACCGGTATAAAAATATATAAATGCAGAGAGTGTCCCAAAAAAATGTCCGATGTTATGTGTGGGTCTATGTGACTCCCACCTCACCTGTAGGACCTCTGGATATCCTCCGATCAGGTCAATGGCACCATTCCCCCGTGCAGATAGAAATGTGACCCTCCTCACTCTGACAAGCGGTTCTGGCTCCCCGGTATAACAGGACTGGCTGTTGGTAGTAGAGATCTGCAAGCAGAATCTCCCACCGCCTTACCGGGTGCCTGATGATATGCCGCGATGTTTCAGCCAGACGTCAGTGTCTTATTCGAAATATTGATGACATTATTATCTTCTACGGTAAACACTACAAAATAAACTCAAATTTTTTGAAAAGATGGACCATTTCTCCAATAATGATAAAGTCTTACTATGTTTTTCATTTCCTGGCAGTGCTCCGCTTTTTTCTTTCTTTTCTATTTATGTCTCTGAACCAGGCACCGCACTTCCGGACGCGTCGTGCATTATCCTGCGTGTGGCGCGGTCATGTGACCACGTGCGCCGATCCTCAGCTGCGCGGCAACTTACTCCCTTTGTGTCCCCTGCGGCCTCCCCACCTCGCTAACGGGCCCTTCCCTTTCTCTCTCGCTTGTGTGGAGAGCACAAGCGTGACAGATCAGTCTCCTTGTGCTCCAAAACAAATTTAGAGATGAGGTACATGGGTGATGAATCAGAATAGGATTGCAAGTTCCCTCTCATCTGGAGGTGCCACTCCAACATAATCGATGAAGTGAGTAGCTGGGACAATCGGCCGCATGTGTCTGTTCTAGCAGAAGAGGTAACATTTCATGAATAAAAAATCACTCTAGTGTAAAAAAAAAAGTATACCATATTATGTAAAAGAAAAGTTGGGCCTAGCTGAACCATTAAACAATAACAATAAGCATTAACCTGCTGATTTTACATCCTATAGGGAAAACATTTGGGCAGTGCACTGCTCATAAGAAATGGATCATTTCAATGGATGAAAAAAATCTCTTTATTGAATGTTACGCAACATAGTATCACACAGACTGTGAGAGGAACCTCTGACGCGTTTTGCGCATGTGTGCGCTTTGACATCAAGAGATTTGTTTCATCCATTGAAGCGATCCAGCCGCCATCATTTCTCATCAGGTTGACTAGCAGTGCACTGCCCAAATGTTTCCTTTATGGGTTGTTACTTCCGTGATTTCCGTGATTTCGAGTGAGTATGCCGTTTTTAGGATACTACTCAACAAGTTGTGAGCACTTCATTGCCTTTAACTGTTGCTTGGTTCAATATCAGTTGTTTTCTAGTCTAGCACAAGGGGAGAGATATTTAAGCTCATTGAGGGGGTCCGAGTGTTCCTCCATCGTAGGTGACACAGACATCCCCTCATATTGCTATTATTTCTATTATCTTTCCTCAAAATTGGAGCATCATATGATCTGTTATCCAGCAACTTTCTATTTCAAAGCCTGATATCAATATCAACATATTTCTAATATAACGTTTTACATGAATGTATATCATTCGAATTGTCATACATATTCTTTATGAAGCTTTTTGTATGTACATTCTTGAGCATTGACATAGGAGCCCAGATGCTCTGATCTTCTCTCTTCTTAACCTGCTGATTGACTGGCCTTTCCTTTAAGTGGGCTCCCCCTCTAGTCCTATGCTGCACATGTTACTCTGATTGTAGTATATTAACTTGAATATTTAGCAGCAGTTACTATTATTCATATTACTGGGAATAAAATTCACAAGAATAATTATTAAGCGTTCAGAATTGTTTGTACGATAAATGTTTTTATAATCAATGTTACAAACTATACTGGCCCGAAATTGAGTTTCTATATCATTGTATCACTGCAGTGCACCTAGTGTACCTGCGGCAGCGATACAAACAACAGCAGCAGGACTAACAACGTCACTGGCTGCCATTGTATAATAATATAGCTCTATAAATAACAAACGTGAAGTAAAATAATGACAACAACATGTCTAATAGTAGAAATACCAGCATATTCACTAAACTTCGATAAGTACATTATTGCACTATAAAGTAAGTGTCCTTTTAGTGCGATATTGCATGTGTATTCATAAAGCTCTGATAACAGAGCTGTAATAGATGTGTGCAGAGGTATATGTAATGGAGACCAAATAGGGTGAAATTATATCTTGGCTTTATTGATCCTGTTCCTTTATCCAGGCAAAACATACAAAAAATAACAAACCTCTATCCCTTTGTAAGGGCTAACTTACTTCGCCAGACCCTATCACTCCAAAGTCTCAGGAAGTAACTTAAGCAGACGGCTCTTCATGTCAGTCTATGGCAGGTTCCTGGGTCCTCTGTGTCCAGGAAATATAGGTCTCTGAGTGTCTGGATGTCTTGATGTCAGCACACCTTTGTGCTTAAGACAGTGTCTGTGTGCAGGCTTCTCTGAATTCCTTCTGTCAGCCCAAATGTGAGCTAAGGAATCTCTATCCTGTGTCTCACATGAGGCTTTTTACAGAGTTCTCATTAGTCCAGATGGAGACTAGTTAATTGAGTGGCTACAATTAACTATCTCTCTGTTGGATTCTCAGAGCTCTAAGGCTGCTAAAACTCTGACTCAGGCCCTTATTCTCTCCCGTCTTGATTACTGCTGTCCGGCCTTTCTGCCTCTCACCTGTCTCCCCTACAATCTATCCTAAACGCTGCTGCCAGAATCACTCTACTCTTTCCTAAATCTGTCTCAGCGTCTCCCCTGCTGAAATCACTCTCCTGGCTTCCTTTCAAATCCCGTATCACACATGCAATTCTCCTCCTCACTTTTAAAGCATTACACTCTTCTGCCCCTACTTACATCTCATCCCTAATTTCTCGCTATGTACCATCCCGATTGTTGCATTGTGCTCAAGGATGTCTTCTCTCTACCCCCTTTGTATCTTAAGCCCTCTCCCGCCTTAAACCTTTCTCACTGACTGCCCCACACCTCTGGAATGCCCTCCCCTCAATACCAGACAAGCACCCACTCTATCCACCTTTAAGACCCACCTTAAGACACACTTGCTTAAAGAAGCATATGAGTAGCACCATAGATATTACTAGACACATGATAAATAAAGCTTGCCCCCCTGCAGAAGCACATACCAAAATGCCCTCCTACTGTTTCTGTACGTTCCTCCTACATACCAATTTGATTGTAAGCTCCTCGGAGCAGGGACACCTCTTCCTAAATGTTACGTTTGTCTGAAGCACTTATTCCCATGACCTGTTATTTATATTTATTTATTATTTGTTATTTATATGATTACCACGTGTATTACTACTGTGAAGCGCTATGTACATTAATAGCACTATACAAATAAAGATATACAATACAATACAACCAGGATAAGTCCCTGTTACAAGAGCAATATCGCACTAAAACGGCTTTTTACCAAGCTATAACACTCTGGCTTTAACAATTCGTGCGGTGGCTAAAAAAATGACCCAACTTGCATATTTTGTAAGCAACTGCTATTCACTAAACTCTGATATGCATATTGTTCTATCAAAACTTGGATTCTTTTCTCGCCAGCTAAAGGGTGGCAAGCTCAGATTTGCAATATGCATAACAATGAGTTTCTTATATTGATACTGGGGGTCCCTTGGAGTCCACAGGGGTCCACACAGGTCCCTGCATGTCTCTGGAGATCTCTAGGGGTCCACAGGGGTCTCCAGTGGTATGCAGGGGTCCCCTGGGGTCTCTGGTCTATTTATTTCTGCTCCGGCAACCCCCAGATCCAATCCTATGCAGTAAAAATAAAATTACAGCTACTTTCATTACCTAAAGTAATGAAGGGTTAAAATAGCAGGCACTGCCTTGTTGTTGGTACAGGGGGTGGGTAAAGCTTGTAGTTGCCCCAGGGTGGGTGTTTAGGCCTTGAGGGAGGGTGGCAGCAGAAGTTAACCCTTCATTACCTTAGTGGTTACAACCGCTAAGGTAAAGAAGGGGTTTACCCCTCATGCTATCCTCCCTCAAAGCCTAAATATTATCCTGGGCAACAACCACTTTCACCTACCCGCTGTACCAACAAAACCACACCAGAATGGGTAAAAGTGCTATTAGCCAAAGGTAGCTAATAGTGCTTTCCCCCATTCAAAAAAGCATTACAGTGCAATACAATAAAAAATAAATAAAACCCTCTTTCGCTCTCCCCCCAACCCCAACACACACTGTAATGGGCAAAATTGCTATTATGCAGATATGGATAATAGCACATTTGCCCATTAAAAATACAACATTACCCAACCAGCTTTATGTAAATTAAATATCTACTTACCCCTTCCAGAATGAAGGCCATCCTCATCTTCCTCCCCATCCTATGTGTTCTCCATAGGCAGGAACCTTTACAATAAAAAACAAACTACAGTACTGGTCCCCAACCCTTTAATTCCCTTAGCAGTTAGTAACCGCTATAGTAATTACGGGGATTACCCGCCCGACCGCTACCCACCCAGGAGGCCTAACCACCCTCCCCGGGAAACTACCCCCACGACACTGCCCATGGTTTTTCACAGTGGTAAACCATGCCCCAAATATGGACATGGATTGCCACAATTGCAATAAATGGGCAAGTTAAAAAAAGAAAGAAAAAAAAGAGGCACAAAATAAAACACCTGACATTTAAATAAAAACAAGCATTTGACAATAAACCATTGATTGTGACTGTGGTAAGCTATGCCCAGAATATGTGCATGGATTGCCACACTGACAATTAATGGGCAACATTAAAAAAATCCTTACCGAGGAAGTGAGCTACCACTGTGAAAGTGGATGCATTTCTGAGTGATCTTCTGGACACTGAAGCGTCCAGACACAAGGACATTCCCACCTACCTGATCGTAAGTAAATTAAGCCGGCGGTTGTCCATGGAGCAGGAACCAGTTGAATGCTATGGTGGTGACATGTACAGATATGGCCTGTTTGTTTTTCTGGCTCAACAAAAGTGCGGACATCTCCCATTTTGTTTGGAAGATATAATCAATATACATCCCATTTAACTCTCCACAATTCTTTGATGTTATTCACATGTACTTCCTGTATTTAACAGGGATATGTCAGTCGTAATTAGGATTTGTTTGTTTTATTTCTTCGCCTGTCTGGCAGATGGCAAAGTGAATTTATTTTGCCTATGGGGAGGGGTTCAGCGATACAATCTATAATTCGCAGACAGGTGCCTGTCTGCTGATGCTGCACTTCAGAATGTCTCACAAGAACCCATTGTTATTTAGCCTTGAGAACTCTAAGGGCCTCATGCACTAAAGGTTCATAAAAAAAAATCATCGGACCATTTAAATCACCCTTTTTATGAGTGTTGCTATCACGGTATTCAGAAAGCCTTCATTACCTGTCATAGGCAAATTAAAAAAACGGGCGATTAGCCGGTGATCTGATGAACGACCCTCTGAAAAGGTCTTACCCGGTGAGATGGATCTGCTGCAGAGAGAGCTGCTCTGAGAGATCCGTCTCTCCTTGTGCAAATATCGCCTGAAATTTATGTGTATACATTTTAATTTTGTTAATAGTTTAGATGAGCAGGGGGTCTCCTGAGCTTAACCGCATTGGTTTCAGCCTCAGGGACCCCCTACTTCCTGAGATACAGGCCCTGTTATGGGGTGCCGGTATCTCCTATGCATTTTATTCCCATGGTCATGTGACACGGACATTTAAATGCATAGGAGATACTGGCCCCCCATAACGGGGCCTGTATCTCAGGAAGTAGGGTGTCCCTGAGGCTATCCGCTATGGTAATGAAGTTTACTGTAAATGCATTTTTATTGCACAGGATTCATGCAATGGGTCTCTGGTGCTAATATTAATGGATATCAGCTCCAGAGATTCCCGGCATCAATCCTATGCAGGAAAAATGCATTTTTTTTCTAAGTCCCATCTCGCCGCTTCTCTGCAGGTCTCCAACACCTTTAAGTCAACTTTTTCTGGCATGAGAATTTTGTGATAAAATCACCATTCTAGAGCGGTGATAGGCGTTCATAGCCAAATCACTGCTACTAGAATTGCACGAGTTTATGAACATGCCAAAAGTGGTGATAAGTGGCTTATCACCGCTGCCTCGGTGATTTTTTTTATGACCAATTTTTTTTGAGCAATTCAGTCTTTTATCACCTACTTATCACCGCTTACTGAATAGCAGTAGGCATTTTGGGTGATAAGTGCTTGATAAGTGGCTTATGAACGCTTACTGCATAGGTAAGTGTTATCAAATTTGAGTTGTAGCGTTTTTTGTTGCAGTATTCTTGTCATAATGTAAAATATTTACACTTTTTTTCACTTTGCTTTTCGAGTGTAACGCTTGCGCTGCCCACGAGCAAGACAGGACCCCAGTACTGAGGTGGGGAAGTATTGAAGCACGCACCCACAGCAGCAGAAGCGTGCCTGGCAGGCGGATTGTCAAGATTGTCTGGGTTGGAGAGAGTGAGTTAGTCCAGATAATTGCCGAGGTCTTGTGTTGGAGAGATTAGAATGGTCAAAGTCCGTATAGCCATAGTCTGGGGTTGGAGAGGTCAGAATAGTGGTAGTCCGTGTAGCTGTGGTCGGGATTGGAGAAGTCAGCAGAGTTGAGTGTAAGATGGGGTCAGTATCCACAGGAGTTTCCAATTACAAACCGGGTCGATACACGAAGGGTTAACTGTAGAGAGAAGCACATGACAGGAAGCAAGGCACAACAGATGTGGAAGCACAAGGCAACAACTAGTTATGCTCAGCAAGGAAAGACAGGAACTGCTGGATCTTTATACCAGACAGGAACCAGTCACAAGGTAGGCGGAACGGAGGCGCAGCCTCCGCAGAGACAAGGATTGGCTGCAGGAGACAAATGGGCTGGTAGAATACTTGACAAGCAGCTGGGGAGCGGTGGATGACGTCACGTGTGTGCGCCGTGCGCGAGAGAGGCGGCGCGTCTGAGGGGGCAGGGCTAAGCTCCATGGCACACTAGAAGAGCTGCGCGTGCGCGCGCACTCTGTAAGCAGAGCGGGGGGTGTGCACACGGTGCCAGAGTAGAGGACTATGAGACAACAGGTAAGGAGGGAACACGTCGCAGAGGACGTGTTCCCCGATTCCTTACATCGAGCACACAGAGATGAAGAAAGTTTACAGGGGAAAGAGAGAGAGGGACAATTTTTGCCATATATCAGGTGCTTCCTAAAGACCAAAAGTTGGTTTTGCATATCAGATCTTTTTAGCACTTAATGATCGAGCAAATAAGAAAGCCACTGTATTAGAAATAATTGGCAATATAATTTGCAATTATGAATACTGCAAAAATTCACCCGGCCATGGATGGAAGAACATGGTTTGATGTATTTTGTGACATAATTATTGCTTTGTTCGCACAACGGTATGCCCGGGATTAAACAGGGTTATTGGTCATTGCTACCAGAACGTGCCGGTATGTTTGATCATAGCAAAAGTAGAAGGATACAAGCAAAAAGTTCGACCGGGAATGAGACTGAAACATTGAATAATTGTACTTCCCAATCTTACAATGAGCCACCATCTGATGAGCCACAATCTGAGTTTCAAGAACACCCCCCCCCCAAACTGAATATACTTTTGGGGATCTAACTCACTACTATCTCAACCTGATTTAAACTGTATGGCTAATTCTCTCTGCCTGTCCCAGTATCATCTGCAAAGTTGGTGTGGTTTTTAATGAAGCTAAATATAATATTGTAATTGTGCTCGCCACAAACCGGGACCGCGGGGTTGAGGTGGGGATGTGAATACACCGACCTTAGGCCATGGAGTCAGGTCCGGAGTGCAGATTCCGTGATCAAACATAGCCGGGTCAGGGTTGGAGAAGGCAGGGCAATCCGTAGACAAACCAGGGTCAGGGCAGGCAGCATAGGAGCGATGGTCGCGGTCACAAGCCGGGGTCGTCAATAGGAAACTAGAGCGTAGCTGCTTCAGCATAGAAGAATGGCAGGACGGAAGGAACAGGGGATCCAGTGCTTCAGCACAGAACAGCTCTCCTTAGCCGGGTACAGCTGTGAGTAGTGGAGGCTACTGGAAGCAGGAAGACTGCAGAAGGTTTAGCACAGAGGATCCAGCGCTTCAGCACAGAACAGCTCTCCCTAGCCGGGTACAGCAGAGAAGTGGAGGCCACTGGGAGGTCACTGGGAACAGGAAATGCAGACAGGCAACAGGAACACCGTTGCAGGCCTCTGCAGGCGGGATATGCAGACAGGCAACAGGAACACCGATGCAGGCCTCTGAATGAGTGATATGCAGACAGGCAATAGGAACAACGATGCAGGCCTCTGCATGGAGAATATGCAGACAGGCAACAGGAACACCGAAGCTCTAGTGCTGGGGACTCCAGCGCTTCAGCACGGGAAACAGAAAAGGCCAAGGCAGAGATGTTTGTGGCAAACACAGTTACATCCAAGGAGAACTTGGTTTATGCTCAGCACTTCCTGGGGAGCGGCAGGAGTTAAATAGAACAGGCAGCCAATGAGAGAGAGCTGCATAGGAGGCAGCAAGAAGCAGGCTGCAGTCTAATTGCAGGAGCAGGTGATTCTTGATTGCAGGTTCAGACAGGGGTTTGTCTGGAAACACTATAGCTCTGTATGGATGAGTTCCAGCCAAAGCCAGGAGATAATTCCTTACAAATATACAGAATTATTACATTTTGTTATGACACGAATAGCCAGCCCGTAAATACATTGATCCATGCGCATTACAGTGTGAGTACATGCATGCGCAGTCTGTTGAGTCTGTTGTGTACTTAAAGCATTATTGTGACGGTAAGGGGGTAACAAGGCTCTAAATAAAGGTGAAGCCGTTTTTGGTTACCCCTGATCCTATATAAGGGTTCAAGAGAGTTAGCTCTTGGACCCAATGTCACGGTGGACCAGGTCCTTACGCATTTAAAACCGGGATCATATCACTGAGCAAAGCCAAGAAGTAAAATAAATTGTAATTTATTCCGTAGAAACAGTCAAACACACATTGTATTACAATAGGCAGAAGAAAAATACACTTACTGGGGTTTGGGGTTGAAACACTGACTTTCCTAGTTGAAATAAAGTCTGTATATAGTACGTTGGTTGACCGGGACTTAGCCCAAAAGGTTCTGGAGCCCAAATCGGCATGAGCCTCCAGCAGCTCCCACACTTTCCACTCCAAATGGCACTAAAGTCTGACTTAGGAACATTTCTGCTTAAAGTCTTGTAGCTGTTTCCTTGATGTCTCCGCAAGGCTTTTAGGCTTGGAGTCACTTAGAACTTGGAAATCTTGGCAAAAATATTGAATCCCATTGAATCACTGGGGAAAAACCTGCTCTCTGGGCTGGCTGCTCACTTTTTTATAACCTTTTCAAAGTCATTCCTGCAGTATTACAGCCAATCCGCAGCGTGGGACCTTCACCCTAGCCACTCACACACTTTGCCAGGATTGTGAAACCTTGCACCTCTAGCTTCAGCATGGCACTGGGCATGTGCGACAAAACCCCCATCTTGCTTATTTGTTATGCAAAGCTCCTGCAGGCTCAGTGCCTTCCAGTCTAGGAAGATGACAACTGGCCAGGGAGCCGGGTTGAGTCACGCTTTCATGGTATAGTTTTGACTGCACTGCGCTTCAACGTAGCTGGAAATCTAACCTGATCCCTGGGTACATTTTTGGGGTCTCCAGTAACTTTAGAACACTGCTAAATAGACGCAATCTGAAAAAGGTTTCTCCATCAAACAGACCCTGAAAATCACTGCCTGGCCGTCTCCACTTGCTAGCACTCCTGGAAAGGGTAAAACATTAAAAATTGCAATTGTCGCATTTTTTATTACATGGTACAGTAATAAATGCACAATACACGGGTCCAAGAGCTGACACTCTAGGACCCCAAAATACAGTTCAGGGGCAACCAAGTGGGCTTAACCTTTATTATAAAGCCTGGTTACCCCCTCACCGTCACGCTCAGTGTATTCTTTTTACATATTATCTGCAATAAAGGTCTTTTTTATGTTTTTATCTTTCCGGGCATGTCAGCGAGCAGGGATTGCTAGGGCGTGAGTTTCAAGGGAGATTTTGCAGAGGAATTGTCAGAATGTGCCTATGTATTTGGGGCCTGGAGTTGTCGGTTCCCCAACAATGTACCCGGGAATCATGGCTGATTCTCGGATACATGTGGGCACATTGTCCCGGCAATATCTCCCCTTGAAAACGCTTGCGCGACTCACTGCTAGGGTTCCCTGCTTCAGCATAGCCCAGAAAAGGAAATGGGGCAAAGGGATGAAAAGTGTACCTGTAACTAAAGGGGTCCCTAGGTTAAGGAGGATACCCCAGTTAATGCCCAGGTAGCCCAGAACCTGTATTGGGTTCGTGGGTGATCCAACCAAAGATAAGGTTGTGAGGGACTCTCAGAGTCCAGTCTAAGTCCAAAAGACAGTGTGTGGGGAATACAGGCTGATAATAAAAGTATACTTTTCTATTCTATTCCCCATAGACAGGGCTTAGGGATCTATTAAAGTCTATTGTATTAATACATTTAAATGTACTGTTGTGTACTTTAATGAGCTGGGACTTTCGGAACTGATGTTCAGACAGACTGTCAGGACTACCAAGTTGGTGCCAGTAAATCTGCTGGACATCAGAGTTCAAAGAAACCAGAGAATGCCAGGGGTGTGGAAGTCATGTGGGTGGCGGAGAAGGGCTAAATTACCAAGTCCAGAGGACAATGGCAGTCGTCCGGGCTACCATTTGTTCTGCCAGACTTAGTGGAGCCTGACCCAACGGGTGGCATTGCGATAGCCAGGGACGGAGGCGACAAACTTGCGCATGTCCCTGGCAATTTCATATTTCCTGCTGACCCCGCTTTCTATACTGGCTTGGCTCTGATTGGCTACTGAGAAAGTTCACACGCGATGATTGGCTGCTGAGTTTCATGAATGAAACTCCAAATACTTTAAGAAACGTCAGAGCCAATCAGGTTTGCGATTTCTAGTGGTAGAAGGTTGGCTTTTCAAAGATGCTCTTGCGCGGATAGCAGAGCAGCCGGCTTCGATTTCAAGCCTGTAAAGTCTGCCCACCAGAGTCTACTGTATGTCCCATTTTTAGCATCCAAGTTCTAATAATCGAACGTAACGGTCGCGGCTGGGATTTTATGCCGATTTGGATTCCAGAGAATCGGTGGTAGCTCCCGGTCAAAAGAGTCCAAGTTTTCAGAAGAGAAGGGAGCGGTGGCATGTGGAACTTCACGCAGATTTGGGAACCAGGAGATTCCGGGCTGAGTCCCTGTCAGGGTAAAACTCTTATTTAGAGTTCCCTGCACCTAGGAGAATCTAGCTTTCGACCCCCAGACCCCCGGTAAGTGTGCTTTTCATCTGTATTTTGTGTTTCATTGTGTGTATGCAAATTTATGCCGAATAAATTACAATTTATATCGCTACCTTGTTTTGCTCAGTGAATGATTCTGATAAAAAGGCGTAAATTGCCTGGTGTCCCGTGACAATTGTTTTTATGTTTTCAGAAATGATCAATGAAGTTTGGCAGGGTTTCCAAGGAAGGTAAATATAATGTGCAATATTGTATTAACTGTTGTTCTAACAACGCGAACATCCAGCCTGTAAATCCATAGATACATGCACACTAGAGTGTTAGTACACACACGTGCACCTTTGCTATACATGACCTCTTTACGATCGTTAAATCAGTGTCTTTTTTTCCCAGAACTGAACGCGTCAAATACACTGTAATAAGACGATGAAGCTGACTGTCGAAAATCACTATATTGTAAACGTACTTACTTATTTTAGTTTTTTACACTTTTAAACACATACACATAGGGGGCTATGTACTAAGCAGTGAGCTTTTGCGCTGGCATGAAAAAAAAAATTCACGTCCGCTAAAAAGTGAAGCCGGAGGCGCAATTCACTAAGGAGCTCAGCACATTCGGGATCAGCCGTGCTCAAATCTGCCAGATCGTGCGTGCTTTTTTTCTCCCCCTGCTATCGCGCTTAAAGTTCAAGTGCGATAGCTGATAGAAAAAAAAGCCTCCTGTAACATTTGCATGGAGATTCTGCATCTCCATGCATGGCTGTTACAGGCGATCATGCATTAAGAATATACATTTTAATAATTGTGTACATGTGCAGGGGGTCTCCTGAGCTGAGCCGCGTTGGTTCAGGACTGGGGAACCCCTACTTCATGAGATACAGGCCCCGTTATGGGGTGCCGGTATCCCCTTCTGTTTAAGCTTCCGCGTCACGTGATCGGGACATTTAAATTCTGCAGGGGATACCGGCACCCCATAACGGGGCCTATATCTCCTGAAGTAGGGGGTCCCGAGGCTGAAACCAAAGCGGTTCAGCTCTGGAGACCCCCTACACATGTACACTACCGTCAAAACACACAAACAATAAACAATAATTCATTACCGTAGCGGATAGCCGCTATGATAATGAAGCTGCATTAATGTACATTTTAATAATAGTGTGTGGGAGCAGGGGGTCCCATGAGCTGAGTACAGCAGGCTACACGTGCTGTGGATGACCTAGCGTTTGATTGGTGATGGCCTAGTACAGCAAGCCCTGCTTTGTGTACACTACCTTCCCCAATCTCTTCCTGGATCCAACTGACAAAAACCCTTGCTGCCCAAACATTGTTGCACTCTGCAGCTGATAATCTGCCAGCTCTATTGGCTTCATGCTGCCTGTGACAAGGGTGAAAGTGCAGTCCCCAGAGGCGCTGGGAATTGTAGTCCTTGGCACAGCCTCTTCCTATGGGGACCCGCGTGCCATCTTTACTGCGCATGTGACCTGTAATGGCCCCGCTACGCTAACTGCGCACCTCCCAGAGCTCCGGCACCACTGGCGATGGCCACCGCTACCCTGGCCAACCTCTCGCGCATTGCGCGGAACCTCGCGCCCGCAACCAAGATGGCATGCCTCCGGAGAAGTCGCCATCCCCTTCCCCCACTGCCACAGGGTAAGGCGAGGGGCAAGGAAGATCAGGAACCGGGTTGACCCCCGAACTCTCCCCCTTGAAAGAAATACCATCCTTCCTCGCTGGAGAACAGCATCACATTACAGAAGTTACACAATAAAAATGCATGGCATAAACTGTACAAGTTAACATGTTGACTTTAACATCACAATACATGGCATGTCTATAGGATAACTGAGGTGAGCTGAGACCAATTGGGTGCCCCTAACCGATCATGTGGGGTACCTCACTTTTGCGTCCGTGAGCCTCCCCCCGAGGAATTCTGGGCGAGCACGCTCTGGGGTAACAGTCACCGTTCCGTACTACTTCCTCCCCCTGGTGAAGGAATAGTACACCGTCTCTTGGCCAGACCTTTACCCGGCCATCCGCGGCATGGAAGCGATAGGCTAGGAGGTCTTGGACCTTTTCAACGGTCCACCAGTGGTGAATGGAACGCTCCTTTGTTGGGCTTGAAGGAGGCAATTTTTACTACAATCCTCGCCACAGTCCTTGTCCCTACGTACTTGCGTTCTCCACTGGGAAGCGAGCAATTGACAATGTATCTTTCCTCAAAGTCTCTGTTTCACCCGGCAGGGATTAAAGGGTAGATACCTTACCACTGTCGGTGATTCACGTTGGCCAACAGGTCCTCAGGGACGCTGTCAGTTCCCACCTCGGCTGTCTCGGACCTGTCCCCGGCACTTCTGGGGCAGTCCACTTACTTGCTGGACTCTGGGAGCGTTGGATCCCAGTCCTGGGACCATTTGGGTTGGAGCGCACGCCTCATCTCAGGCAGGAGCCTTAGTTCGGGCCTTCTCCACGGCCACCTCCATCGGAGACTGTGGAGGGTTAGAGGTTCCTCACCATTCCTCTGGCTTGCGATGGATTCCTCTTCCTCTGAACACGGTCAGGTAGGTATGGGTCCACACGCACCACTGGACAGCTACCTTCTAAGGAGGACACCTCCGCCAGGACGCGATGCAGGGGGAAGCCATTCGCCCTGGTGACCAGACTTAAGGAGCTATCGTGCTCCACGGTCACCTGGAGGCTCACCCCCAACACCCCTGGGCAGTCGACTCACCCTTGTCATTGTTAGGTATGGGTCCCAAGCCTAGGACCGTGGTACCATCGTAGTAGGGCCGACTGACCATTGTAGGGCACTGGGCCCACAGCAGGTCCAACATCTGGACACCTCCTCTAGGCCCAGAAGGGAAAACATGAATAAAAAAATAAAAAAAACAATACTTAAAAAAGTGTCCTTGTGAGTCCATGGAATGTAAAGTCTAATACAGCAAAAAAACTCACTAATACAAGAAACAGGCAGCCTTCTAAAGGGCCCAACGACTCCCCACTCACCTGTATAGAAAAAATAAAAGAAAAAAAGCACCAATCCTAGTGCATTACTGTAGAAAAAAATGATTATGTTCCAAAAACTCAATGGTTAAACTCGCAAACAAGTAGGTAAAAAGGCATATATGAGATCAATAATCATGTCGAATAGTCGTCAAAGAACCGCTCCTCTGCTCAACTGCTCTGCAGTCCAGTGTGACCCTCGTGAGTCTCGGTCCAGCAGGAACTCTCGGCATCAGTAGTTTCACGAACTCTTCCACCAGGGAACATGCACCGGATGTCCCTGGTTCCAACAAGGGGAAGGAAGAAGGCGGATGCAGCAGGACCGTGGTAATGGCAGACTCTTGGTTTAGGTTGCGGCAAAGGGAAACCCCAGGCCCAGGTAGGCCCCATTCCCCACTAGGTTAGTGGGTAAGTTCATAGGGAAGGCCCCTTAGATAGGTACACTGCCCTTAGGTGTGTGTAATCTTGTCAGTGACATAGCTGTCGTGCTGTGTGCTCTGACTAGAAGATACAGTGTGGCCTTAAGTGCAGCCACAGCAGTTAGCTTTGGCTGTGTCAGTGAGAGGCCCCTCATAGGAAGAAGGGGGGTTGCTTTCTAGTTGTTCAGTGTGTGTTATATCACCAGTGCCAGTTGCACGTGGTGAGCTGCCAGAGTCTGGGATCAGACAGAAGTTACAGGGAGAGTTATTCTGCATGCAGGGACTAGGGTAGAGGTATACCCCAGGGCCCAGTTAGTTCCCTAAGACCCCAAATGAAGCTGTATGGTATAGGGTTGGCCTTAGGACAGGGACTCCTTCACCATATTTAGAGAAGCAAGAGGGTTGTTGTCTGACAGCATCTGACTGTCTGACAGCGTGTTCAGAGACTGTGTTAAAGGATCATTCCGGCTGGAGATTCCTTTCCTGTGGATGCAGCGTGTGCATCCATTCCTGCCGAGAGCAGCGCAGCACGCCGTGGGATCACTGTGCGGTGTCGCTGAGTTCCAAGGATTTTCCTGACCAGGACTGGTCAGGGAGGTAGTATATATTAAGTGCACCACCGGGCCCCAACACAGGGAAGCGCTATCCCTCACACTGGTCTTTATTGTTGGGGACACTCAAGAGACTGCGGGGAATGTGATGATGGAGATGTGGGTGGGGGATGGTATGCATTCAGAGTGATGCACTGTTATTGATATATTGTTTTGATGTTATGCAAAGAGGTGTTATTGGAGTCACAGTTCATGCTCAGTAAATACTGTTTATACATACTGTGTGCTGAGTATATGTATGTGTCCTGCGAGGATCAATTCCCGTTCTGCTGGGAACCATCGCAGGTGGAGGCGCTGCACCGAGTACAGGGTTACTCATAATATACTTACACCAGGTTCCCGGTGGCGGAAGCTCAGCCCTCCTGTGAGCCTGACAGGTAAAGCACCACACCCTTGGTAACAGTAGGTCCTCCGCACTCACCCTATATATGCGATTGAGTGGGGGGGAATACCCGTTACATTTGGAGGTGCTGCTGGGATAGACCTGGGGTGCCCTGTTCCAATTTTTTTCCAAACTGTCCAATTCATATTTTTCACCATGTTTGGGCCCGCAAGCCATGAGGCCCACGAACGGACCAAGAGGACAAAAGTATCCCCGGGACATGTGATAGTAGTAGGGAATGTTCCCAGTAGTGCAGTGAAGTTGAAGGACATTTGTGAGGCCCTAGAGGGACTCCAGGGCATAGACCAAAGGTGGAAGAGGATAGAGCACCGGTAAGACCCCACTGACCAGTGTAGTAGACTATGGCTAGTAGCGGATCAGGAAATATGCCGGGAAAATGTCCCTCTGACCTTACATTTCCCAGAAGCCCCACCGGTAGGCTACCCTCTTACATACGCAGAGAGCCCTAGTGAGATTAACAGAACTGTGATCAAAATGGAGGCTCCCTCATCCAGTGAGTCACACCTAAAATGGCGTCTCACGCCAAACCAGGAGAGCATATGTGCTGCTGACTGCAAGCCTGCACTAAATTGTGTTGCAAGAAACTCTGTCCTGAGACTAGGCGGGGAACGCAAAACCATGAGCTTCCGCCCGACTAAGCAATTTGAGGTGACTCACGTCAAGACAGGAGCCCGACCCAATCAGTGGATATAGCGCCCCTCCTTTAAATTCCACCAGGGGGAGCAAGCACAGTGAACAGCAATCAGCAACCGCTGTTCCCATTAAAGACAGTACAGAATGCAGAGAAACACACCCTCAGTTATATGGAGCATGGCGGTCAAAAAGAGGGAAAATATCCTTTCTTGTGTGCCCGTGCCTACAAAAGGACTTGAATCTATCTGGTGATATGGACTTTAACCATTTTAGGCTACCAATAGAATATCGGGTGGCCGTAGTGGAGGACGAGGGGTGTATAAGATGTGTTTGTAACCAGTGTGACTTCCCAGGTGGCAAACAGACCTGGGGTCCCAAGTGTGCCTGCTGCAAGACACAATTCTTAAAACCAGTGCTGCTGTGTGCTATGGAACCCGCAGAGGAAGATGCGGCTAACCAGCCCACCTCCGTTACAGAGGGCCCGTGCGTCCTAACCACGGTTCAGGATTCGGTTTCACACTCAGTACTGCAGATTCTTGAACCGCAGATACCGGCATTACAGGGTAAGGTGTCTATACCCCCATCTTCTTTTGGTGATTTCAGCGACCAACCGCTCGTGGTGATGCGCCTGCCGGCGGACCACTCTAGTGAAATCATCGAACCAACTATCTCGGCAGATACAGAGCCTGCTGTGGGCCCGTGGGCCCTAGAGGAGGTGTATCCAGATGTTGCGGACCCTGCTGTGGGCCCGTGTGCCCTACAATGGTCAGTCCGGCCTACTACGATGGTACCATCGGTCCTAGGCTTGGGACCCGTACCTAACGATGACAAGGGTGAGTCGACTGCCCCAGGGGTGTTGGGGGTGAGCCTCCAGGTGATCGTGGAGCACGATAGCTCCTTAAGTCTGGTCACCAGGGCGAATGGCTCCCCTCTGCATTGCGTCCTGGCGGAGGTGTCCTCCTTAGAAGGTAGCTGTCCAGTGGTGCGTGTGGACCCATACCTACCTGACCGTGTTCCAGAGGAAGAGGAATCCATCGCAAGCCATCGGAATGGTGAGGAACCTCCTAACCCTCCACAGTCTCCGATGGAGGTGGCCGTGGAGAAGGCCCGAACTAAGGCTCCTGACCTGAGGATGAGCCCGTGCGCTCCAACCCAAATGGTCCCAGGGCGGGGATCACAACGCTCCCGAGTTTCACAGCAAGTAGTGGACTGCCCCAGAAGTGCCGGGGACAGGTCCGAGACAGCCGAGGTGGGAACTGACCGCGTCCCCGAGGACCTGTTGGCCACCGTGAATCACCGCAGTGTTAAGGTATCTACCCTTTACCCCTGCCGGGTGAAACAGAGACTTTGAGGAAAGATACATTGTCAATTGCTCGCTTCCCAGTGGAGCCTCGGCAATTAGTAGGGACAAGGACTGTGTGGCGAGGGATTTAGTAAAAATTGCCTCCTTCAAGCCCAAAAAGGAGCGTTCCATTCACCACGTGGTGGACCGTTGAAAAGGCCAAGACCTCCTAGCCTATCGCTTCCATGCCGCGATGGCCGGGTAAAGGTCTGGCCAAGAGACGTTGTACTATTCCTTTCACCAGGGGGAGGAAGTAGTACGGAACCGGTGACTGTTACCCCAGAGCGTGCTCGCCCAGAGATTCCTCCGGGGGAGGCTCACGGACGCAAAAGTGAGGTACCCCCACATGATCGGTTAGGGGCACCCCACAATTGGTCTCAGCTCACCTCAGTTATCCTATATGACATGCCATGTATTCGTGATGTTAAAGTCAACATGTTAAGTTGTACAGTATATGCAATGCATTTTTATTGTGTAACTTTCTGTAATGTGATGCTGTTCTCCAAGCGGGGACGTTGGTATTTTCACCAGGGGGAGAGTGTCAGGGATTCACCCCGGTTCCCCTGATCTTCCTTTGCCCCCTGCCTTACCACTGTGGCAGTGGGGGAAGGGGATGGCGACTTCTCCCGGCAGGCACTGCCATCTTGGTTGCGGCGTGAGGTTCGCGCAATGCGCAGAGGTTGGCCAGGGTAGCGGTGGCCATCGCCAGTGTGCCGGAGCTCTGGGAGGTTGCGCAGTTAAGCGTAGCGGCGGCCATTACAGCGTTGCACATGCGCAGTAAAGATCGCGCACGCGGTCCCCATAGGAAAGAGCTGTGCCAAGGACTACAATTCCCAGCAGCCTCTGGGGACTGCACTTTCACCCTTGTCACAGGCAGCATTGAAGCCAATAGAGCTGGCAGATTCTCATGCTGCAGAGTTGCAACAATGTTGTGTGCAGACAGGCAGGGTTTTGTGGTCAGTGGACCAGGAAGAGATTGGGGAAGGTAGTGTACAACATAAGCAGGGCTTGCTGTACTAGGCCAGGGAAACCCCAGCCCAGGTAGGCCCCATTCCCCACTAGGTTAGTGGGGTAAGTTCATAGGGAAGGCCCCTTAGAAGGTCACTGCCCTTAGGTGTGTGTAATCTTGTCAGGACATAGCTGTCGTGCGCTGTGCTCTGACTAGAAGATACAGTGTGGCCTTAAGTGCAGCCACAGCAGTTAGCTTGGCTGTGTCAGTGAGAGGCCCCTCATAGGAAAGAAGGGGGGTTGCTTTCTAGTTGTTCAGTGTGTGTATATCATCCAGTGCCAGTTGCACGTGGTGAGCTGCCAGAGTCTGGGATCAGACAGAAGTTACAGGGAGAGTTATTCTGCATGCAGGGACTAGGGTAGAGGTATAACCCCGAGGCCCCAGTTAGTCCCTAAGACCCAAATGAAGCAGCGTATGGTATAGGGTTGGCCTTAGGACAGGGAATCCTTCACCATATTTAGAGAGCCAAGAGGGTGTTGTCTGACAGCATCTGACGTCTGACAGCTGTGTCAGAGACTGTTTAAGGATCATTCCGGCTGGAGATCCTTTCCTGTGGATGCAGCGTGTGCATCCATTCTGCCGAGAGCAGCGCAGCACGCCGTGGATACACTGTGGGTGTCGTGAGTTCCAAGGATTTTCCTGACCAGGAATGGTCAGGGAGGTAGATATATTAAGTGCACCACCGGGCCCCAAACAGGGAAGCGCTATCCCTCACACTGGTCTTTATTGTTGGGGACACTCAAGAGACTGCGGGGAATGTGATGATGGAGATGTGGTGGGGTAGGTATGCATTCAGAGTGATGCACTGTTATGTGATATATGTTTTGATGTTATGCAAAGAGGTGTTATGGAGTCACAGTTCATGCTCAGAAATACTGTTATACATACTGTGTGCTGGTATATGTATGTGTCTCTGCGAGGATCAATTCCCGTTCGCTGGGAACCATCGCAGGTGGAGGCGCTGCACCGAGTACGGGTTACTCATAAACTACTTACACAAGGTTCCGGTGGCGGAAGCTCCGTCAGCCCTCCTGTGAGCCTGAGGTAAAGCACCACACCTGGTAACAGTAGGTCCTCCGCACCTCACCTATATATGCGATTGAGTGGGGGGGAATACCCGTACATTTGGAGGTGCTGAGGGATAGACCTGGGGTGTGTCCCAATTTTTTTCCAAACTGTCCAATTCATATTTTCACCATGTTTGGGCCCGCAAGCCATGAGGCCCACGAAAGGACCAAGAGGACAAAAGTATCCCCGGGACATGTGATAGTAGTAGGGAATGTTCCCAGTAGTGCAGTGAAGTTGAAGGACATTTGTTGAGGGACTAGAGGGACTCCAGGGCATAGACCAAAGGTTGAAGAGGATAGAGCACCGGTAGACCCCACTGACCAGTGTAGTAGACTATGGCTAGTAGCGGAATCAGGAAATATGCCGGGGAAAATGTCCCTCTGACCTACATTCCCAGAAGCCCACCGGTAGGCTACCCTCTACATACGCAGAGAGCCCTAGTGAGATTAACAGAACTGTGATCAAAATGGAGGCTCCCTCATCCAGTGAGTCACACCTAAAATGGCGTCTCACGCCAAACCAGGAGAGCATATGTGCTGCTGACTGCAAGCCTGCACTAAATTGTGTTGCAGAAAACTGTCCGGGACTGGCGGGAAAACCTAAGCCCCACCCCCGCCAACTGAGTGACGCAGTGCAGAGCCAGAATCACTCCTTGAAAGAGTGTGCTGCCCTCCTTTAAATTCACCAGGGGGAGCAAGCAAGTGACAGCAATCAGCAACCGCTGTTCCCATTAAAGACAGTACAAGAATGAGCAGAAACACACCTCAGTTATATGGAGGCATGGGTCAAAAAGAGAGGAAAATATCTTCTTGTGTGGCCGTGCCTACAAAAGGACTTGAATCTATCTGGTGGTATGGACTTTAACCATGTTAGTACCAATGAATATCGGGTGGCCGTAGTGGAGGACGAGGGGGGGGTATAAGATGTGTTTGTAACCAGTGTGATTCCCAGGTGGCAAACAGACCGGTGGGTCCAAGTGTGCCGTGCGAAGACACAATTCTTTAAAACCAGTGCGCTGTGTGTATGGAACCCGCAGAGGAAAGAGCGGCAACTAACCAGCCACCTCCGTTACAGAGGGCCCGTGCGTCCTAACCACGGTTCAGGATTCGGTTTACATATCAGTACTGCAGATTCTTGAACCGCAGAACCGCATTACAGGGTAAGGTTGTCTATACCCCATCTTCTTTTGGTGATTCAGCGACCAACCGCTCGTGGTGATGCGCCTGCCGGCGGACCATCTAGTGAAATATCGAACCAACTATCTCGGCAGATACAGAGCTGCGTGGGCCCGTGGGCCCTAGAGGAGAGTGTATCCAGATGTTCGGACCCTGCTGTGGGCCCGTGCCTACAATGGTCAGTCGGCCTACTACGATTGTACCATCGGTCCTAGGCTTGGGACCCGTACTCTAACGATGACAAGGGTGAGTCGACTGCCCCAGGGTGTTGGGGGTGAGCCTCAAGTGATCGTGGAGCACGATAGCTCTAGTCTGGACCAGGGCGAATGTGCCCCTCTCATTGCGTCCTGGCGGAGGTGTCCTCCTTAGAAGGTAGCTGTCCAGTGGTGCGTGTGGACCCATACCTACCTGACCGTGTTTCAGAGGAAGAGGAATCATCGCAAGCCAAGGAATGGTGAGGAACCTCCTAACCCTCCACAGTCTCCGATGAGGTGGCCGTGGAGAAGGCCGAACATAAGGCTCCTGACCTGAGGTGAGCCCTGTGCGCTCCAACCCAAATGGTCCCAGGACTGGGAATCCAACGCTCCCGAGTTTCAAGCAAGAGTGGACTGCCCAGAAGTGCCGGGGACAGGTCGAGACAACCGAGGTTGGAATGGACTGACAGCGTCCCCGAGGACCTGTTGGCCACCGTGAATCACGCACAGTGTTAAGGTATCTACCCTTACTCCCTGCCGGTGTGAAACAGAGATTTGAGGAAAGATACATTGTCAATTGCCGCTTCCCAGTGGAAGCCTCGCAATGTAGTAGGGACAAGACTGTGTGGCGGGTAGGATTAGTAAAAATTGCCTCCTTCAAGCCCAAAAAGGAGCGTTCCATTACACGTGGTGGACCGTTGAAAAGGCCAAGACCTCCTAGCCTATCGCTTCCATGCCGCGATGGCCGGGTAAAGTCTGGCCAAGAGACGTTGTACTTCCTTTCACCAGGGGGAGGAAGTAGTACGGAAACCGGTGACTGTTACCCCAGAGCGTGCTGCCCAGAGATCCTCGGGGAGGCTCCGGACGCAAAAGTGAGGTACCCCCACATGATCGGTTAGGGGCACCCCACATTGGTCTCAGCTCACCTCAGTTATCCTATATGACATGCCATGTATTCTGTGAGTTAAGTCAACATGTAAGTTGTACGTATTATGCAATGCCTTTTTATGTGTGTAACTTTCTTAATGTGATGCGTATCACGTTGATTGATATGAGGGGGACGTTGGTATTTTCACCAGGGGGAGAGGTCCGGATCACCCGGTTCCCCTGATCTTCCTTGCCCCCTGCTTACCACTGTGGCAGTGGGGAAGGGGGTGGCGACGTCTCCCGGCAGGCACTGCCATCTTGGTTGCGGCGTGAGGTTCGCAATGCGCAGAGGTTGGCCAGGGGTAGGGTGGCCATCGCCAGTGTGCGGGAGCTTGGGAGGTTGCGCAGTTAAGAGTAGCGGCGGCCATTACAGCGGTGCACATGCAGTAAAGATCGCGCACGCGGTCCATAGAAAGAGCTGTGCACACGGACTACAATCCAGCAGCCTCTGGGGACTGCACTTTCACCCTGTCACAGGCAGCATTGAAGCCAATAGAGATGGCAGATTCTCATGCTGCAGAGTTGCAAACAATGTTGTGTGCAGACAGGGTTTTGTCAGTTGGATCCAGGAGAGATTGGGGAAGGTAGTGTACACAGAACAGGGCTCTGCTGTACTAGGCCAGGGAAACCCCAGGCCCAGGTAGGCCCCACTCCCCACTAGGTTAGTGGGTAAGTTCATAGGAAGGACCCTTAGATAGGTACCCTGCCTTAGGTGTGTGTTATCTTGTCAGTGACATAGCTGTCGTGCTGTGTGCTCTGACTAGAGATACAGTTGTGCCTTAAGTGCAGCCACAGCAGTTAGCTTTGGCTGTGTCAGTGAGAGGCCCCTCATAGGAAGAAGGGGGGGTTGCTTTCTAGTTGTTCAGTGTGTGTTATATCACAGTGCCAGTTGCACTGGTGAGCTGCCAGAGTCTGGGATCTGACAGAAGGTACAGGAGAAAATATTCTGCATGCAGGGACTACGGTTAGAGGTATACCCAGGGCCAGGTTGTTCCCTAAGACCCCAGAGGGAAGGTTGTATGGTATAGGGTTGGCCTTAGGACAGGGACTCCTTCACCATATTTAGAGAAGCAAGAGGGTTGTTGTCGACAGATCTGACTGTCTGACAGTGTGTTCAGAGACGTGTTGTTAAAGGATCATCGGCTGGGATCCTTTCTGTGGATGCAGCGTGTGCATCATTATTGCCGAGAGCAGCGCAGCACGCGTTGGATCAGTGCGGTGTCGCTGGTTCCAAGGATTTTCCTGACCAGGACTGGTCAGGGAGTGGTGTAATATTAAGTGCACACCGGGCCCCAACACAGGGAAGCGCTATCCCTCACATTGGTTTATGTTGGGGACACTAAGAGACTGCGGGGAATGTGATGATGGAGATGTGGGTGGGGATGGTATGCATTCAGAGTGATGCACTGTTATTGATATATTGTTTTGATGTTATGCAAAGAGGGGTTATTGGAGTCACATTTCATGCTCAGTAAATAATGGTTATATATACTGTGTGATGAGTATATGTGTAGGTGCTGCGAGGATCAATTCCCGTGTTCTGCTGGGAACCATCGCAGGTGGAGGCGCTGCACCGAGTACAGGGTTACTCATATATACTTACACCAGGTTCCCCGTGGGGAAGCTCACCTCCTGTGGGCCTGACAGGTAAAGCACCACACCCGTAACAGTAGGTCCTCCGCACTCACCTATATAGTGGATTGTGGTGGGGGGGAATACCCGTTAATCATATATATACTTTATATTATATATATATATATATATATATATATATATATATATATATATATCATATATATGAGAACAATAGGCACTCCGTCAGATAAATCAAAATGATGGGTGCAAATCCTGTAGAAAGTAACTTAGGCAATACGATACCGTGTGTGAGACGAATATCAAAAGGCAGCACTTCAATGGATTGTCAAAAAAGTCATCACCTTGGGAAAGGTCCCGTTTGCAGGACCGAAACGTTGTTTATGATGTCTTTGTAATACAATCTTTTTTGACAATCCACTGGAGTGCTGCCTTTTGATTTTCCTCTCACACACGGTATTGTATTGCCTATATATATATATGTATATTGTGATGTCTCAGTCACAGCGTAGGATCTTATGTCCCAGATCAAAGGCAGGAATCATAGAGTTTAGTGCACAGGTGGTTTATTTACAGGGCATAGCTCAGGAACAAAACATAGACAAAAAAACCTAACTCCATTTGGGGAGTGCTGACTAATACATCTTTGTCGCTGACTAAATGTGAGAGAGCTACGCTCTTTCCCCACCTTGCACCCTGTACCTGTGGACAGGCAGCAGCTCCCCTTGCAGTCTCTCACAGGGCTGTCTGTGTATGTGTACCATCAAAGCCGCACAGCAGCGGCACAGGAAATGGTCTGTGCTGCCTTTTACATGGTACCTGATTAATTAGTGCTCAGGTGAGAGGGAAGGGAACACACCCTGGAAAGTTCTGGGTCCTATGTACCTCCCCTCAAACATCTTCTGCTTGAGCATATCACATATCCTTCCCCCCCCCCTGGCTCAATTGTTCTACCTCTTTGTGTAGACCCGGCCACCAGTTAAATCGCGCCTTTATTCTATCAGAGGTTTTCTTTACCCCTTGGTGTCCCCCCAAGATATGGCTATGGGACAGGTCTAATACCTGACTTCTAAAGAATTTTTGCACCAGAAGTTTCTCTAACCCAGTGGTGCACAAACTGGGGGGCCCGAGATATTTTTTTGGGGGGGCGTGGGCGGTTGCAGAGGTCCTGCGCTCTTCCCCGAGGCATTTAAATCAAGTGCCGGGGGACCGCGCGAGACCTCTGCAACCTCTACTAACCGAGGTTCAGCCGGCTTCGGGACGCGTGACCATGGCAACGTGGCATCAAATCATGCTGCGGGGTCATGTGATGTCACAGTTGCCATGGCAATGCAGTGTCAAATGAGGGGCGCAGGAACAGAGGGAGCAAGGCAAGGGGGGTACAGCAGAATAAGTTTGCGTGCCCCTGCTCTAACCTATCGCAGTTATCTCTTTCAATCCTATACAATAAGTCATTATTGCAGATAAAGATGGCGTAACGTTGGGGTTAACTGGTACCCCATTTATGCTCACTACTGTTGCCTTGGCATTTACTAGCGTCAAATCGTCTAGTTGGACAGAGGCAAATTTTACGGGAGCAACCTGTATGTCCTGAAAATCTAGTTCTAGTTCAGGAGGGTCCTCAAGTGTAGGTTCTTCACCTGCCATACCCTCTAACGGAGAACCGGGATCTACAGGATCGGGGACCTCAGACACTAAGGGTACATCCTGGACACAATCAGATTTTCTTTCCCACAGTTCCCAAACCACAGGAAATCCTGACCCACTAATACTTCATACATCAGATTAGGTACTACCCCAACCTGATGATGTACTGGGCCGAGGGGGTTTTCTATGTACACTCGTGCAGCCAGGTAAGTGCGATTATCCCCATGGATACAGGTTACCTGTAATGAGATTCCTGGCAGAAACTTGGACTTGACAAGATGTGCAGAGACCAACGTAACTGTACTGCCAGTATCAAGTATTGCTCTTACAGGTACCCCATCTACTTTGACTTCACACATCCTATTCTTCTCTACATGTCTCGTCTCTATAACAGACAGTTTAACATCAAGAACCCCACCCGAAAATACCCCATAGAAATGTCACATTGCATTCGGTCAGAGTTCATAGAGCAAACTGCCGCCACATGTCGAAGTTCATGGCATTTGTAGCATTCTATGTACTTCCCCAAACTGGGTTGGGGTTTTTTCTCCAGTCTACTGGAAAGAATGAGACTGGAGTCCCTCCTATGGGCCGTGGGACTTCCAACTCCTTTGTGTGAGTCTATGAGTCCTTGTGGCCGTTTAGGCCGAGGAACAGTCTTACCGGACCACCTGACTTGCGGAGATCGGGGACCGGATAACTCGTCAGGGCTTGAACTCTGGAACATCTCCTCAGCAGCAAAGTGACGTTCGACTAAAGCGATCAACAGCTTTGCATTTTTGCGGTCACTCTTGCTGACCCATTTCTGGACTGTGTGAGGATGACCCCGCAGGAACCGGTCTATGATGACCCTTTCAACAATGGCGGCTTTACATTCGTCAGGCTGGAGCCATTTCCACGCAGAGTGGATGAGGTTGTAGAGTTGTGTGCTCTGGCTACAAGTCATAATATGCTTTTAGTGAGTCACCAACCAGGAAGGGAGTAATTATTCCAGCCCACTGCTCGGATTGCCATCCTTCGAGGGCTGCTGTACGCTCAAAAATTGATAGATATGCCTCAACGTCATCATCCATCGTCATTTTCTGGATGAGGTAAGATTTTATCTGGCGAGCGACCTGTGGGGCCCCACTAGTCAAGGCGGTAATTCTCTCTCCCAACAATAAGAGCTCCTGGTGTAGGCGAAGGTGTGCCTCATGTTGCTCTTCCTTTAGAGTCTGATGTAGAGACAGCACCATCTACTGTACTAACAACGCAGTGCTTTCAGTTTGTGACTTTGATTATCTTTGATTATCTTTTTTAATTTGTTGATCCAGAGTGTCAACTGCACTCGACATAGGATCAGTAGTGAGTGTCCTTAGTCTGTTTATTTTAATCTCCATTATTTTAGCATTTATGATCATTTAATGATTAATTCAATCAACTAATCATTCAGTTTTGGGAGAAGAAGTGCTATTAGTTGGGCTTATTTTCTTCCTCAGCAATTTCAATTAACTTACCCATCAGCATCCCTCCTTTATTCCTTCCATTGATTTATTTAAGCTGTAGCGGGGTATCTTTATTGCTATCAACTAATTTTTGCAGAAACTTGTAACTTACTTTGCAAGCCCATGCGGTCCTGTGGATTTGGAGGGAGCGCCATTTTGAGAATGTGGAACATGCAGTAGGCTCCATTTTGGAGCACACCGCACAGTCCATAGAACAAAAGGTACACAGGGTCCCTGGCGACACCTCAGGGGCCCGTTCTTCACATTTTGATTTGTAGAACAGTTCATACTCACTTAGGTACACAGGATTCCCCAGCACAAATTGAAAGGGGCCCGTCCCTATTGTGAATGAGATGAGGGGTCCATGCTCCCTGGATAATTTCCCAAAGGGTGTGCCCCCATAAGCACATTTTCTGAGGTACCCAGGGTCCCAGCAACAACTGAAAGGGCTATGGCCCCTAGTATTTTATTTTAGGCAGTTTGAAGGGTTCACGCTCCTTGGTATCATGCCCCCAGGGTACGCCCCAACCAACTTTCTCTGTATTTGCTGATGAAGGGTATCCACGCTCCCTGGTAACATGCCCTCAAGGTACTCCCCAACATAGTCTTTCTTTTGGTAAGGGTCCAGGCTAGCCCCCTTCCTGCTGTCGCATCAGGGAGAGGCTCCCCCTTTCTTAACTCAAATGGGTGCCCAGGGTCCCTGGTGAAGCATCAGGGGCCTGGATAGTGCCTATCCTTGGCTGCTAGCTGCACTGTCCTTGAAAGCCTGCCCTGTTACTGCATCTCAGCAGCGCCTCCATTTGTAGAACTGCTTAAAATGTCCCCTCTGGGAGATCTTGTCCTGGCTAAAGGTCTGTGTGGTGCTGGTTACCTGTGAGGGTCCAGGAGAGATGAGCTTCCGCGATGATAAAGGGAAACAGGACAGGCTTTTGGTGATCCTCAGACTCTCAGTTTAGTGTCGTCAGCGCCTACACTCACAGTTGGCTTCAGGGATCCTGAAGACAGTCACCACCATGACAGATATCTCTAATACTCCTACCCAATTGACTGTTACTTAAGCAGTAGTATATAAAAAGGGATCTTTATTCAGGCTGCAACTCTGCTCCAGGAGGAGCTGGAGGCATGTCTCAACACCAGGAGGGGCTTAGCTGGACTTTCTCTCCAGCCGAGAGAGACTCAGAGCTCCACTCCTCTACCCCATGAGGGGGGAGAGCTGGACTGAAACAATTTGGAACACTTCTTCCCTAAGGCTCAGAGGGGGAGGGCACATGGTCTGCAACAGGATTGGTTGTACACAGACTCCCATTCACCTCCATAATTGTCACTCAGAGGCAGCATGAGGAGGGGTAAACCCACAGGATTGCCTGTCACTGCCTGTAGCTACTAGGGCTTACGTGTCAGGGAAGCAGAAAGATAGTCTGGACCAGCCATGGCTATAGAGGTAAATAAGAGTTTTCATTTAGTGTTAGGACCTGCAATATTTGGTCATGCCTGGAAGTGGCTTGCAGGCTTAAAATGCTCTAACTAAATGACCCATTTTTCAAGAGCTATATAGGTATTTCACTGTATATTTTTGTCATATTGGATATAGCTTTGGGCTTCTTTGTTTTTTGTTGTATACATTTAGCCACGCCCATTAGCACTCCAACCGACACACATACATACATACATACATACACACACACACACACACACACACAGATAGATATATATATATATATATATATATATATATTACAGTGTTCGACAAACCTATACATTTGCTCGCCCCGGGCGAGTGGCTTTAACCCCCGGGCGAGTAAATATTGGCCCAAGCAGCACACATTTGGTACTAGGTGGCGAGTAGATTTTTGGTGATTGTCAACCACTGTATATAATATATATATATATATATATATTATATATATATATATATATATATATATATATATATTATATATATATATAATGTGGTAATTTGTTTGGTTTCTTAGAGCTTGCTGGGTATCTGTGTGTAATTTGTAACGACAGATTAATCCGATGGCATTTTTTTTTTTTTTAATTTCGTATGATGGATTAATGAGGCGTACTTATTTCTTACATTACAATGATGGAGTAGGAGTAAACAATCAACAGCATGGATTTTGGTTAATCCTGTGAGGGGGGATTCTTTTAAAGCCTCACAACCAAGCCACATACCATAGGGTGATTTTAAGTAATCCACACAGATTGAAGCTGAAACAATCCATCTGCGGATTTTACCCCACGGAACGTATTTTGAAGGGAAATTCCCTTCCATTTTCAGTTTACTGAGTAGTCCCTATGAAACAGTTTAAATAATACCTTCAACTGATAAACTGTATCAAGAATACAAACATCCGAGAAAAGGATCATTAAACATACATGAAAATAGAAGCAACCCAATATTTTGGTTTTGATAATAAAAAGCAACTTTACAAGGCTTTAGGAACAATCTCCTCACCGGGGAGGAGGTAAAGCAGCGGGCACTGCCGTGCAGCAATAAAGCGAAGGCTGGACTGTGCTGTGAAATTCTTTATTGATGCATGGATAAAAAAAGTGAAGGGATGGCACCCCCCGCGCCTCTCAGAGTTTGAATTTCTAAACTTTAAAATATACGTGATACTGTATATTAAGAACTTGCATATTAGACAATGAAGGTCCAGAAAACGTTTACTAGCACCAGTAAACTCAGAAATAGTTTGTTCTTTCGTGTTGAGAACATCATCCACCTTTACATGTTGGCAAGAAAGTTGTTTAGCACTGATGCAAACTACAGAACAGCTGTGTAATTAATTTGTTATTTGAACTGGCCAAACATAAATTGAATTCTGTGTCAATCAAGTATTAGTTTTCCTTGAGTTAAGTTACGGGTATCTGTACAGCCAAAACACTTGCCAACAAATACTGCTGTGGACAGGTAATGTTTTAAGCAAACTGAAATGGAAATGAAATACAAAGAATCATGCAGGAGCAATGCTTCACAGACTTTCCAGAATCTCATTGTAACACATTTAACTAACCTGTACGTTTTTTTTAAACTAATTTTTGGTACAGGAAATCTCTGGAAGGACTTTAGCTGGTATGTTTGCATTTCCTGTAGGTTGTAGATACAATTATCTACATTAAAGGATGTAGATACAATGCACCTGTGGCTTGTGTGTGTTTTGTAATCCTTTAATACTGTACTTACCCCTTATATTCTTCCTTGCAAAATGTGCCTTACAAATATGGTAAACACAATTACATTAGGTTTGATGTATAAATGAGATAGGCGAGGGTCTATTTCAAATGAAGTCAAAACTTTTTGCGCTTTTTACAAAATCCGCTTGAGAATTTAAAAGGAAACTGTTCTGTTTAATTAGAAATGAGTTACATTTAGGAAATACAAATAAATTCTAACATGAATAGACATGACTATACATTTAATCAAACAAAACAAGCAACGTGTATAGTAGCGCCAAACACTAAGAATTCTATTATTATGTGAGGTGATAACTAGGTATAATGTGATGAATTGTGAAAAATCTATCAATTGTTTAATACAATGGGCAATAGTGTAAATACCACAAACAAAATAGACAAACAGTACAAACAATGCAAAAGGTATAAGAATCAGTCCTTAGCATAGTCCATCAATGGTAGATAATAGGATACGGTAAGGGGGTCTCTGGCAGCTCTCAATAGGATCAACCAAGTCCTATAGAAACCTAGGAAAAAAAGAGAAGAGAGAGCGCTCGCCCCATGGCATAATAACATACATTTATTGATGGGATAATAGGACAAGGGAGGGTGGGAGGAATAGCACTCACAAGGATAGGTTCAAATTAGACAATTTGTGAATATAATATCACCACCAGCCGGATGTCTTCACACCACCTCCGCAGTCAGAGTCACACTTCGTGGGTTCACAGAACACCATGGTCCACTGGAGGGCTGGGGAACACCTGGAAATGTCCTTAAGCATCTGCTTGGAGCCTCCGTGTAGTCTCCTAGATGGTAAAACCAAAGATCTGCTCTACGTGTGCTTCTGGCTCAAACACGCGCTGCGTGATGACATAATGTTGTGTGTGCAATGATGCTCCCTGACGGGTTTCGTCGCACACAGTGAATACAGTGAGTCCATTGGCTGCTTATTTATGCCACATAGATATCCTAACAGCCCCATGTTGACAGACAGATTCTAGCACCAATCGGTGCATCTCAATGGCTAATGATTTGTTCTTTATATGGTACATTACGATATTAGACATGGAGAAAAACTGGGTATATGCTAACTGAAATATAAAAAAGATAAACCAGGTAGTACCTAAAAAAAATCTTAATACAAAAAATGATAAAATAACTGTTAAAATAAATAATAGTAGCTAATATTGCACTCTTTCAGTACATTATATAATTCAGTAAGGATGGAAAAAACCTCCTGTGGCGCAGAGGCATGGATGAGGATGTGGTCATGGATAAAGTTCTTCTCTTTAGGCAATTACCTCAAGAAAGGAAGATAAGACATACAAAAAACACTGCAATAGTGCATTACCCAGGGACAAAATGGATGGATTAAACAGAGCAATTTAATATAAAACAATTAAACAAAAAATAATAAAATGACATACATATTATCAATATAAAACTTTCATGTGCTGCTGCACTTTGAAGATAGAACTTGCTCCGCCGTGATAAAAATTGAAATCCTACTCACCAAAGGTGACTAGGACATACACATTTGTTTTATGGTCTTTTCGCTAGGTGTATACCGCTCGCCGTGGGGTGAAATAAGCCACTACTGGAGGAGAATCGCCTTCTATACTTGGAGTCAGCTGCTGCCAGAGTCTGGTCGATCGGCTCCTCTGCTGACATCACCTCCTGTATCTCACTGCTACGGTGTCCCTGCGATGCCAAAAATCTCCAACGCGTTTCGAAACTCCTAGTAGTGGGTCTATCAAAGGACTTTATGACAACACTGGGCGTCATTTAAAGTATTCATATGTTACTAATTACCGTAATTGAATGAATTGGGGTATGTATAGAAGCACAGACCCATGCAGCATCTATCCTTGACGAAGAAACCCACTACTAGGAGTTTCGAAACGCGTTGGAGGTTTTTTGGCATCGCAGGGACACCGTAGCAGTGAGATATAGGAGGTGACATCAGCAGAGGAGCTGATTGACCAGACTGTGGCAGCAGCTGATTCCGAGTATAGAAGGTGATTCTCCTCCAGTACTGGCTTATTTCACCCCACGGCCAGCGGTATACACCTAGCGAAAAGACCATAAAACAAATGTGCATGTGATTGTTTAGATGGCATTGGATCTTGTTTGTGATTGTTTATTTTAGGTTGACCATTGATGGCATAGTGTTAAATGATGCCCCTATTATATGGGAATAATGTTCCCACTGTGCCAATAAATAGTTTTATTGGCATTTGTTATCTATTTAATTGGCTATGTGATGTGTTTTATTTTGCTATGTAGTGCGTTTTATTTTGCAATGTGCTATGTTTGATTTTGATATGTGCTGTGTTTGATTTGGCTATGTAATGTTTTTTATTTGGGCCTGATTTTTAATCCTTCCCCATTTCATGCTATAGTGGTAAATAATGCCCATATTATATGGGCATAATGTACTCACTGTACCAATGAATGGGTGAAGGGTGGGGGTAGTTGCCTGGGGAGGATGGTCAGGCCTCCTTGGTGGGCAGAGGTGGGTTAACCACTTAATTATTATAGCAGTTATTAACCGCTAAGGTGATTAAGGGGCTTGGGGACATTAGATTGAATTTTGCTATGCATTCTTTCTGGAAACGGAGGGCATGGACCTGCAGTAAGCTGACGAGGATGCCCTTCATATTGCCAGGGGTAAGTAGAACAGTTTTTATTTACTTTATTTATGCTTCATGGCTAATGTTGTTTATGAACCGGGGTTTAACTGTCCTGTCTCCGTCCGTATTCACCACCTCTCTGTATAGGGCAGAGATCAGTCCCCGTGTGCTTGTCCCTCTCGCACAGAGCTTCTCAAAATTCGTTAGCGGTGGTCTCACCGGGTGTGCGTTATAGTATGCCCTGACCTGGAGGTATTTCATAAAATCCGTGTTAGGAATGTCTGTTTCTGACTGTAATTCTGCGAATGATTTGATCTTACCTTTAACCTCCAGGTCCTTCAGCCGTCTAACCCCCGCTCTACCCCAGCGCTGGAAGCCCCTGTCTGTCAGACCCGGAGCAAAGTCTGGATTGCCATGTAAAGGTGCCATCAGAGTATGTTTGGAGGTTAATGAGCTGTTAACTTTGGCGGCCTCCCAGACCGAGAGTGAGTTGAGCACAGAGGTCAATGGAATGAGAACCTCCTTCACCCGTTTCCTCGGGTACCAGATCAGGTCCGTGAGTTCCAGCGGGGCGCACACCTCCCTCTCCAGTGCCACCCACCGCCGCAACTCAGGGTCCCCGTGCCATTGTGTAATTTGGCACAATTGTGCCGCTTTGTAGTAGGAAATAACACTCGGCACCGCTAGGCCACCAGCTTCCTTACCCTTCTGCATCGTCTTTACTCTAATCCGTGGATTTCTACCGTTCCAAATAAATTGAGATATAGATTTTTGGAGCCCTGTAATATCCGCTCTTACCACGGGAATTGGGAGAGTTTGAAACAAGTATAGAATGCGGGGAAGGACGTTCATCTTGACGCTATAGATCCTCCCTAGCCAGGAAACACCATATGCCTTCCAGTCCTGCAGCTCTTTCTTTAGAGTCCTCAGCAGTTTGGTATAGTTAGCCGAATATAAGGAGCTTGTCTGTTTTGTGATCTGCACTCCTAGGTATTTCATGGAGGAAGGGCACCATCTGAACCCAAAATTGAGTTCTACTAGCTTCTCCATCTCTCTCGGCATGTTGAGGCTTAGGGCCTCTGATTTGGACTGATTTATTTTGAAGCCTGAGATCTGGGCGAACCGCTCTAGAAGCTCAAACAGGTTAGGTAGTGAGACGAGCGGTTTAGACAGGGTTAGGATGATGTCATCTGCATACAAAGCCACTTTATGCTCCTGGGAGTGGATTTGTATCCCAGAGATATCGGCGTTGTTCCGAATTTGCGCTGCTAGCGGCTCGATGCATAGGGCGAAGAGCAGGGGCGAAAGCGGGCACCCCTGTCTCGTGCCGCTTTTAATTGGGAAAAGATCAGACGGGTATCCTTGGTGGACCACCCTAGCTGTTGGGGCCCTGTACAAAGCCTTGACTGCCTGTTGGAATATGTCTCCGAACCCAAATGCCCCAAGCGTGGACTCCAGATATGGCCAGTCAATCCTGTCGAAAGCTTTTTCCGCATCTAGGCTTAGGGCCACACTTCGGATCCCCTTGGCTCCTATAAATTCTATGATATCAATGATCCTTCTGGTGTTATCGGCCGCTTGTCTATTTCTAATGAAGCCAACTTGATCCGGGTGAATAAGCCTCGGCAGGATGACATTTAATCTGTTGGCCAGCAATTTAGAGTAGATTTTAACATCTGTATTTATTAATGATATCGGCCTATAACTCTGGCAACTATTGGGATCTTTGTCCTCTTTATGGATTACTGAGATTGACAGACTACCCGGGCCAATGTGAGATTGGGGGGGGGAAAACCCGTTACACACTTTTTATATGTTCCAAAAGTATCACATGTACAAGCTGTTCTGGAAACTGAGGTGAATGCTCATTTTTATACCATTTGTATTGTTTTTCTCCCTAGTTTAATAAGATCTCTTCATTGAAATAAACAACAGACCAATGCTATCCCCCAGTGACCAAATAAAGGAAATATTCTAAACCATATAAATTATGTAGTAAATGGGAGTTTAAAAATCACTATGGAAGTAATTGTATTTTTCTCTTCTGAGACACATCAAAGTGTGACAGATAATGCACGTACTGTAGCACTGTCCTCTGGCAGCAATTAATTTTGTCACAAAAATAATAGAAACAAAGAGAAATATCTTTGGTATAGTTGCATAGCAATTGTCTAAGAGTTAATGTTAAACTTACAGAGATGAATGCAATATTGTTGGTTACTTCTTTAGTTGTCTGATCACTAATTTTAGAAATAATTTGCCTTTTCTATGTGAAGTAATAGTTAATAATTACTGACATAGATGGACTAGAATTCAACAAACAATAAGAAAGCTTAAAAGTGGTTATTTTTTACGCTGCATCTACGTGCAGATACATTTTGTGGCTGCTCTCAGAAATATGCAAAATAATTGTGTTAATAATATAAATCACTCAAATCCATTACATATGAGATCAGGGTCGCTACCTTCTGCTGAATGATAAGCCATAGGCTATTTAAAAAAAAAAATGTTTTTACTTATATATTTAACTGTGTTACCTTCTCCGGCGGCGGAATCATCCAGCTGCATCTCCCCCACATATTCCCATCACAATGATTCTGCAACGTCAAATGGTGTCGCGTTGCCATGACAGCAAGATGTCACGTGCCATCACGTGCCATGAGATGTCACATTGCCATGGCAACGTGAGCACCACAGGGCATCCCATTGTCATGGCAATGTGATGCGGCATGGCGCCGTTATATCACAAACGCGACACATACGTGACATCCTGTTGTCATGGCAACACGGCGCCATTTGGGGTAGTTAAGCCTTTTTGAGGGGGGGGTATGCAGGGGGAGATGCTGCCTGCTGTGGCACGCTCCTCCCCTGCTGTCCTCCTCTGTCGCCCTGCTTTGTTCCCGCCGTCTAACTCCTCTGACAGCCCCCCTGCGGTCCTCAGTCCACTTCTTCCGCCACAGCCCTCCATTTTGCGCACCTCACACAAAGATTTTAAATGTAAATCCGTAGCCCGGAGATTGGTTAGTGAAACCCGTAGTCTCTGGGTCAAACCCGGAGTGGAGGCAACTCTGTATGAGATAAATCTGAAAAAAACGTGTACAAGCTCAAAGAGTGACGGTCAATTGTGCTGGCAGCAGCCATGAATCATTTTAAAAGTCACAGGATTATACACCGGATAATGCGGATTGAAGGGGTACACGCAGTGCAGGATAGCAGAGAAGGCAAGGAGGGCTTAACAGAACACATAACAGGGGACAATGCGTGAGAAAAACAACTCACTCAGTCTCCCTCGGTTAACCCCAGCTGCGCCCGGTGTGGAGTACACGTTACTGACGATCATACACCGCCTGGCTCCCTGGAAGTCCAATGTAGCCCCAACGTATAGAGACGTCTCCCTGGAACATCCAGTGGTGGTTGTAGATCCTCTCACAGTAGCAAGGTGCACACACAAAGATCCATATCCATCCGCTCCAAGAAAAAAGTAGATGGTGTTTCTTCCTGAATAATGGTAACTCTGGACTGTGTTCCTGGCCCTGTATTGGTTCTGTATGCCTTTTTTTTCCCTTGTACCTCTAGACCCTCATTAGCCTTACCTCCCTGCCTTGATCTTGGAAACAGTACCCACGACCATCAATGCACCTTATCTTGCCCTGTCCTTGGATTTCAGGACCTTTTTACTTGATTTTTCTACTGCTTCAGGACTTGGTCCAACTGTTGTTTTTTTCACGGGTAAGTACTTCTTTCTACTCCTTCCCTTTTCTTCACCCCTGCCTAGCCTTATGGTCTGTCTCTTAGGGATCATTGTAAGCTCCCCTTAGCAACATACGTGTATCCCATATAACACTGTAACCTATTCATAATTAGCTTTGGCCGAACCCCCGTTCTAAGGTATAGGCCCTCTTTATTATGGTGCCGTAGACCCGGCAAGTGTTTTTAAAAGTCTGCCGCTCAAATTACTCGGACATTTAAACGTGCACAGAGATAGAATGCTTTCCTTGAGAACCAGATTCTGCCGGTTTCCTTCCGGGCTGAACTCGGGAAGCAGGGGTACATGGAACTGAAGTAATGAGTCGAGCTACATAGAATCCCGCTTGCCTCAATTCTACGGTTATGTCAATTCCATACACCCCAATAAAAGCGATAGCGGAATTACCTAGGTGGCCCTACACCTCTTAGGCCCCTCTTTCTTTATCCTTTAGTAAGGTGTCCTCATACACCCAGCTAACGAGTTGTTTGTGGTATTTAGGGGGCGGGGGAAGGGTTGGAGGTACCCCAGGGTTTGTGGTTACCGCCTCCGGCGTTGTTAGCGGTAGGGGAGAGGTTAACAACACCCTGTTAATTATCATTCAGTAGTATGTACGATATACTAGGCAAAAATCTTCCGGGTCTCTAAACCACCTCCCATTGGGAGGCCACAACCATACTGTTGTTGCGGCAACTACAATCCTTTTTAATGTGATATTTTGTATGCTAATTTCACAATATCCGGGCTAAAAGCCCTATCAGTCCAATACTTGGGCTAATAGGGCGGATACTCCATTATCGTGTGTTGTGTGTGGGTCTGCCGGGAGATGGTTGGTATGGGTTGGTTGGACGTGGTTGTGTGTAAGAGGATTGCAGTTGGTATGTGGCCCCCATGAGATGGGGGAGTTGCTATTGGGTGCCCACTTGGTTGCTAAAGTATATCATAATGTTTTTTTTTTTGGCATCATAAAGATGAAACAAAGTGTTCTTAGCATATTTGTGCTTATATAGAGCTATTTGCATTAGTTTTCTGGTGTTGATGATGTGCAATAGTAGGGTCGATGTTTTTCCCCTTTATGGCGGTTGTACCCCTGGGGAGGGTGGTTAGTGGCCTTCCCTAGGGTGTTGTGTCAAGTGTTAACCCTTAATTACCGTAGTGTTAGTACCCGCTACGGTAATTCAAGGCGTTACTGGCCAGGGCTGAGTCGTTCGTAAAACTTATTGGTGCCCACTGAAGAGGAGGACAAGGGTAACGGATGGCCTTCATCCCTGGCGGCGGAATCCTTATATTATACTATTGGTGGATGGCTATTGCATTGCTTTTGAATGATGTGTTTTAAATATGAATCTTGGAATATCTCCGTCATCGTTGCGTTAAAGACAACTACAACTAGATTGCATTAGCCGTACAGGCTTGTAGCAAGACTACATCTCCCCGTGACTGCGAGAGCGAGAGGCCCGAAGGTGGCGACCGATGACCAACCTACAAAAGACTGTATTAATCCCGCCGCCTTCATCTCCAGGGGCTGAGACACAAATAATTACTTTTAGCTCGCAGTTTATTTTACCGCATATTATTGCAGTTCAGCTCTTTCGTTGGCCCGGCTTATCCCTTTCCGGTGTTGCCCGCTACGCTAAATGTTACTTCAATCATGTAAACTACCTCTTTTTCTCTTCCCTTCTCCCTGGTACCATTAAAAGGGGAATGACCCAGATACAAAAACCAAACTTGGTGTCTTTGAAAACACGGAAAACAGCGTGCATCTGAGACTATTATGTTACTCTGTAATGTTACAGATGCCTATTATAAATATTTTTTTCTTATCAAAGCCTTGTTTTTACTTTCTCCACCTTTTATTGAGAACAAAAAGTTTATCTTTACAACATACTACCATCCCCACATGCTCATAGTAGATAAGACTGTGAAGGATAGTAATCAAAAACACAGCAGTTCCAGGAGTCTCAGATTTAGGATGCTGGGTTTTGTCCATCTCTATTCAATTTAACTGCTGCAAGTTCAAAATTGTGCTAAAAATGGCAGTTTCATTTGCCTTTTTGTATAGTAATTTAAGGGATTAGAGTTGCTTAAAAACTCAATGTACAAATAGCAAGGGCCTGTGTACTACAGTGTATATATTTTGGTTCTAGAACAGAAGGGCACTATGATGCAAAACAAACAATACAAAATGGTGTTGCTTTTTCCATACATTACTTAAGTGCAATCATGGGGTGTTCTATTAATGTATGATTGTATTTTTATTCATTTTCAGTGGTGTTTGAAATTTAAATACCTACTGTTGGCATTTTCATTTTGTTTACTCCCATTTTTTATGTCCGCTTTATAAATATCTAACATTACAAATGTAGAAATACGAATCAAGCTTGTAAATGTGTCATTTATGGTTTACATTCTGATATGAGCTAAAGCAAACATACATATATTTAGTTTGGCATATATTCAGTAAGTTGTACTACTATCTTTCAGGTACTTCTTTGATGATCCACATCTGTCATATAATGTGGTTATTAGCTTTTAAATGAATTCTGACAATATGTAACCGAAACAGACTTTATAACTGATTCTGTTGAACAGGTAAGGGTTTGAAGTAAGAAAGCATAACTTCCTGAATATGATTATTCACAACAATGCCAAACATCATCTGTCTGGGTAAATGGCATTCAAAAAGCAATCTTTTCAGACCTTTAGTTTGAGATGTGTTGAAAGGAATAGTAACACATCGCAAAAAGTAATAAAATGGTTTCATGGAAGAGGAATGCAATAGTTTGAAATTGGCATCGTCACATTTTTTTTAGATTCTAGTTTCAGTGATGGGGCATTTATCTTTCTGAGTTAACAAAGGACATTATACGGCTTTAGCAGATGATTAGTCTAAATTAGAGGCAGGCAGATTTATCATGCCTTTGAAATAATTTGCTACATGAAGCCGGACAAAGTAATTTAGAGAAAATTTGCATCTCAAAGGAATATGTAATAGCAATAAATTGTATTTGTGAGTTCTTAAATGGCAGTTATTGTTTTTCACAGAGGAAAGGCATTTAGAAAGAGACAGTGTTTAGAGACCTTAGCAGGGTTCATGGTCTCCAAGGAAATAAAAGGGTGAGGTGTGCAAGTTTTATTTAAAAAGGTGCTAACTTTATTTTTAATGGCTGCAGTAAAGTGTTTAGTTGTAATGAATAATACAATTATATTTAAAGGTATTACTATCATAATTATCAAAATTAATAATATTGAATGTTATTATTAAATCTAAGAATATTGAAGTTATTTTTTTGTTCATTTTTGGTATGTATATTTTAGTCTATCATCAACAATATGCATGCAGCATCTTGCAGAAATACTATCGAAGCATAATATGAGGGAATTGATTGGCGATGTGGAATATTTAATCAATATTAGAGTAAACATTGAGAGAAAAGAAGTTTACAATCTTACAAATTTGATTGACTACTGGTCCCAATTTCGTTTTTCAGTACCCATGTGCATTTTCCATAACTAACATATTGCGCTCTGAAATTACACATATATGGCTGGCATCATTTGCCATATAAACCACACATCGTCAATCAAATTGGCACTAACCCCCCTAAATGTTTTCAGTCTTCCTGAAAATTCCATTCCAAATGGCACAAGGCCCCCCATGCAGAGGTCAACCACCATTCCGGTGTCTAAGCCTTCCCCAGTCATGCTGCTCCTCAACCTACAGGTCCAAGGCTTTCTTGCATTTATTTTTTTTTCCACAGCCACCGCTACAGCACAAAATCTCTGTAATGAATTGAGGTAAGTAATAGATGTTATTTTATTACTATGGTATATAGTATTTAGATTGGCGAAAGACATATGCCAACCATTGATAAATGTTAGTATTGACGATGGATGTAGTTTTTACTGGTAGATTACGTCAAATAGCGATGATGATATAGGCTATGGGGACTGCCCAGCACAAGAAAGGGGCCCTCTACACTGGATATAAATATTGTCTCAATTACAGTATGTCTAATCCTTTTACACCAACCCAAGATTTGCAAAGCTTTGAAAGGGTGAACACCTACAGTTATCAACATTCACCATGATAGGTCTATTAAACTGATTGAAAATTGACCAAACTGCCTTGCATTTGACAGACTTGTGCCCTTTCTAGTTGTAGAGGCAGGGCTTTATGCAGCTACTCAAATGTTCTTCGCCTCCCTTGAAAAACCCAGTGGGTATTTTTTACACTAAGACTCGAACTGTATGTAGAGGTTTTATGACATTAAGGTTATGAATAAAATTTTGACAGGTCTATGTACCTGACTGTCTGGCTCCCACTACTTTAAGAGATTTCACATCATTAAAAAAAATGGAGCAATCACATGGTAATCCAACCAATACGATTGTCGGACTTGTACCATTGTCACTCAAATGTGATAACACTGGCCTATTATATAAGGTCTGTCACGTCTCATTTGAGTCCAGATAGACATTCGGATAAACATCTCTAAGTCTGTTGGAAGAGAAAAGAAGAAAAGAAAGAAGTAGCAAGAAACAAGAAGCAAGAATCTGAGTTTCTGAATGGCTAACACATGCAAACCGCCTCGAGAAGAGCCAAAACTGTCTTAACTCACTGTCGAAGCTACTAAAATAGCGCCCTAGAGGGCAAAGAGTTTAAATATAAAATGGCAAAACACTCCATTTTTGAGAAGAATGACGTGTTCTGTGTAGTTAATGAAGGTCCGAATAGGACTAACCTCATGTGCAAATCCATGGATACCATGAGGACCAATGAAGAAAAACAAGATACGGTGCACACAACTTGAATAAGCGCCTCGATGAGGGTGACTCCAATAAAAAGTTAATTTATCATGCCTGATAAAGTGCCACAGGCGCAAAACAACCCTAGCGGTTTCAATTTTTGTAACCCCCATGTACTTTTTGTTATCTGACTAATAAATTACTTTATGGAGTTCACCCCTTCAGTTACGTATCAGTGGTGGATGCACCACATCTTTGTTTTCTTTATTGCTGCAGTACAGTTGAGCCCGACGGACCTTGAGCTACCAGTGTATCAGCCACTAGGATATTAACACCCGCCATCACATTAGTGCCAATTGGCAACTTTAAGTGGCACACAATTTTCTATTTTAGTTCTCTTACCATTTTGTAGAAGCCCTAACAAGACGACCACCAATATTACACTGAGTTGGTGCTCTGCTTGGTCATTCAATGCACTGTTGCTTTAACAAACACTGAAAGTCTTCTGTTACTACTGGTAACATTATTAAGTTGCCCCTAGCACATCTAACAGATAACCCTCCACACATTTATTCACTGATTCTTATAGTACCAACTCTGAACACTGATGCCTTTTATGTTTTGATACACTAAAATAACATACTAAGGGTTCTAAGTTTTTATTGATTGTTTCTAGGTCATACAGAGCCACTAATTGAGCCAGATGCTGCTTCTGAAGTAGGGATATCCTGAAAACCTGGCTTGTTGCGGCCCTCCCTCGAGGACTGGATTGTTGCAGGCCTGGTCTATGTTATAATAAAGGTTGTCCAAATTTGGTAACACATCTTCAGGTTAATCATTTCATAATTACGAAGTCCCCATCTCACATAATTATGTGAATATGTGATCTGCACTAAATAATTACATATGGAATGCAGTCATAAATACAAAAACGTACTATCACCCTGCTATTGCGCAGCTCTGTAGCAGTTAACTGATGTCATTTGAACATTATGAAAAATACAGAGGTAATCTTCATACAGAGTGCACACACAAAGATCCATATCCATCCGCTCCAAGAAAAAAGTAGAACTCACAGCAGGAAAATTAAAACACCTAATTTATTAAACTACATAAAAAACAAAATAAACAAAAAGTACAAAGTACTATACTTCCACGCCGCTTTTCATGCCCACTGTGGCGCTTTCAAAGACTAACAGATACACCCCCACTCATTCCCACGTTGATTCATCAGTACACAACTCTGAAACTGTGTCCTCCTTTAGGTTTTGTCGATACCAACTAAATAAACATACTAAGGTGTTCTAGTTTTTTTATTGTGATTGTCTAGGTCATCCAGAGCCACTAATTGAGCCAGCTGTGCTGAAGTGGGATATCCTGAAAACCTGGCTTGTTTGCGGCCCTCGAGACTGATTTGTGCAGGCCCTTGGCTATGTGTATACATAAAGGTGCCTTCTCCAAAATTGAATCACATCTCATTGATATCATTTCAATGATTAGCAAAGTCCCATCTCACATTAATCTGAATAGGTTGCACAAAAATATGAATCAGTCATAAAACAAAAACCGGAATCACCCTGCATTGCGCATGCTTCTGTAGCAGTTATACTGATGTCATTTGAACATTATAAAAATACATGAGTAATCTCATACAGAGGCACACACCAAGATCCATATCCATCGCCTCCAAGAAAAAGTAGAACTCACCAGCAGGAAATTAAACTAATTTATTAAACTACATAAAAAACAAAATAAACAAACAGTACAAAGTATCTCCACGCGTTTCATGCCACTGTGGCGCTTTCTCAAAGAGTTGGTACTATGAATCAGTGAATGAATGTGTGGAGGGTATCTGTTAGATGTGCTAGGAGCAACTTAATAAATAGTACCAGTAGTAACAGAAGACTTTCAGTGTTGGTTAAGACAAACAGTGCATTGAATGACCAAGCAGAGCACCAACATCAATGTAATATTGGTGGCTGTCTTGTTAGGCTTCTACAAAATGGTAAGAGAACTAAAATAGAAAATTGTGCCACTGTAAAGTTGCCAATTGGCACTAATGATGATGGCGGTGGTAATATCCTATTGGCAGAATACTACTGGTAGCTGCAAGGTCCGTCGGCTCACTTAGCTGCAGCAATAAAGAAAAACAAAGATGTGGTGCTCCACCACTTGAATACGTACACTGAGAGGGTGAACTCCAATAAAAAGTTAATTTATTAGTCAAGTACAGTACATGGGGGTACAAAAATTGAAACCGCTTAGGTGTTTTGCGCCTGTGGGCACTTTATCAAGGCATGATAAATTAACTTTTTATTGGAGTTCACCCTCTCAGTGCACTTATTCAAGTTGTGGTGCACCGTATCTTTGTTTTTCTTCATTGGTCCTTCATTGGTATCCAGTGGATTTGCACACTGAGGTTTCCTATTCTGACCTTCATTACTACCAGCACGCATTCTTCTCAAAAATCTGAGTGTTTTGCCATTTTTATGATTTAAACTCTTGCCATCTAAGGGGCCTATTTTAGTAGCTTCGATAAGTGAGTTAGACAGTTTTGGGCTCTTCTCGAGCGAGTTTGCATGTGTAGCCATTCAGAAAGCTCAGATTCTTGCTTCTTGTTTCTTGCTTCTTCTTTCTTTTCTTCTTTCTTCTCCAACAGATCTTAGAGATGTTTATCCGATGGCTTCTTGGACTCAAATGAGACGTGACAGACCTTATATAATAAGGCCAGTGATGTCACATTTGAGTGACAAATGGTACATCCAGCAATCCGATTGGTGGATGTACCATGTGATCGCTTCCATTTTTTTAATGATGTGAAATCATCTTAAAGAGTGGGAAGCCAGACAGTCAGGTAGCATAGACTGTCAAAATTTTATTCATAAACTTAATGCAATAACCTCTACATACAGTTCAGTCTTAGTGTAAAAATATACCCTACTGGGTATTTTCAAGGGAGGCGAAGAACATTTGAGTAGCTCCATAAAGCCCTTGCCTCTACAAAACTAGAAAGGGCAGCAAGTCTTCTGCAAGCATTTTGGTCAATTTTCCATTCAGTTTAATAGACCTATCATGTGAATGTTGATACTGTAGGTGTTCACCCTTTCAAAAGCTTTGCAAATCTTGGGTTGGTGTAAAGGATTAGACATACTGTAATTAGACAATATTTATATCCAGTGTCAGAGGGCCCCTTTCTTGTGCTGGCGCAGTCCCCATAGCCTTATCATCATCGCTATTACTGCGTAATCTACCAGTAAAAACTACATCCATCGTCAATACTAACATTTATCAAGGTGGTTGGCATATGTCTTTCGCCAATCTAAACTACTATATTACCATGTATATAAAATAACATCTATTACTTACCTCAATTCTATTACAGAGATTTGTGCTGTAGCAGGTGGCTGTGGAAAAAAAATAAATGCAAGAAAGCCTTGGACCTGTAGGTTGAGGAGCAGCATGACTGGGGAAGGCTTAGACACCCGGAATGGTGGTGACCTTCTGCATGGGGGCTCTGTGCCATTTGGAATGGAATTTTCAGGAAGACTGAAACATTTAAGGGGGGTTAGTGCCAATTTGATTGACGTATGTGGTTTATATGGCAAATGATGCCAGCCATTATATGTATATTTCAGAGCGCAATATGTTAGTTATGGAAAATGGCACATGGGTACTGAAAACAGAATTTGGGACCAGTAGTCTCAAATATTTGTAAGATTGTAAACTTCTTTTCTCTCAATGTTTACTCTAATATTTGATTAAAATATCCACATCGCCATCATATTCCCTCATATTATGTCTTCGATAGTATTTCTGCAAGATGCTGCATGCATTATTGTTGATATGTAACTAAAAATATACATACCGTACACCAAAAAAAGTAACTTCAATATTATTAGATTTTTAACATTCAATATTATTAATTTTGATAATTATGTAGTAAATATCCTTTTATAAATTGTATGTTTTACATTACAACTAAACACTTTACTGCAGCCATTAAAAATAAAGTTGCACCTTTTTAAATAAAACTTGCACACTCACCCTTTTATTTCCCTTGGAGACCATGAACCCTGCTAAGGTCTCTAAACACTGTCTCTTTCTAAATGCCTTTCCTCTGGTAAAAACAATAACCTGCCATTTTAAGAACTCTAAATACAATTTATTGCTATTCATTATTCCTTTGAGATGAGCAATTTTCTCTAAAATTACTTTTGTCCGGGGCTTCATGTGCAAATTATTTCAAAGGCATGATAAATCTGCCATGCCTCTAATTTAGACATAATCTCTGCTAAAGCCTGATAATTCCTTTGTTAAACTCAGAAGATAAATGCCCCATCACTGAAACTAGAATCTAAAAAAAATTGGACGATGCCATTTTCAAACTATTGCATTCCTCTTCCATGAAACTCATTTTATTACTTTGTGCAGTTGTGTTACTATTCACTTTCAACACATCTCAAACTAAAGGTCTGAAAAGATTGCTTTTTGAATGCCATTTACCCAGACAGATGATGTTGTGCCTTGTTTGAATATCATATTCAGGAAGTTATGCTTTCTTACTTCAAACCCTTACCTGTTTCAACAAGAATCTAGTTATAAAGTCTGTTTCGGTTACATATTTGTCAGAATTCATTTAAAAGCTATACCAACATTATAATGCAAGATGTGGATCATCAAAGAAGTACCTGAGAATATGTAGTACAACTTACTGAATATATGCCAAACTAAATATATGTATGTTTGCTTTAGCTCATATCAGAATGTAAACCATAAATGACACATTTACAAGCTTGATTCGTTATTTCTACATTTGTAATGTTAGATATTTATAAAGCGGACATAATAAAATGGGAGTAAACAAAAAATGAAAATGCCAACAGTAGGTATTTAAATTTCAAACACCACTGAAAATGAATAAAAAATACAATCATACATTAATAGAACACACCATGATTGCACTTAAGTAATGTATGGAAAAAGCAACACCATTTTGTATTGTTTGTTTGCATCATAGTGCCCTTCTGTTCTAGCCAAAAATATATACACTGTAGTACACAGGGCCCTTCTATTTGTACATTGAGTTTTTAAGCAACTCTAATCCACTATAATTAACTATACAAAAAGGCATGAAAACTGCAATTTTGTAGCACAATTTGAACTTGCAGCGTAAATTATGAATAGAGATGGACAAAACCCAGCATCCTAAATCTGAGACTCCCTGAACTGCTGTGTTTTTGATTACTTCAATTCACAGCTCTTATCTACTATGAGGCATGTGGGGATTGGGTAGTATGTTGTAAAGATAACTTTTTTTTCTCAATAAAATGGGAGAAAGTAAACAAGGCTTTGATAAGAAAATATTTATAATAGCATCTGTAACATTAAGAGTACATATGTATCAAGACTGTTTTCGGTGTTTCAAAACACCAAGTTATTTGTAATCTGGGGCTCCCCTTTATGGTACCGAGTTTCATAGGTGAATATTTTCAGAGCGCCACCTGCCGGGCACACGTACTGAACTGCAATAATATGCGGTAAATAACTGCACAAATAATTATTTTGTCTCACCGCAGATGAGGCGCGGATAATAAAGTATTTGTGTGGTTGTCATCTCGCACCTTCTCGCAGTCACGGGGAGTGTAAGTCTTGCTACATCTGTACCTGTCAAATCTAGTTGTAGTTAGTCCTTTAAGCACGGATACATCGAGATATTCCAAGATATTTTTAAAAAAATCATTCAAAAGCAATCAATAGCCAGCCACCATATAGTGAATAAAAGTATTACTTACCCCTGCCAGGATGAAGGCCATCCTTACCCTTGTCCTCCTCTTCAGTGGCACCAACATTTTAAACACTAGCCACTGGCCAGTAACCCCTTAATTACCGTAGCGGGTACTAACCACTACGGTAATTAAGGGGTTAAACATTGACACAACACCCTGGGAGGCCTAACCACCCCCCCTGGGGGTACAAACCCCCATAACATCGACCCTCTATTGCCATCATCACACACAAAAATAAGCAATAGCTCTATTAGCCAAATATGCTAAGAGCACTTTTGTTCATTTGTGATGCCAAAAAAAAAAATACATTATGATAGCTACATTAGCAACCAATGGGCACCCTACATCCCCCTTCATCCGCTCCCTCTACACCCAACCACCCAACCACCCAGACCCCTCTCCCCAACCACCACACACAGTAATGGGTAATAGCCCTATTAGCCAAATATGGCTAATAGTGCTTTTACCCATTTGTGTTGCATAAAAAATAGCACAATTAAAAAAGGGTGTAGTTGCCCCACAGTAGGGTTAGGCCTCCCAATGGGAGGGGTTAACACCTTGTTGCCTTAGTGATAGTAAATACTGAGGTAATTAAGGGGTTAACCTCTCCCGCTACCCTCCCGGAAGGCCTAACCACAAACCCTGGGGACACTACACCCTTCACCCGCCCCCTATACCACAAACAACTCGGTACTGGTGTATAACCCTTCTATAACCTAAGAGGTTAGCCACCTAGGTAATGAAGCTCTACTTTTATTTTTATTACATACAGTAGAATTGAGGCAGCGGGTCTATGGAGCTCAACTGCATTACTTTCAGGTCCATGGACCACCTGCTTCCCGAGTTACAGACCCCCAGTATGGTGCTCAAGCTTCTCCTGCACGTTTAAATGTCCTGGTAATGTGACGCAGGACTTTTAAACTTGCAGGATATACTGGCACCATATAAAGAGGCCTATACCTTGGGAAGGGGGTCGCCAGATCTGAAATTAATGTGGTTCAGTGTTATGGTCACGTATGTTGCTGCGTACTGTCCTAGAGACAGACCTGCTAGGCAGGGGTGGAGAGTAGAGACTGACCCGTACCTGGGATCCAAGTCCTGAAGCAGTAGAATCATGAAGTCCGGATCCAAGGACAGGGCAAGAGAAGGCAGGATGGTCGTGGGTACTGTTCCAAGATCAGGGCAAGGGAGAGGCAGGAGGGTCGAGGTACAAAAGCAGACAGAAACAAGCAGGGCCAGGAACACAGTCACAGAGTACCTTGCAGAGGCAAGGAGGAGAGGGGAATTAAGCCTTATAAAGGTAGCAGGCAGGATGTCCTGCCTCGGCGGCCATGTTGGGAGATCCTTATAGAACCCCCCTTTTAGTAGAAGACTCCTAATGCCAAGGGGCGGGTTTGGCAGAAAAACCCATGTGGAAATTCTTGACCAAGGCCAGAGAGTGGACATCGGATGCCTTGACCCAACTCCTCTCCTCCGGACTGTACTCCTTCCAGTCGATCAGGGACCCTCACAAGATATGACAGTCCAACATTTTCTAGACAACATATTCGGACAGACTATCCATGGAAATGGGAGCAGGAAGGGGTAGAGTCCTGGAAAACCGGTTACGGATGGCCGGTTTCAGCAAAGAGACGTGAAAGGTGGAGGGGATCTTAAGTGCTTCTCCAGGAAATCCTGTAATGAACGTTAAAATGTAGTCCCAATTGCGCAGAAGGCTGACGTAAATTAATATTATGCGTCGAGAGCCAGACCTCATCACTGACTTGGTATTCGGGTGACGGATTCCTACGTTTGTCCGTGTTTCTCCTCTGTGTCTCTGCTGCCATATGAAGAGTCGCCTAAATTCCTTTCCAGAGATCCTGTAGGTCATCGACTCTGGTAGCTGCTGCAGGAACACCTACTGCAGAGGAGTCGCGGGGAAAGGTAGTCGGCTTATACCCTAGAGCCACAAAGAAGAGAGAACACTTCAAGAACTCTTGGGACAGAGAGTTCATGGCGAATTCTGCCAGAGACAGCAGCTACATCCAATCGCCCTGCTGCTCGGAGACATAGCACCAGAGGAACTGGTCCAATATTTGATTGGTCATCTCTATCTGAACATTGAATTCTGGGTGGTAGGTGGAGGAGAAATGGAGATAATGTCCCAACAGCGACAAAAGGCCTTCCAGAATCTCATAATTAATTGGGAGCCCCTGTCGGAGACAATCTGTTTTGGTAAGCCAAGCAGACAGAATATCTCCCTGATGCAAATAACTGCCCGCTCTGGAGCAGAAGGACATTTTTACAGAGGAACGAAAGAATACTGTAAGAAAATTCCTTTGTATGATCAAATTATGACTCAGTTGCTCGTTCAATTTAATATCTAAAATGAAATATCTTCATGTCCATTTAGTTTGCATATACAAACTATATATACAGTATAGATAGATAGATAGATAGATAGATAGATAGATAGATAGATAGATAGACAGACAGAACATCAGTAAGAGTATGATCTGTGTTATAGAACTTTTCCAACAGCCTATAAATAGGTTTATTATATCTATAATTGTGAAACTCTGCTTTTTCCAGTAATTTAGCATGTATCAATGGTTCCGTTTTGTTGCTTTTATTCGATTGATGTATGTTTGACGTTTTTTATAGTATTATGGGTTTATTTCTATGTACGTTTTGTAGCTGTTGAGTATAAAGTATCTCTTTACTGGGCTCATGTTTTATGTGAAGACATCATATGGATTTGCTGGCTTCTTATTGCTACTTCGTTTAGATGTCACTCAGTTTTGTTGTTTCTATTTTTCTGTATACTTGTGTAGCCAGGTCCCCTCTGGCTCCCCAGACATTCGGTTCTCTCGCTCTCACCTGCGACAGCGTGAGGACAGTTGCAGGGGTGATCGCGTCACCGGGGGCTCCCGGCGACATCAGCTACAGGGCGCCGCCATCTTGTGTGCGTTTGCGCATACGTGGAAGTTCGCGCGCGTGCAGTATAGCCTCAGATGCGATATGGCAGCCATTACAGGGAGTGAGAAGAGGAGCCCCATAGTCAGGGACATCCCCCAGTTCGCACATGCGCAGTTATCAGCGGCGGCAGCCAGGGACGGATTAAAAACACAATGGCAAGCGTTTTATATTTTTTTTTTTTGGTTCCTGATAAAATAAAATAAATATTTATTTACATTCATGATAACCATAATCATGACACACACAACACACACACACACACACACACACACACACACACACACACACACACAACACACAACACACACACACACACAACACACACACACACACACACCCACACACACACACAACACACACACACACACACACACACACACACACACACACCTACAGTACACCAAAGAAAAAGAAAGAATGACAAAACAACATGAATCAGTTAATGGTTTTTTTAACTCTCAATTCTCACAGTGCTGTGCAAATCAGATTTACATATCAAATTCGAGAAGGGATTTTCCAAAGCGTTACCGTAAACAAAACCTCAAAGGATGGGGGGGGGGCTTGGGTGAGTCATGCGCAGTAATCAGCTAGCTCCCATCTCAAAGAGGATTATACACAAGCGCAGTGAGGTGATGCTTGGCTAGGGACGGATTAAAAACACAATGACAAGCATCAGAAAATGAATGACTCTGTAGAGGTGTCTGTCGATAGGAGTTTCAAATCCTTGAGCAAGCCTTGTGTGTGTGCATGGGGGAGGGGGGTACAGGGTAAAGCTGCATAAAGGATTAGAGTAGCTGGGCAGCAGTTAAAAGAAATGACATAATTTCAAAAGGCAGGTCATCATAATAATTTGATCCCTACACCCCCAAATACAGTACATAAAAAGCACACAAATCAACCATGTGCAGTAAAACGCTACAGCACAGATTGAATATCGTAATATCAAGATGGTTTTTGCAGGCTTGTGGAGAAAATAAAAATAAAAAATGATTGGTCACTCACTCAAGCAAGCAGTGGTGAATTTACTGGCGCAAACGCAGTAATCATCAGCTGTCAAGCAGGAATGTGATTGAAACCAGAAAGACACACATTCAAAGTAATGGTGTGGGAGAGGTGTACTGCACTGTAGAGAAGATAAGAAATTGAAATACCCTGCAGAGCAGTACATTATCCTGTGTGTGTGCGGGGGCGAGCGAGGGGAGAGCACTGTATAGGCCGAAATGTGATACTGTTACAGTACTGTACACGCCTATGCATTTCAACAATTTTCAAATGAGACATACAGCACTGCAAATGCATGTATACAGTAAATATGCAAATTTACAATTACTGCGAGCGCACACGCAGACTGTGTACTGACGTAGGTTGATCTGCTTCCAAGACTTCCAAGACAACAGTTCGCGAACGCCCCCCTGAGTTTTTAGACGGTATTGCAGTATTGCAGACAGCGCTAATAAAATGCTAATATCACGACCGCTAAAATAACGCAATTCACTCCGGACCAAAAAAAAAACGCATCTGCCCGCGATTATCAGAGTGCCGCAGATCCGGCCGCCACTGTACTTTCAAATCCACAAGAAAAAGAAAATATTATATATATATTGTATATATTAAAACTGATGCATAGAGAAACGTGTTATCCTGCATCTTAGTGCAGGAGGGTCTTGTCATATCCTTTGCCCTGTGTACATCTGCGAGGGATTTGGGGGGGGGGGTTGAAGAGTAAATAGTTATTTAACGATTAAGGACTTTTTGTAAAAATGTTAAATATATATATTTTTAACATTTTAACAAAAAGTCCTTAATCCTGTAAGAACATCAGTGTATCAATAATGTACTCACCGCCCAAGACAGCACCTGATAATCTACCCCTTTAATTCAGGTTGCAAAAATCCATTAGTGTTTTATAAATTTTAATGAAATCAGCAATGCATATTTAAGTATAGTATGATGGGAAGGATCTTAGTTAGCGTTTGGCAATTCAAAGAAAAATTGGTTTTTGAAACTGAACAGCTTTTAAGGCATGATCACAATTATCGTGAAGGTCATATTAGAAGTGCAAGCTTTCTCATCTGTAGTAACAAACTATAAGAAGCAATTAGCGTACATGTATGTGTAATGATTTTCAGATTACAGTTCGTTTACTGTGAGTTTGTGTCGGTTCTTCTATCGATATTTTATAATTACTGGAAGAATGGATTTCCCCATATAGTTAACCTGGATCTAGTTGTTCTATTGTTTCTGAAGTTTAAGACCTACAGTAGCAAAATACTGCAGTAAATTAACTATTGCATGTTCAGAGACTTAAATAAAATATTTTATTGGGTACATGTATGTTTTAACTTGAAATTAAAGGATTGAGTTCAGTATTTTTGCTTTCTATTTGCACACAAATGAAAGGATGTCACATGATAATATATGGATTGTTTGCTGCAAAAAAATGGGGAAACCTAAAATTATTTTCTTTCAGTGACGTAGACAGGATCAGGGTAGTAGCAGTCTTTTATACCTTACATTAATGTGGCCTGCCAGGAACCAGCACATCCAAAGTTAAAATGATGAAATTGTAAGGTATAAAAGACTGCTACTACCCTGATCCTGTCTACGTCACTGAGGAAGCAATAGCGAAACGCGTCTGACGTTTTTTGGTTACCGCAAGCCACCGTAGTGAGGAGTTTGACTTCCCTGCCATTTGGCCCAGCATCTTGCCATTTGCGCATGCGCATGCGCAGCGGATCAAAGTAGCTGTATATTGTGTGTGCAGAGGGGAAAGACGGCCGGAGAGGGATCCAGCCTGTGCACGGGCTTTTGGAAATCCTTTCTGCAGCCTGCTGAACTCAACGCACAGACAAAAAGAACCTGCCAGCAGGGAACCAGCCAAGACAAGACACCCCAACCCGGAAAGGGACGCGCTGTGGAGTCTGGCGACATCTCCTTCCTATGCCAATAGATATTGGTCGATTGTGAGTGTTAAATCTCTTTTACTTACCTGTTAATAAATTGTATTGCACTATTTTTTTCCCCTTTCTTTTTATTTTCTTGAGGAAGATACCAGGAGGCACCCCCTCATCCCAACCCCATCCAATCACCCACAGAGGAGAAATCATCTAATCAAAATTGGAGACTAGATGTGAGTGTGTCTCCTCCTAGAAGTGAATTTTTATTGTCTACCCCCCCCTCCCCCTAAATGAAGAAGTGAATTGTGTATAACCTTTGTGTTGTTTTTTCACTGTGGTTCCCCTTTCTTCCCTTCAATTTCATACGTTCTACACATCGTGGAGCCACAAGTGGAGCAACGCGCCTGAGGACCCTTCCCCTTTTTTCCTTCTATCTAGTGAGGATTGGAAAGAAATTCTCAGAAAATGCAAAACAAGAGAACCCTCGAAGTGGAGGATGAGTCATCTCGTTCTCGCGACGAAGAAAGGAAGAGAATGAATCCTGCTTGTCAAGATGAAACTCCAGAACATATGTAAGTGGAGAAAGTATCCAAAAACCGGTGCTACAAAATGTCAAGCAGTAGCACTGCAACAATTTGAAATAAATATATCAGTTCTGCCGCAGGACCAAATCCACTGTAGTCATAAGAAAAGAAAGGGCATGGGGCTCACAGTGTGCAAACATGGTAGGATACCTCGGGAAGGGGGCCAATATGTGGTAGGGAGCGGGGGTCCTGAGCGCAGACCTCCAAAAATGACACTCCGCCACTACCCTCACTAATCCCGGTGTTTTAGGCACAGCCCGTAAGCCCCAAGGGGCGCGGTACTCACAGACTTGACTCGTCGCTGCCGTCCACCAGTTGCCATGGTTATCCAAGACTTGATCCAGGTGCAGTATCAGCGTGCTCCAGCCTCAGGAAGTCAATCAAAGAAAAGTAAGTATAGCGGTTCACAGCCGTCTGTGGGGTAAAGAAATGCGCAATCCAAAGATGAATAAAAACAGACTTTAATGTGCACTAGACATTACAAAATGCCACAAGACTTTGACAAAGTCCTAGCTACAGGACGAAACGTGTCAGAGTGTTCTTGTGGCATTTTGTAATGTCTAGTGCACATTAAAGACTGTTTTTATTCATTTTTGGATTGCGCATTTCCTTACCCCACGGACAGCAGTGAACCGCCATACTTACTTTTCTTTGAAACTCCAGAACAAACTCAAGAAAGAAGAGCAACAAGTTTTAAAATTGCTATGGCAGCTCCCAGCAGAGAAACACCCTCACTGTCTTTGTTATGAAAGACGTGAAATCAAGAGACAGTGCAAACTGCATGTTGCAAATGAATTGCCAGAACAAACAATCACCAGAAGACAACTTACCTTGGAGATAGTTTGCATTGCAGTAACAATGACACATCAGCAAACTACCTCTAGAAAAGCTGACAATGTTCAGTGCCTCAAACTTAGATGCCAAACAGTGAGTGGACCCGTGACAAACAACACAATGCAGAACAATGCATTGAGGCGTAGAATATGTTCCTTTAATCAGCAATCAGACACAATCACATTGAAGTATTTGAAGAGAACATGCAAGGCTTGACTTGGTGAACTTGCATATCTTGTCAATCAGTCTTTTTGGTCATTGTTGTGCGATGACCTTCATCCATGAATGACCATATCGCTGAATGTTGCTGTTCCATCATTCAAATTATGTAGAACTTCAGTGTAGCTCAATTGATTGAGTATATTGAATTTAACTTATTGTGTTTCTCTGACAGATAGAGAACTTATTACGATTTTTCAAATTCAATATGTTGAGAATATTGATTATACAATTTGGTTTCTTGATAAAAACTGGCGATTGAGTTTAGAACCTGACATGTGCTGTTACGTGTAGCTCTCTTTCCCCCACCCTCTGGGAGATAAGGCATCTACGGTGTATGTGGTGCTTTACCTGTGGCTCACCAGAGACCTGAACCTCCACCTCTGGGAGCCTGGGGTGTACCTGATTCAATAGGTGACAGCGCCTCCACCTGCGCAGGATACTAACTAGATGGGATAACCCCGCAGAGGAACAAACAATAATAGCACAAAAAATATAACAATAACCTTTACTTATGAACATGTATATATTCAGCAATAATGAAAATAGTTATGCTACTGGTTTCAGTTACCACTTAACCACGCAGGGCCTTTCCCACCACTGTGTAACCAACACCGTGTCCACAGTACCTGAAGTGACCCTCGGGCACCCAACCAACCTTGGTGTCCACAAGTATACAGCCCCCACCCCTTATGTGTGGTCAGCGCTGCCACTATGGTGTGTATATTTGGTTGGTGCACTTAAGCATATAGGTACATGTCGGGTGCTCCAGCACCCGGGCGCGCCGATTGGAAGACAGAGAGGATCCGCCGATCCAACGATGTCATCCGCAATGAGTCAGCCTCTGCATGGGATGGTATCCTGCTGAAGTGTCCCACACGAAGATAGTCTTTACTCCTTGCAGTGTGATCTGGTCACAATTGTCAGGGCCGTGCAGCTTGCAGCTGTGCCTTACTTACCAAATAGCTAATGGGACAGGATCCCTACCTAAAAGCCTGTCCCTGTTGCAGCCACAATCTTATTGTATGAGTCAGGGCCTAGCTGGAAGCTAGGGGCGAATCTGGCCTAGTGCAGAGGGTCACAGACCCCTGCACATACCTCCTACCCTGTCCTTGTCCCGGCACCGACTGCTAGCGTGGTCCCTGCGCGCGAAATGTATCTTTCCCCAAGCGGGGGAATCTGGCTGCGTGATTGGCTCCCTGGCATCATGTGCCTTGCAGCCCTGATCGGGAGCCGCCGGTTGTCATCGGCGATGCACTCGCCCGGCGCAACCTACCCTTGCAGCAACCACACTTTCCCCAGCTGCAGCGGAGGTAAGGGGGAACCCAGGCCACATACGGATAAAACAGAACACTGACCATGCACACATAAGAAAAGCAAAGTTTACTTGCTCCTCCAACAAAGTGGAATAGCATACAGAAGTTTCCTAGTTCTGTGCTTATAATGTGGCTTACATAATACTCTAACGGCTTTCATTAACTGCATCAAAAAGTGACATATGAGATTGATGTAGGTTTGATAAATCAAAGATGATGCAACATTTTTTTGCACCAATTACAGAGTAAATCCAAAAATTAGAAGGGAAATGAAATCAAAGAAATGAATGCAACTGTTGCATTTTCTATACATTTAATAATATATTGATTGTAATTGAGTATAGTATTTCACATTTTAGTTAACAAAGAATATACAATTGCCCTTATTCAGTAAGCTGCACTAGCGCTGATCTGGCGCTATTGCATGGAAAGACCAATTGAAGTAAATGGGACAAGTGATGCAAGAGTCAGATCTGCGTTGTCACAACTTAAGGGTCAATGACAATGATCAATGATCTACAATGTCCCCATATTAATCCCCATATTAATCTTGGAAGTGATCTACAGGTACATAGTTCCAATCACGGTGTTTATTTCGTGCCACAATATACCATTATTCATGCACAAGTAGTCATATTGTCACAGTAGATTTATTAGAAGGTTTACACTGGTTTATTTTTTGCTGTTTGATTATCACTGTTCAACACAACATACTGAGGACTAGTACCAAGGAGGACTTTTTCTTCACCCCTTAGGAAGAAGTGCTGCTGCTGATCTCCTCTCCCTCTAAAAATTGCCCTTTGGATCCTATTCCCACCCATCTCATCAAATCTCTGACCCCTGCTCTAATCCCTACGCAAACACATAGTTTCAACTTGTTCCTCAGTGCTGGTACCTTTCCCACCTCCTTCAATCATGTAACAATTATACCTTTACTCAATAACAATAAGTTTGACCTTACCTGTCTCTCTAACTATCGCTCTGTCTCCCTTCTGCCTTTTGCCTCTAAACTCCTTGAACGTCTTGTATTCTTTTCTTTTCTCCCTTTCTCCCTTTTATTACCTCCTATTCTACAATCAGGCTTCCACACTGCTAACTCCAACAAAACAGCCCTCACCAAAATAACTATGATCTGCATGCTGCCAAAGACAAAGGTCATTGCACCTTGCTTATATTACTCGACCTCTCTATGGCCTTTGATACTATGGACCACCCTCTTCTCCACATTTTCCATACTCTTTGTATCCATAACAGAGCTCTATTTTGGATTTCCTCTTATCTCTCGGATCGTACTTTCAGTTCATCTTTTGTTAGCTGGTAAAAACATCCTACGTACATTTAGGAGTGTCGGCAACCAACCACATGGCTTAACACAAACACAGTGGGAACCTACCGTTCTGGTTCGTGTAAAGAGTGCCTGTATATATACTCCTCAAAGGAGTTCAGTAACTGGAATAACTCAAAAACATACAAGATATGAGTTTTATGAACTGCAAAACTATGGGGGTAATCTACATGGCCACATGTCGATGTGGAGCAAAATACATCGGGAAAACATCACACCAATTTAGACAACATATTTTAAAACATTCGAGTACCATTAAAAACAACATAGATACCCCTGTAGCTACAGTAGAGATATCAATCTGGTTCACAAGGGGGACGCTACATATTTAACATTCCATGGCATTGATCATATGTCACTGGGCATTAGAAAAGGTCAGATAATGTGTTGCTTAGAAAAGAGGCTAAGTGGATTTACACTATGGGAACATTATCTCCCAGAGGGAGATAAGGGAATGAATCCCTAATTGGGTGCTCTAGAATCCTCCTGGTGAGCCGTGCAGTCTCCATGCGCTCCGTCACGACTCCTGATCACAATTCTCTTGCGAGCAGGAGTCACAGTCGGCAGAGCGCAGCACCCCCTCGCAGCGAGCCCGGTCCCATTGTGCAGTGGCTATTGTCCCTGCAGCGTCCCCAACAGCGGGCACTGCAGTAGCCAGCGGGGACCTGATCTAAGGCTACGGCCCGCTGTCTGCGCTGCACGCTCGCCTGCCAGGCTGGTGGCGTGTGTAGCTCTGATCCCTGGACTGCAGTGAGCTACAGGGGGAATGACGGGGGGGAGGATGTGATTGAGGTGTGGTGTGGGGCATGGCCATTACATCACCCGGCAGGTTCACCCTCATTGGATGAACAGCCGGGGGCGTGGCCACCACGCTCGTCGCCAGTATTGATGTAAATGTTCCTGTCTTCAGCTCTTGTCCCTGCAGCACTCGCCATAGCTGGCACTGCAGTAGGCAGCAGGGACCTTGCCTTAGGTGGAAATAAGAATACAAACATTAACAGTTTTGGCACATAGAATAACATGACTTGATATTGCATATAGAAAACAGCTAGTTGGTCTATAAGCTATCCTTGACACTAATAGAATGCTTTAGGATGTGTTTACAAATCTGTATTGGTATCCCTACATAGCATTAAACATCATTCACATGTTACTCAAGTTTGAAGATATACACCATGAGATCTCAATAACCAGAAGTTTAATAGCATACAGAGACAGTGGATCTTTGAACACATTATATCATCTCTCATTTTTAACCTTTTAATCCTATAGAGGACATTACCTCAAATCTCCTCCACTTTTAAAATGGTCTGTCTCTGCATTTCTGCAAGCAACACCACAGAGTTAGACTTGGAAGGGGTATGTCTGATTGCGCTTCAATAAGGTTGCTCGTTTCTGTATACTAGGGAACCATGACAACCCCTCGGCTTCCACATCTCTGAATATTACCCTGGAGGCGTGGTCCTGAATGGATATACTGATTGCACCTGAACACAACAGCTGCGCTTTGTGTACATAAAACTATGGAAAACCTTGGATTTAAAGAGCAGAATGAAGCTGTGACCCACCCACCACCTACAAAGTTTTGATCTAGAACTAAACGAGCTTTGGGTGAAGACATCAGCGTGACTGAGACACAACACATGTCTCAGCCGAGGTGTGCATACACCAGCTAAAATCTCCTTCATAACTCTGAATGTAGCAAGCTTAACTAAGATGTGGACCCACTGAGGTAACTACTAGTGATAGCCAGAGTACAATATATCCATCCTAACTTCCTGGTGCTACAAAACTGGTACAGTACTTTATTATCAGCGTTTGTGATACTATATAGGTTAATACATCACCCCCACACTATAGAGTGGACAATGTGAAGCAATTATCATTTACTTAGTGGCAACATTGTTTGCCTTGGTGGGACATTCTAACTTATCCAAAGTAATTACCTCTCCTATACACCTTCTTTGTTTCCATTTTCACTCCTTTATGTAGTATGGTTTTACCATCTACCATCTTAACAGTTTGGCGCCCGTTTGGCGTTTGTTATTATATATAGTCACATTTAGTAAATATCTGATATATATTTTAGTATATAATAGGATAACATTTGGACAATCCTATGTACATTAAAGACAATTTCTGTAGGATATCTGCTTTTGAGATTCCAAAGTTACTTTGAAAGGATTTTTTTTTTAGCTCTACACCATCGCTGAAATAGGTTTTAAATGTTATATGGTTTTTATTTTTTGATTGTTCAATAAAAATGTATTATTTTTGAAAATTAGTAGAGGGATTCTTTCATTTTCGTAAACTCATAGTTACCCCCCTTCCCAGATAGCACCCCTATAGAATGTAATTCTACGCTTAGCTGAGCAGGGATACCCCCCTCTTTTCGTTATATTTTGCTGGCTACTCCTCCTCCTTTGTTGATCTATCTGTGGGCGTATCCATGGGACCTCTTCTCATTTCTCTTTTTACACTCTTTCTAGGTGACCTCATCACATCTCTTGGGTTCAAATATCAATCGCCTCTTTACTGATGACTAAAAAATGTACCGTATAACCCCTTACCAAAGTATCTGAATGTCTCTCCACTACAGATGCAGTGATATATAAATTCCCCTTGGGAAGGAGGAAGCTGCTGATGAACGGAGCTCATGGAAATGCTATGATCACCAGGGTCTGAGTCTTTTATAGTGCTATCAATTGGCCTAATTGTTCAATTAACCAGAGCATATGTTACTAATATTTGAACAGCTGTTACATACAAATGATTCTTACATAAGAGATCTTAGATCACAAGTTTACCCAACAAAACATGAACAGGTTATCTCCTATCCATATACCCCTACTTTATATAAATGTATAAATATAAACCCATATAGACAGATCATGAACATAAAATCAAGAGATTATAGAAAGAAAGAAAAACAATATTGGTAACAACAAAAAAAGGGGAATTAAAATGGCTGAAGGGAAAAAGATAGATAGATAGATAGATAGATAGATAGATAGATAGATAGATAGATAGATAGATAGATAGATAGATAGATGTACCTATTAGATGTACCTATTAGAATGTACAGTGTTGTTTGTTACTGTACATACCAATTTATTTTAATTTTAAATATTGAATTTCTCTGAAAGGGTTAAAGCAAATTGTCTGAAATTTTAATACAAGTTGCAACATAATAAGTTTAATGTTTCGTATCATGTCCGGTTGATGAGATTACAAGATAGGGGCTGCACCGATTTGGTTGTAACTTCTGGCAGATCTAAGTTAGTGTAGCAGAAAGGTAACCTCAAAACATATTTAGAATCGGTCAAGGCGTTTGTTCTGTGAGAGAGCACATGAACAAAAACACAAACACACGACCAAAGAGGTCACAAAGTATAGTTGAAGTTTTCATTTCACTCACTTCGCTCACTCATTCATCCAATAATATTTAGAATATATTGATTAATAAATATGAACTTTTTCAAAGTGCAAAATAGATAAGGTAAATATTTAATAGTTTTTTTTCACAATATACTGTATTTTTTATCAACTGTGTTGTATGTTCAATATGGACTCATTGCACATATATTAATGAGTCCCAATCCATGGACTCTCCCTCATTACCTCTCACTTTTACTCCACGCTCACAACAAATTAAAAATATAATAAACAGCTAAGGAACTGCTTAAACACAAAAAATGAAATATAAATGTTGTTCCATGCTGGCGCTGCAAAACACTACATACAGTAGTATGATGTTACTATTTCAAATTCAGGAGGAGCTCTGGATAAACTTGTACAATAAGTGCTGTTGTAGCATTCGTTACATCTCAATGCTTATTGTTAGTCGCCTAGTAAAAAGTATAAGTACCTTAGGATATTTCCATCATGAATCTTTCCTAACACATCAATGCTTCACCTTGCAAAAGGAAAACTCCTCACTGAAATGTCAAAAAAATATAAAGATAGATGAATTAGAAACAAAGGCTTTAATGTAACATTGTACTTCTCATCTTGATCTGTAAAATGCATTTTACTAAAAAATTCTACGTAGTTTTGAACTGAACATCTTTCCAGTTATAAATCCAAAAATACTTCTTTACTGTGGAAATGTCCTATATAGCATTTATAAAAAAAAGTCTGTGTGATAAATATTATAAAATCCCTTTTAAAATGAACTATGCTGCTCAAGGATTAAAAGTTGAATAAAGTTTCCCTTATGTGAAAAAGTTTTTAATTAAGTAACTCTTTAATATATTGTAAGGGTTATGCCACTTCAGTCATAGGGCTTATTCACTAAACTTCGATAAATGCATTATTGCACTATAAGTGCTCTTTTGGAGTGATACTGCATGTCTAGCTATTCACAAAGCTTCGCTAACATGGCAATATCACTTTAAAATGGCTTTTTACTGAGCTATAACACACTGGCTGTAACAATTAGTGCCCCAAACTTGCAATTTTGTGCCAGCATCTGCTATTCACTAAACTCCGATGGTGAGATCAGAATTGTAATTGACATAACAAGACTTTCTTTTATTTTTACTAGGATTGTATCCGGGTGTCTCTGGGGGTTCTCGGGGGTATCCAGGGGTCCCTGTGGGTCACCGCGGCCTCTGGGGGCTTCCGGAGCCCTCCAGAGCTTACTTGCAAATCATTCTTCCTGGTAATGCACAGGTTATTAAGAATTTATATTAGTGTTAGGGACCCTTGAGATGTGGTCTGCCGTGTAGTGGCTCAGGGGCTTACAACACTTTGGCCAAAATGTTAAACTAAAAGACCATTTTATTTAATAGATATCTATACATATATATTTAGGCACTGTACCGTGTATAAGTTTCACTGGATGTGCACTGAGCTCTGTCTGTGTTTCATGTTCTGTCTCTGGTTTTATATATATATTGCAATGCTCAGTAGCACTCCTCTGTGACACTTATATGTTTATATATTTGTTGTGGTTATTTTGGGGGTTCAATATGAGCTTGTAGGTGTCCTGTATGTTTTACAATTCTTGTTCAGCTGGTCTTAGCTGATTGGAGGGTGGCAACCTCCTGCCTAATTGAGGCTCACCCCCTCCCACATTTAAATGCTTAAAAGCTCACTCCATAGAATCTCCCACTCTCAGGGAACTTGCTTGTGTAATGGGTATTCCCCCACCCAATCGCATATAGAGTGCATGTGAGGGGGAACCTATATGTTACCTGGTGTGGTGTGTATACCTACAAATTCACAGGAGGTCTGAGCCTCCGCTGATGGGAACCTGGGGTGCTTCTCTGGAACGTTTCTTGTCAGCGCCTCCACCTATGTGAGATTCTAGGAGTGTAGAGTGGCCCTCACATAGGAACATCCATAAAGTAACCAGCCCACACCAAAGGTTATGGCTAAAAGGGTTTACTATATGGCAAATAACACAACACAACATACTTCAACAATATGACATTGACAGTGTCCCTCTATAACACTAATAGGCACAACAACCCGGTCACCACGCAGGGCTTTGTACCCCACACGTTATATCAATAGTCCCAAATGTCCCACAATACCCCAAGTGAGTGACTGTTGGTAAAGTTGGTGCACTTGATGACTGACTGTACCTGCCCAGTGCTCCAGCACCTGAGGCTGCAGATTCTTCACAAAGGATCCTCCGCTCTGCGATCTCCTCTGTGATGTCCTGCAACTCTACCTGGCGGTGGGTGACTCCCGCATGGAGTGATCCACCTTTGGAAAGTCTCTTATCTCTGCAGCCGCAGAGATGATTCCTTATACACTGACCCTTCTTGTCAGAGCACACAGCACTGCAGCTGTGGCACTGACTGAACTGACTAACCTGACTGCTAACAGGGCAAAGTCCCTACCTTAGGGGCCTTCCCTAAATCAGTCACAAGCTGAAGGGGAGTGGGGTCTAGCTGGGGCCTAAGGGGAGAAGCTCACTCCATAGCATCTCCCACTCTCAGGGAACTTGCTTGCTTGCAGTATGATTGTGACAAATCTAATACAGAGTGCTTTCCTGTTAATGTACAGGTTAATAAAAGCTTCAAACTTAGAACTATGCAACTAATTTTGACAGATTTATTATAAATCATTCTTCCTGGTAATGCACAGGTTATTAAGAATTTATATTAGTGTTAGGGACCCTTGAGATGTAGTCTGTCATGTAGTGGCTCAGGGGCTTACAACACTTTGGCCAAAATGTTAAACTAAAAGACCATTTTATTTAATAGATATTTATACATATATATTTAGGCACTGTACCGTTTATAAGTTTCACTGGATGTGCACTGAGCTCTGTCTGTGTTTCATGTTCTGTCTCTGGTTTTAAATATATATTGCCATGCTCCGTAGCACTCATCTGTGACACTTATATGCTTATATATTTGTTGTGGTTATTTTGGGGGTTCAATATGAGCTTGTAGGAGCATGGCAGAAAGAATCTGATGAATCTTTAATTCTAAACTGATGATGTCATTGCCCTTATTTGGGAGGGAGAGACAGTAATTATGATACAGACAGGGGATTTCAGTAGAGGAAATAGAAATTTGTTGTTGCCCGTATACAGTGGCAATCTTTACTGTTACAAAGTTATATAGTAGATGAGGTTAAAAAAAAAAGCACATATGTCGATCGAGTTCGACCCATGTTAAATTTAGACGTCAGATACGCATCCTATTTTTGCATTTACACTACAGGTATATTGATCCAGAGGAAGGCAAACAAAACCCCCAGTGAAACATTATTCAATGATGTTTCATAAGAGGAAAAATCAATTCCATCTTGACTCCAGTAACAGAAATCAGATTACTCCCTGGATCAACTCCTTCCCATGTTTACTTATTTGGTATATCCCTGTATAGCTTTCCTTTCTAAAAGATGTCCAACATTATTTTGAAGATATCTATTGTATCTGCCATCACAGTCTCTATGGGTAATGAATTCCACATTTTAACTGGCTTTACTTTAAAGAACCCTTTCCTCCAATGTAAAGGGATGCTCCTGTGTTGTTCATACTGCTCCTTGAATGAAAGCTTCTTGTATTGACCTTGAATATATTTATATACTGCTGCGACACACTTTATTCGAGCAAATACCCAGTATGTATCTGGCAGATACCTGGAATGCGCCGCTCCTCACCTCTGACAAGCCCCGTTGTGTTTGCCTTCCCAGCCATGGTTCATGCCTGGCTGACGGGCGGCTGATCTGTTAAATGATAATGATTAGGATTTAATAGGCTGCAATGCTTCGCGTGTTTACCAGATGGCATAAATTCATGAATTGTAATGCAGTATATATATATATACTGTGCAGTATTGCAGCCAGCGGGAATAAAATGCTTCAATCCCTGCCTGGAAAATAACGCAATGCACTCGGGCAGAAAACAGTCACAAACCTCAATACACCCGAGTATACCCGAATTCGTGGGACTAGCCGAGCTCGAATAAAGTGTGTCGCCAGTGTATAGCTATCATATCCCCTCTTAGACACCAATTTACTAATGTAAGGAAATCTTATATAGCTAGTGTAGCTCATTGCCCCCCCTCACCCCCAACCTCATATCGGGCACCCCAGGGTGTGTCATGGTCTGGGTACATGTCTGTATGTGGTGCATACCTGCTGGCAACAAGAGGGCCTGAGTCTCCCGCAGTGACATGGGGGACAACAGGACAGGTTTCTTGGGTGGATGCCTTCATTCTCCTTCAATGGTGCAGCGCCTCCGTCTGTAGTAGGCCCCAGGGATACAGGGTGGAAACCCTACTGCAGAATCCCCTCCCAGGGATGAGAGATTCTAATCTCACACTCTGTCTCTTTAACTAAAACTCTTTATTGCTTCACAGCAGCAGCTGCAGCAGCAATAATTCAGGAACAGACAGTATACAGCTAGCCAGCTGTACTTCTTCAGGATGTCCCTGCCTCCACTCTGGGCCTCAGGGCCACCCAGAGTGGGGATGGCTTTTCCCTCACCCCCTAAGCAGGGTGAGAGGTACTTGGTCCACCTATCTATATCTATCAGCTCTACTCATCTGGATCCTAACGCACTACAACTAGTACTAGACCCAGAACCAACTAAATAGGAAGTGCACTGCTCTTTATAGTTTCAGCAGGCACCGCCCCTGTGTCTCTTGATTGGACATCGGGTCAGCTGACCTACCTTCACCATTTCAGAGCAAGTGCTTGAGGTGGGGAAAACCCATGATAACTCCTGGCAAACCTGCCCTTAACAAGGATTACTGCGCAGGAGGAGGATAGAAATATAGCCCATAATCTTACCAGGGCTACACTAGCATTAGAGGAGTGGTAGTGAGCATGAGAGGAATGTCAGTGAGGGAAGTGGAGGTGTGATGAATGGAGATGGGAGGAGAGAAAGTGTGAGAAGCAGAAGTGTGGGGAGTGGAGATATGAAGAGTGGAGTTGTGGAGGAAGTCAGGAGGCCTAGAGGGGCACATGCAAGGGTAGAGATATGGGAGTCGAGCAGGGGCCCCCGGTATAAGGGGCAGCAAGACAGCCCTGGGAGGATTACTGAGGAAAAAAGGAATGCAAACAGCACACCTCTGAAGCCTCAGAGGAAGAGGCTCAAGCTGTTTTTGTGTCTCCTGTAGCACATAGGTGGGCACCATGTTGATGGGATTCACAACATATGCTTTTCACAATAGAAGATCTAGGTCCTGGTTGAGCAAGTGGTTAAGAATTACGATTGGCTTTTTGGTCTCTTATCTGGAGTGTACACCGATAACAGAAGTACAGTGACAATATATCAAGACACAAAATGTGTATGTGATTCAAAAATAGGAGAGATCCCACTCACATGGTGTAGAATTAAATGAAGCATGTAGAGTAAAACTCTGGTTTTAGGTACTCTTCAGTACATTGCAGGAACATTCACTAATAAGAATTTTTTAGACGACCAACTTTGCAAATGCAAGAGAACGCCGATCTCATAGAAGATGACAAGATGGCTTCGGGAACCAACTCATCGAGGATTTTGAGCAGTTCTTGCAAAATTTGCAAGTTTGCTATTCAAAAAGCCTTGATGAGTTGGCCAAATCGTACGGGGACTAAATTTTCGAGTGAGTTCTTGCTCTTGTCCAAACTCATCGAGAGGGAGCTGCCAAACGGCAAAATAGCACGACTTCGAGAAACTCACGCTATTCTAGTAGCCTTGAGAATCTCATCGGGGCTCTGAAATAGCGAGTTTGTCGCAGATTTCATCTCCCCACCCCAAGGGGTATGTAGTAATTAAGGGGTCAACCTCCCTCCCCCGCTTTCCACCCGGGCGGCCTAATCACCCGCCCCAACGGAACTACCCCCTCCCTCTACCCATCGATTGGCACAGTGGTACATCATGCCCATATAATGTGGGCATGATTAACCATTAAGGCAGTCAACAAGCAACCAAAAAAATATAAAACAATCATCAAAAATTTACCAGAATTATAAAAAAAACAATCATCAAAGTGTACCTGAATTAAACAAAGCAAACAGCAAAAATAAGCCAGAATTGAAATAAGCAAACACCAAAATAAACAAGAATACAGAGGGAAAAAAAGGAAAATAAAAGGGAGGCATACACTCAATAATGCACAGACAAGCAAGGCAAATCAGCTGGTCTGTATTATACAGCAGGCTATTGAGGTAATGGGCCCAGCCTCCAGAGTGCAATCCACAATTTGGGCTACCAGCAACTCTTCTGGCTAATCAGCCCCCCCCCCTCCTTTCATATTGCCCACATATCAGTGAGCTAGGCAGCGTGGTGGGCGACATCACCAAGCAAGGTGATTCCCTGTTTTAAAGTTAACAATTCAACATTTTATCTTTGTACATGAAACATTTTAGGGCATTAGTGTAGCATACCGTCAAAACCCTACACGTATACAGTACATTTTCTTCTGTTTGCCAAAGTAACAACTTTCAAACACATGAATAATGAGAACACAAACAGCGTTCACTGCCCATACGATTACAGAAAATAACAGTCCATTTACAAAATGTCATGGTTATTTTCATAAATGTCGTACTTACCGTGGAAAAGAATGAATCAGGAGGCTGAAACAATTCCACACGTCGAATACATTTTTGCACCATCTTGTGTTAAACCAATGAAGCAGCCTGAAATATTGTCTTCTTCTTTCAAGAAGTACTGTATATCCATCCCAACTATTATCTCATCAATCAGAACACAAGAAAATATGAATTCCAACAAGAACTTAAAATCAATGTAAACTAAGCATCAATAGCAGCCACTTTTTACTTTCTGCAATCACTTCATCTTTAAAAGTCGAATAACAGTTGTGGCAAAGATCTCAAGTCAGAGAAAAAGAGAAACTATTACAATTAGGCTGAAACTGACTTCTATATTTTTATTTTGACCATCCTAAACATACATTCATAAAATACCAATGTCTTAATGTACTGTAGTAAGGTCCGAAGGCACTTAGTCATGCTTGTGAATTAATGCTACTATTAATTTAAGCATTCAATACTGTAGTTGTACTGTACATTACAGAAGTTTGTACTGTACACCTGAAAACAGGCAGATTTGTTAGCTTTAAATAGTGTAATTTTACATTTACTATATAAAAATCCTAAAATGTAACTTAAAAAAAAGTATTTTATTTCATTAAATTAAAGTAACTTGTTAATCATAATGTAACCATGTATTTTTCTATAACTATGTGCCCAGGACATACTTGGAAACGAGAGGTAACTCTCAATGTATTACTTCCTGGTTAAACATTTTTATAAATAAATACATAAAATAAATAAACAAGCGTCTTTATATTGGGGCAGATGCGTTTGCCAAAATTATTTATAAAAACTGCAGTCTTGGTGACTTTTTTGGAAATGGGAAAAGGTAAAAATTATGGTAGGTTTTGCTATATTTTTCATTATGTTGGAATAATATCTTAAGTGATCAGAATACCCGTGATCATGATCCATTGCTGACTAGTCCCACAATGGAAAGGAAATCACACACAAAATACAAACAAAAATTAAAGTGGTTAAATTCTGAAAATAAATAATATATTCAATGAATACTGTTTCTTTATTATTAATTAATAATCCCCAAAATATAGGGCATTAGCTGAAAATTGACTTTAACCCACCTGGGGCATTGATGTATTTATGTATGTATAATTGTATTAGCAGCAACAGTGTACGTAGCACTTTACAATACAGGGAAAATAAAATATAAGCAATAGGGATAAGTGAGGAAAGTAAATTATAACATAAGTTAAAAAGAGACCCTGCCCAAAAGAGCTTACAATCTAAGTGGTATATTGGGAGACATACAGACATAGTAGGATTACAAGTACAAGTCAGGGAATTCAAGTGCCTTTATAGGCATAAATAATTTCATGAGATGCTTCTTTTATGATTTCTCTTAAACTTGGATTTAAAAAAGAAAAGTGCTTGGCACAAATTCCATAAGCAGGGAAAGTGAAGAAAGTTTAATATGTGACAGATCTGGGGTGGTAAAAAGGTACAAAGATTAATCTCCTTTGGGTGGAGCATAAGACTAAAGGAGTGTAGCGAGAGATCACAGGAGATATACTGTATAGAGGTGCAAGGGAGTGAAGAGCACTAAAGAAAAAGTGGCAAATGTTGTAGTTTATACAGAGATTATTAAGAACCAGAGGAGAAATTTCAGAAACAGATGTAGATGTATCCGGACTCTCTTTTGCTTCAGTGAAAGCAAAAAGCGCGGCTTTCCATGGCATTGCTGTGGTCAGTCTATTACTCCCAAATGTGACCACTCACAATGAGGTGTCCCACTGCCAGGGGAAGCCCTGACTGATCCTGATCTGATCAAAATGTGAGAGAACAAGAACATTCAACGGAGGAGGGGATATATATTTACAATGTTGCTGCGAAAGAAACAGCAAGATTTAATAAGATTGAGAGATAAAAATGGGAGAAAGATGTAGGCACCGTACTTGCTAGACTGGGTGAATAATAGTATTATTGACAGTAAAGAGAAGGGAACAATGGGAGGATGTATGAAGAGCTCCGTCCAACTACAGTATAATCCAGTCATTTGTGACTGGACTGCAGGTATAAGGCCAGGTGCAGATAAATAAAGTTGTGTGTCATCAACTTAGAGATGTTAGCTTAAACAAAAAGAGGTAATATGTTCACACATAATACATATAGATGTAGCCGAGACCTCCTACCCTGCCTCAACTGCGGGTGAGCTGTTCAGCTGGTAGGTAAAAGCTCTGCGCGATTGGGAGTGTGGGGGAAGCCATTTTATTAGTCGTGCATGCGAAATGTGGCGATACGCGCATGCGCAGTGTCAGGAATATGGCAGCCATCTTAGAATGGCTCTGCATATGCAACAGCAGGACTACATGTCCTCAATCGAGAATCCTCAGGTGGGAGGGAAGACCACATGGGACTGTCCCAGCCAATGGTATTTAATCAGAAGAGAGGAACAGAATATGCTCCGCATGTGGGGAGCACGCGCTTCAGTCTTGAAGGAAGAAGGTAGTGAACAGTGAGCTGTGCTTCCTGGACTAGGCCTAGACCTTGCCCCTATGCCCCAGTTAGGCCCAGAGACACCTGTAGTTGCAGGGAAGGCCCCAGATAGGGACTCTTCCCAGTAGTATTAGTACTGCACCGGTGGCGGACGACCATGTGGCATTCTGCGGCCAGGGACCAGGCCACAGGACCCTGCGACATTGGGTGAGACCCTACAGCAGGAGCACACACTGCGAGGAGGATCAGGACCCTTAGGGGAGAGAGGAATTGTGTCAGAGGCCCTGCTACGTGGAACCCGCTCAAACACACTGCCAAGCAGCACCTGGGTAATGGAGTACCCAGGCAGGTACCCAACATGCACCAATATCTACAGGGAGTAGCGCTACCTCACATTTGGGTGGGATTGCTGGAAAGGACACTAGGGATTATTGATGCCACAGCACTTCAGTACTTTGGGGGAACCACTAAGTGTTGGGGTCATTGCACTGTGATACTGTGTTTACCTGATAGTGTGTATTATGTGTGTTAGTGTGTGTACAGTAAAGATTGGTAAAGATCAGTTATATACATTGTGTGGTGTATTGCTTACTACTGTGTATTGGTTCCTGTAAGGGGTTATCCCACCAACCCTGGGATCCCTCGTAGGTGGAGACTCTGTACACAAGAGAGAAAGAGTTCACCCCAGGCTCCCAGAGGCAGAGGCTTAGGCCTCCTGTGAGAAGACAGGTACAGCATCACGCGTAGTTCCCCATGTAATTCCCTTAGGCATAGGGAAAGGGGGCTACATATGCTGAGATTCAGACCTGGGGTGTCCGAGATAGCAGAACCAAATTTAGGGAACATTGTTTGTACCCTGCAAACAAGAGGTCTGTCAGTGGGCCATGGAGTTCCAAGAATCTCCCGTCAGAGGTTTGCTGTGGGGGATGTCTCGGCCACCACACCCCCACATCAAATCTGCACCTTCTTAAGGCACTTTCCTAGTTTAGCCGGAGCCTGGCCACTAGGCCGCAAGTGGGATGCTACCTACCGTTGGAGCGTAGTCATAGTTACCACTGGCAACAAATTGAGTGAAGGTGAGGGCCCCCGGGCCCTGCATTTTCCAGAGGCCCTGTCCACTGGTTCCACGTTGATATACCCCGACCTGCCGATACCAATGGGGGCTTTCAGTCCCAGACCAACACCTGAGGTACCTTTGAGGGCTGAACTCCCACACCCCACGATAGCCCAAGAAGCAATAATGCTAGACTGGAGTCAGTCCACAGCTGCCGGTCTGACTGTCATAGTCGCTGGTTGACCAAAAGCTCGGACTGCGGGGGAGCACTACAGCAACTGGTGGACGGTCCTTGCAGTCACACAAATACCTCAAGCTCAAAGCTTTCCCCCACTCCCATCAGAGAAGAAGAGTTGGGGTCTTGGAGGGAACACACCGTGCACGTGCTCGAGGAATGGTCTTGTTCCGATGCTGTGAAGAGTCAACGGATAGTTGAGTCCCTACGGCCCCCAGCAACCCAACATATGTGAATGCACCGCGTCACAGAGGGAGAAGCCACCGTCCAAGAGTTGGTTGAACTCCTAAACCTGGCCTATAGTGCCAAGGATGATGAAGATGAACTATTGGTCCAGTTTTGTGCTCTCTGGCAGAAGGATCGAGTAGAGCTGTCCATGTTTGTCCGACGCCTACAACTATCCTTGTTGGGATTACTGTCAAAGAAGGTAATTTCTGCAATAGTTGTGGATGAGTACCGCTTAAATCAACTTATGAAGGGGTCTCTACCCTTATGATGCAAGGCACACCTCGGGCCATGAAAATCCCCAGCTTCATGGAGTTGCTGGGCCACATGAGGTCCCAAGACGTCTCGGGAATCATCCAAGGGAGAGAGTAAAGCAACTCCATCCAAGAAGTATAGTGCAAAGGAGAATCCAGAGGATAATACCCTCCCCACCCGCCACCCCCCTGGGTCCTTCAAGACAGACCCCTTGATGCCTCGGAGCTCGGCCTCTAACCCGGGCCCGAAGCAACCGCTGCTTCACTTGCCACAAAGAAGGTCACTTTGCACAGGACTGTCCAAAGTCCGATACCATCCCCACGGAGCCATGGCCTTCACCGTGCATTCGGCTGAACAACCATCCATATCCTCGAATAGTGCCCCTGTGCCTAGTCCCGAAAGGAGGCCGAATTGGATGCCTACAATCGAGTAGGACCTGCGGCTATAGTATGAGTACTAGTGAAGGGTATCTACTCTTCTGCATTGCTGGACCCTGGGTCTCAAGTGACCATCATCTACCAGCCATTTTACAATCTGCATTTAAAGCATCTGCCTATACAGTTAGCAGGAAAATGAAATAGTGGGGTCTTAGTAGCGAAGACTACCGCATTGATAGCGTGATTCAAGTGCGGTTAGATATACCGCGGCTCAACACCAACAAAACCCACCCCATGGAAGTGGAAACCTTGGTATGTACCGAGCCTGGGGAACATCCAAATTCCCCCATCATCTTGGGGACCAATGCGGATGTGGTGCGAGCCCTGATCTGCGCTTATCTGCAAGAAGCCAGAGAATTACCCCTATCATCTCTGCGGATTCACCTAGTATTCAAAGAGGAGTGCTAGAGAACCTCGGACCAAGAAGGGTTTGGACACTTCTTCAATCTTAAGGGGTTGACAGAGATTCCACCAGGGGGAGTGAGGCACATGGCCGCTGTACCTAATTACCCAGGCCGTGATGAAGCCGACTGGTATTTTTTACTAGAGACCACCCCGAAGAGGACATCAAGAGAAGGTTCAAGGTGGTGCCAGAAATGAAGAAGTGGAAATCTTCACTTCCTCGCCGGTTCAAACTGACCATACAGAACATCTCAACTCATTATATACGGTTTGATGCCAGTCAAGCGCTGGGCTGATACACCCTGTGTTTCAAGTAGAATCTCTAGCTCACGTAAATGCGGCTACCATCCGGGAAACCCCTCCCGGATTGCAGTTTGACTTCGGTGAATCATCCTTACAACTGGAATAGAAATGTGAACAGGTGACCTGCACTCAGAATTCTGTGATTTTAATTATTTATATAGTTGGATAAGCAAATACCAATAACCCAATATAGTGCAAATTATAGTGCATATATACATAAACTGTTGGTGATGGTGAGTATTAAACCAAATAAAGTGCTGTGTTATAAAATATATATATATATACTCTGGAAACCTGTTAATAATCAAGTTCTTAAAAGGCGGTTGCTGCTGCTCTGCTCATGGATTGGCTCCACAAACCGTCGTACTAAAGCAAAAAAACAAAAAGAGAAAACAGCGCAATACCTCATAGTGTAGTAAATAAATAATGTATTGATATATATCAGCGGGTAAGTATTACACGTACATCAATCAATTAAAATATTGGCATGTCATGTTAGGGATGTTACCACATCAGCTACTGCATCCCGTCACGTCTATTCAGGCCAGACAAGGAATCAGACCCCTTCTCCCTCAAGCGTCCTGTCGCTTCAATCAGTGCACGTCTCACTGTGTAGAGGACTACTGCTGCTGCAGATGAGAGCCGACACAGGCTCTTCACTGGGTCTGGATGTCGGGACTCCGGGAGTGCGCTGATGATGTCATCAAGGCTCCGTCGCGGGTTATGCAAATTTCGCAGATGTGAAATGTCCACATAAAAACACCAATTTTGATGCAATGATGTAAGGATAAGTTCTCAATCCTTTTAGAGCATGGACTGGAACGCACCCTCTTCCTACGCAAAAATACTTCGTCAGGGAATAATTAGAGGTTCTCATTGGGCACTTCTTATAGCTATATCTCTCCCGTGATTGGCCGTTGGAGGACGGGACGGCCCCTCACTGAAAGCTATTGCAGCTGCTGCATAATTTAAACTAAACACCTTTTTGTATACATCTCTAACTATAGGGAAGGGAAATAACAATATACTTTATACATAGATATAAAATCAACATACCAATGTTATTTTTAAAAATTATAAATAGCTAGCAATAATCCATAAAGAGGGGCGAGACCCACTAAATTGTGGAAGCTATAGACCAATTTCTCTTCTAAATTCAGACCTGAAGATCTACAGCAAAATTCTAGCAAACAGACTGACTCCGATCCTCCCCAGACTTATCCACACAGATCAGGTGGGGTTTGTCTCGGGGAGACAGGCCTCGGATAATACCAGAAAGGTTATAAATATTGTAGACCACGTGCACCTCACCGGCTCAAAGGCAATTCTATTAAGTCTAGACGCAGAAAATGCGTTTGATAGAATAAAGTAGGCATTTCTAGACCAGACAATGATAAAATTCGGATTTAAGGGCCCGTTCTAGGAGGCGTTAGAGCCCTCTACAGGACGCCCACTGCCTATGTTAAACTTCCAGGAGGAGATGCTAGCCCCATCAAAATTAGAAATGGTACCAAACAGGGATGCCCGCTCTCCCCCTGTAACGTACGTGCTTGCCACAAACTGGTACCGGACCGCGGGGCTGAGGTGGGGATGTAAAAACACCGACCTTAGGCCACGGAGTCAGGTCTGGAGTGAGGATTCCATAATCAGACATAGCCAGGTCAGGATTGGAGAAAGTAGGGTTAATGTTATCCAGGCAGGGGTCAAGGCAGGCGGCACAGGAGCGGTGGTCGAGGAAACAAGCCGATGTCATCAACAGGAAATCTTGGGTGAAGGTACTTCAGGGATAAGAACAGGAACTGGAAATCCAGTGCTTCAGCACAGAACGGCACCCCCTAGCTGGGTACAGCCGAGAGTGGTGGAGACCACTGGGGACAGGAATTGCAGAATCCAGTGCTACAGCACAGAACGGCACCCCCTAGCCGGGTACAGCCGAGAGTGGTGGAGACCACTGGGAAACAGGAACTGCCAACAGTAAGGCCACAGGAACCAGGGGTACAGACACGCCACAGGAAACACTGGGGACACCAGCGTAGCCGCTTCAGCGAAGTCTGCAAGGAACAAGGGAAGCAGCACCGGGGCTGCTAAACAAGAAGGCCTTGTGAAGCAGGGGACTGGAAGCAGGATACCAGGCACAAGGAGGCCTAGCAGGCCAAACAGGCCAAACAGAGTCTGTGACAAGCACAGTCACTTGCAACTTGGATTGCAAAGTCTATGTCCAGCAACTTCCTGAGGGCGGGGCAGGCACTAAATAGCACAGGAGACCAATCAGGCCAGAGCTGCACAGGAGGCAGTAGGAGGCAGGTGATTGCAGAAGCAGGGAATAGATTGTCTGGAACCTGCAAAGCTCCGGATGGAAGGGCTCCAGCCAAAGCCAGGAGTGGATTCCTGACATTATCCCCCATTCACGCGAGGCCTCTGGACGAGCAGAGATAGGATCCCACAGAGGTCTGGGCGACATGGAATTATTTCTGAACCCTGGGTATAGTTGTAGAACTGCGCCGAGGGCGTTTGTCAATGAGCACTTTTTTCAAATGGAAAAGCAGTGGCACTGCAATCAATAGGAGGTCAGCACCCCTAGGTAGGTGAGTTTTAGAGAACATCAGGACCGATGTCTGGGCATCTATATAGAACGCAGTAGGCACGAAGGAAAAAGCAGAGAGAATCATGCCCGGGTCCAGAGTGAGAGCACAAGAAGCAGGGACGGGCACCTCAGGCAAGGCAAGGAAGTCCAATAGGAGCGTTGCAGTCTTTGATGATGACAACATGAAATCCAGAGAGAACACATGAGGTAGTACAGAAAGTTCCATGAGGGATAATCCTAAATTTGCAGTAGCAGTCATGCAGTCAGAAACGGGTACCTCAAATACTGTGGAGGAGTTACTGGGAAACAGTATTGCCTGAGGAGTGGGAATCCCAGATTCAGAGGTAACATGAGGTACTGTGGGGGGGATAGGGAGGCAAGGATGATGCTTTACTGTGAGAATCTTAGGATCATCCATGGTTATAACAGGACGTGCAGAAGAGTCATTAGATGCAATAACAGGAATTTGGCAATATGCAGGGAAAGGAGAAAAGGGAAACTTTGACTTGGAAACCTGAACTGTCTATGCAGGAAGGGAAGGCTCTAATGAAAGAGATTTAGAGACACAGGCAGGGATTTCAACTTTCTGAGAAACTGGAGGGGTAACACTAGGTGCTGCAAAGGTTTTAGAGACAGGGATGCTGGTCTCTGGAGTGGGAACTTTAGTTAGGGCAGAACGGTGAAAGCAGTAAATCCCAACAGGCTCGGTAGCTTGAGCAATACAGTAATTTGCAATGGGAGCTTCGCAGAGCTGACTTGCAGGGGTTAAATCAGGCACAGCATTAGAGTCAGAGGAAAGGGAACTTGAGTTTGAAACTGGTGACTTGAAAAATTCCTCCTTAAACTTCTGACATGCAACATCAGTTTAGGAATAACAAGAAAATCGAGGTACCCCAAGGAGTCCTGTAGCAGGACGTGAAGCACAGAGGGGCTGTCTCGTAGCAGAGAGGGAGTCCAGGGACTGGTCATTCTTTTTCATGAGCCGGTCCAAGGTTAGGGAGAATCTTCCAGACTGGGCCAGCATTTCAGACAGGGACAGGCTTTTAGACCGGGACCGGCTTTCAGACAAGGACTGGCTTTCAGAAATGGGAAGTTTTTCAGACTGGGACAGGTTTTCAGACTAGGGCAGGTTTTCAGACTGGGACAGGTTTACAGACAGGGACTGACTTTCAGACAGGGAGGTTAAATCAGGGCTAGGGACCGTGGCAGCTACTCCCTTAGGTTTAAGAGGAACAAAATCAGCTTGGTAATTTCCATGAGAAGGAGGAAACCGCAAGGGCTTAGCCACAGGACTGGTAGCGCTGGGAAGCAGTCCCATAACAGCGTCGCAGGCGAGGATAGAATCCTGCTCTCTTATGTGCTGGTCCAACGATAGGGATAATTCATGAAACATATTTTGAGTCTGCGCCAGTTTCACAGGATTCACGTTTTCCCAGGTCACAGGGGAGCCAGGGGCAGGAACATAGGAAATCATAGTCTGTTTTAACTCTCTAAGGCGCTGGGCCTTAATCAGGAGTTCTTTACGGAGCTGTTTCTGAGACTGGGTTAGGCCAAAAAAGAGGGACTGGGTTTCAGGCGGAGGCAGTCTCTCAAATATATACTGATCTTTAGACAGGGGTTGTTTTACAGACTGGGACCGGTTTTCAGAGGGGAACCGGCCTAACCCCACCTCAGCGGGGTCCGAGTTTGTGGCGCTGGACATACTGTAACGTACGTGCTTGCCACAAACTGGTACCGGACCGCGGGGCTGAGGTGGGGATGTAAAAACACCGACCTTAGGCCACGGAGTCAGGTCCGGAGTGCGGATTCCATAATCAGACACAGCCAGGTCAGGATTGGAGAAAGTAGGGTTAATGTTATCCAGGCAGGGGTCAAGGAAGGCGGCACAGGAGCAGTGGTCGAGGAAACAAGCCAATGTCATCAACAGGAAATCTTGGGTGAAGGTACTTCAGGGATAAGAACAGGAACTGGAAATCCAGTGCTTCAGCACAGAACGGCACCCCCTAGCCGGGTACAGCTGAGAGTGGTGGAGACCACTGAGGACAGGAACTGCAGAATCCAGTGCTACAGCACAGAATGGCACTCCCTAGCCGGGTACAGCCGAGAGTGGTGGAGACCACTGGGGACAGGAACTGCAGAATCCAGTGCTACAGCACAGAACGGCACCCCCTAGCCGGGAACAGCCGAGAGTGGTGGAGACCACTGGGAAACAGGAACTGCCAACAGGAAGGCCACAGGAACCAGGGGTACAGACACGCCACAGGAAACACTGGGGACACCAGCGTAGCCGCTTCAGCGCAGCAGCGAAGTCTGCCAGGAACAAGGGAAGCAGCGCCAGGCCTGCTAAACAAGAAGGCCTTGTGAAGCAGGGGACTGGAAGCAGGATACCAGGCACAAGGAGGCCTAGCAGGCCAAACAGGCCAAACAGGGAGTCTGTGACAAGCACAGTCACCTGCAACTTGGATTGCAAAGTCTATGTCCAGCAACTTCCTGAGGGCGGGGCAGGCACTAAATAGCACAGGAGACCAATCAGGAGAGAGCTGCACAGGAGGCAGCAGGAGGCAGGTGATTTCAGAAGCAGGAAATAGATTGCCTGGAACCTGAAAAGCTCCGGATGGAAGGGCTCCAGCCAAAGCCAGGAGTGGATTCCTGACACCCCCTTACTTTTTGCATTATCAATTGAGCCTCTGGCTGCTCAAACTAGAGAAGACGTCAATATCCAAGGTATACAAATAGGCGAGACAAACTGTAAGATCTCCCTCTTCGTAGGTGATAGAATTCTGTCCCTAGCCAATCCACTGATATCCCTTCCAAACCTACAAGCCCAACTCTTACAAGTTTCGGGGTACAAAATCAATAATGACAAGTCGGAGACACTAAATCTAACAGTACCCACCCCGGAACTAAAATTACTAAAGGCAAATTTTAACTATAAATGGAGCCAGGAAAAGATCAAATATTTGGGGATATATATAACACACAAGTACAAGTCATTGTACCAAAATAACTTCCCTCCCCTCTTTGAAAAAATCAAAAAAGACGTACAGATTTGGAATGACTTCTAAATATCATGGATCGGGAGAATAGCAATGATCAAAATGAATATTCTGCCTAGACTTCTTGATCTCTTCCAAACACTCTCGATAAAGGTCCCATTAAGGGAGCTCAAAAATATACAAAATAAGATATTCCAATTTATATAGAAGAACAGAAGACCAAGGATAGCGAGGTCGGTTATGTTAGCAATAAGGTCGGGGGGAGGTATGGGGGTCCCGGACATTACCAAATATTACCAAGCAGCTCACTTAAAACAAATAGTGATGTGGAACTGCCCTCCAGCAACTTGTGGCTGGTTGGGGATAGAGGCTACCTATGCAGCCCCCTTCAGTCTTGGGGCGGAACTCTGGGACTGCCGAGAAGGAGGGGGCTCACCTGGAAGATTTGAGCTGGGCTCGATGAGATGCATGTGGGAAATTTGGTCTAAGAGCAAAAAGAGATACTCTCTCTCCGCGTCTCCCTCCATGTTAACTCCGATTATATACAATCTGAGCTTCCCCCCAGGCTGTTCTCCAAAATATGTTGAGCGATTAAAAAATATAAATATCATAACTGCAAAAGACCTAATAGAGAGAGAAAATATACTCTCCTACCAAGAGCTTAAGCAGAAACCCCAAAAACAAGACCTCTCTATTTTCAGTTATTTACAGATTAGACACTATCTACAAATGATCTCACAGACCGCCAAATTCACTAAACTCACAAAATACAAAAGAATTTGTTCTGAGGGTACTCACAGAGGGGGTTTGATCTCGGAGATATACACGGGACTAGCATCTCACGTAACATCCCAATCCCACAATTATATGCTGAAATGGGCTGAAGACCTCAACATAGATATTGATAATGATGATTGGAGGGATATCTGGGAAGCGGCAGCCAAAACATCAATTTGTACTGTTACGAAACAAAATATTTACAAAATTCAATTTTGCTGGTACCTAACCCCGAGTAGGCTGAGCCAGATCTACCCGGGAACACCAGATGTGTGTTGGAGGGGATGTGGTTTAAGAGGAGACATGGCTCACATCTGGTGGTCATGTCCACACATTCAGAAGTTCTGGTCCATGATACAAAACTTGATCTATAAAAACATGGAGCTCAGGATTCCGATTGAACCCTTGACCTTTCTCCTCGCCAAACCAGTGGAGGAGGTGCAGACCCCAGTCTCCAAACTAATTTATTTCATTCTTACAGCAGCCGGTTGCTCCATAGCAGCGGCCTGGAAGAATATAAACCCTCCGTCTAGGCGGAAAGTCATACTAAGAATCAAGAATGTGAGGAACAATTATCGGCCCAAAGAAACCATATGACAGAACAATTCGATAGGGTCTGGGAGCTATGGTCCTCAGAGTAGACTGGGACTAAAAGATAGAAGGTAATTGGAAGGTCCCGAAGGGAGCAGGGTAGGATGATGTACCTAAAACCAAGGCAACTTGGACAGCCCCCCATATGCGGGAACCTCCAACACCACAACCACCACCACACCCCCCCTCCACCACCACCGTCACCCCCCCTCCTCCCCCTCTCTGCTCTCGCTCTCCTCCCCCCCGCCGCCCCCCTCCCCCCCCCCCCCCCTATTCCTCCTTCCTGTCTCTCATTTCTATCTCTATCAATCAGGACTCAACTTTCCAATAAAACTCAAAAGGTTTACCAAACAACTACCCACGTCAGTGGATTAACAACGACTGACAAAATAACACAACTAAAGAAAGATACCAAAAGCGTTATAAGTGAAATAACTGTTAAACTGTACTGTGTAATATGTACTTGGTACCTTTCTAATAAAAAAAGATTGAAACAAAAAAAATTATAAATAGCATACATCTCTAAAAATAAAGAGAAAAGAAAATGAGTGCACAATATAAAAATTTTAATCACATAGTTATCTCATTCGAATAAGAAGGAAAAAAGAGAATGGGGCTTATATTCTAAATGTTAGAATCATATAAATTAATATATTACGAATCATAGGAGGGAACTCATATATTATATTGTATATTATCCTATATATACTATATACATAGAACCAGATATTGGATTGTTATTGCATCAACCATATTGAGATGAATACCCAGACTTTATTTATAATATTAATTCCATAATTGTATTTAATTTACAATATAAAAGTAGATAATAAATTTAAAATTAATGAATAAAATAGACTTTTTAGATCTGTCTAGAGGCAAGAGTGGGTTTACAAATGAATACCAAAACGTTCTTCAAAAAAGTGGCTACAAACAGCCTATTATTGTCATCAAGTAATCATAAAAGATCTTGATCAACAATATACCTACAGGTCAGTTCATGCGTATAAAACGCAATTGCAATCTTCAGACAGACTTTGAGACTCAATCAGTAATTCTGTTTGAGAAATTTGTCCAACGAGGATATGATAGGACCATGGTAAAAAACTCGTTGAAAAGAGTTAATGATTTGAGTAGAGAGTCACTCTTAACACAAAAGGAACATAAAAATAGCGACATCATAACTGATAAAAAGATAAAAATTCCTTTTATTACTGATTTTAATTCAGTAAGTATGAATATTCAGAAAATCATCAATCAAAATTGGAACATTTTATGTAATGACCCTATTCTTGGTCCCTCCCTCCAGTCACATCCCAGCTTCATTTACCGTAAGGCAAAAAAATTTAAACATTATTTGGCACCAAGTGATATTGGACCCACATTACACACCATCGGGGGTCACCTAGATGCCCAAAAGACCTTCCGGTAATTTCAGCTGTGGAAAATGTAAATCTTGTAGTATGCTTAATGTAGAAAGAAAAACATTAATTTCCAATATCACTAAAGAAAAATTTGTGGTTAAGGATTGTATATCTTGTAAAACTACACACGTAGTAAATCTCTTACTGTCCATGTGGGTACCAATATATTGGACGCACAAAAAGATGTCTCAAGATTAGAATACTTGAGCATCCAAGAAACATTAGACTTGGTCTAGAAAAACATAGGTTGGGATCGAGAGCAAAGTCTCCATTTTTGCTGATGATACTAAATTGTGTAAGGTAATAGAATCAGAGCAGGATGTAATTTCTCTTCAGACGGACTTGGAGAGACTGGAAACGTGGGCAGGTAAATGGCAAATGAGGTTTAATACAGATAAATGTAAGGTTATGCATTTGGGATGCAAGAATAAAAAGGCGACTTACAAATTAAGTGGAGATATATTGGGGGAATCTTTGATGGAGAAGGATTTAGTAGTGCTTGTAGACAGCAGGCTTAGCTATAGTGCCCAATGTCATGCAGTAGCTGCAAAGGCAAACAAGATCTTATCTTGCATCAAACGGGCAATGGATGGAAGGGAAGTAAACATAATTATGCCCCTTTACAAAGCATTAGTAAGACCACACCTTGAATATGGAGTACAATTTTGGGCACCAATCCTAAGAAAAGACATTATGGAACTAGAGAGAGTGCAGAGAAGAGCCACCAAATTAATAAAGGGGATGGACATTCTAACTTATGAGGAGAGGCTAGCTAAATTAGATTTATTTACATTAGAAAAGAGGCGTCTAAGAGGGGATGTGATAGCTATATATAAATATATTCAGGGACAATACAAGGAGCTTTCAAAAGAACTATTCATCCCACGGGCAGTACAAAGGACTCGGGGCCATCCCTTAAGGTTGGAGGAAAGGAAATTTCACCAGCAACTAAGGAAAGGGTTCTTTACAGTAAGGGCAGTTAAAATGTGAAATTCATTACCCATGGAGACTGTGATGGCAGATACAATAGATTTGTTCAAAAAAAGGTTGGATATATTTTTAGATGGGAAAGGTATACAGGGATATACCAAATAATTATACATGGGAAGGATGTTGATCCAGGGATTAATCCGATTGCCAATTCTTGGAGTCAGGAAGGAATTAATTTTTCCCCTTAATGGGGTTTTTTGTTTGCCTTCCTCTGGTTCAATAAGTAAGTATAGATATAGGATAAAGTATCTGTTGTCTAAATTTAGCATAGGTTGAACTTGATGGATGTACGTCTTTTTCAACCTCATCTACTATGTAACTATGTAACTATGTAATAGTGTGTCTAGACACTTTAAGATAAAACACAATTGTGATTCTGCACTACTTAAATATATTGGTATCTAGATTGTCCCTATAGGCAGACGTGGTGGTGATAGAGATAAAATCTTATCCAAACAGGAACGGTTTTGGATTTACAAAATGCAGACATTAGCACCACTTGGCCTCAATGAGGAGATTGATGTCTGGTCACTCTATTAAAATTACTATCCGTTTCCATTACTGTAATAATCTAATTTTAACTATGGAATGTTAAAAAAAACGAATATTCCATAATGGGATATTAACATTCAGATCATTTTAAAATTAACCGCTAGGGTAATGAAGGGGTTAACGTCTACTGTCACCCTCCCGCAAGGCCTAAACACCTAGCCTGGGGCTACTACAAGCTTCACGCACCCCCTGTACCAACAACTATGCAGTGCCTGCTTTTTAACGCTTTCATTACCTCAACGGTTAGCCGCTAACGTAATGAAATTGGCTGCAATTTTTTCTGCACAAGATTGATACCGGAGGTCGTTGAGGACCCCCTGAAGATTGTTTTAACATGCGGGGACTTCAGACTCCTGTGGAGACCCCCAAACACCCACATGGACCACCATGAGACACACAGACACCTGTGGGACACTTCGGAGACCTGCAGGGTCCATGGGACACCTGCAGGGACCACCTGGAGACCTGCGGTGTCCCCGCCAGTATCAATCCTGTGCAGAATAAAAAATAAAGAATATGCTTTTATGCATCTTGCAATATATTTAGTGCAAACATTTAGCTGGCGACAAAATATTGCAAGATTTTAAAGTTTGTTATGCTTACCACTGTTTAGTGAATAGCAATTACTGGTTTAAAAAAAAAAAAAAAACAATGTTGGCTTTTATTTGGCTTGTCGGACGACTTTTTTGCCTCAGGCAATTAAAGGTCATTAAAAAGCCATTATAGCACTATACTGCACGGTTATCACTGCTTAGTAAATAGCAAAGCAGGCAGTATCGCGCTATAAGTGCATTTATTGTACATTAAACCATTTATCATTGTTTAGTGCATAGGCCCCTTAGAATATTCTTTTTCTGAAGTGTGGTTGATCATGCACATACATTTTGCTTGCAGCTATAATTGTAATAATGTCACCAGGAAGTTATTGCTTCTGTCCCAGATATTAGACAACATTGAAGGATAATAGTCCCTAAGAATATTTTCTAGGATACCTTTCTTTGTGAATTTTCTTTGTGTCTCCATTGTGACCTAATTTGCCATGGTATCACAGACAACTAAAAGCAATTCGAAACATATCAGTTTTTTCTATCATTATTTTATTTCCAGCATTCTATTGACAATGCTGTTGTTATTATCTTCACTCTATGCTTAACAGCAGGAGCGAGACTGGCCCCAAAGATCTGTTCAGTACTTTTTGTGACTATAGTGTATTACTTTGTGTTGTTTTTCTAGAAATGTAGAAAAAAAATCTTAGAATATATAAATTGTGAAGACTTTGCTTAAGAAACACTAAATAGTATAGTCTCAAAAAAAAAATTTTTGGAAGGTTGTCTGCATTCTTTTCTGGTTAATATAGTCCAGTATATTAATTCAAATGTATAATTAGTAGAACGGGTAATGCTTATAATAATAATAATAATAATTATTATTATTATTTATAAAGATAGAAAACAAATTCCACCGCTCACCTATATATTAATTGTCCTATGTGTACTGAGGTAGGTGCATGGAGGTGTATCATATATAGCCACGAAATCTCAAAAAGTATTGAGTAAAGAAGGGTGTGTATTACTTAATTGCCAAAAGCTGCACAGAAAATCCCTCTCAGAGTAAGGAACCGACAAAAAATAACAAATTATTTATTACATCAAAATATCACACTCAATAGTTAAAAATAAATGCTAAAATGTTAAAAAAAATCCCCATGTGGGAGCGAGGGAGTGAGAACCGGAGTCAATTTCTGATTAGTTCACTACTAAAGTATTGTAGTCAGAGACTATAGTTCCCCTCCTGCGTGCACATCGGCTAGCGGTGTAAATATTTAACAGGCAAAATGTTGCTAGTCTTATAAACATATACAATGATGTTGGTTTCCCATCAATAGACAAAGATTAATTGACTGCATTAATAGTATGTGTTTAAAGTAGCTGTTAGAGCAACACTTAAAATTGCATCACATGTATAGAGGCAACACATATATCTTACAAAGGCTAGTATTGTCAGTGAGTCATCCCCTAGAAAATGGTGATAGATTCAATATTGATTGATATAGTAGCCAAGGTAATTTATGACCTATAAGGGTGAATAAGGTCTCCCCTCTGACTGTTGTCTTAACACAGATACAGGGCCTATTTGAGTATAGCAGAACGTCCTGCAATCGGATGTTTGGACATATACAACTTATTGAATCACCTGTATAAATATCAGTCTCTGTCTATAAGGATAGGGGTTACGGCGAACCCAGACAGTAGCAGGGAGTGTATAAGCGTATGAGTAAGCGTCCTGCTGCAGCTTATTGTGGCTATTTTGAATCTGCCTTAAACATACAAGCCATGCGTTGTCTGCAGTGGGATTATGTATGTATCCTGATCGCATCAGACCTAATAGATCACCAATACAGGTTGCAAGTCATTGCCAACATAAAAAGGGGTTGCGGAGAACCCAAACCACAGCAGGACAAAAGTATACAAGCCGTGATTCCAGGTACACGCGGTTGCTTGGGTCCACATCAGCCGTCTATGCCGTTTGTGCCGCCGCTCCACTGTGACGTCACTCGTGTGGCATCCGACCCAACATATGTTTCGCGCGATTAACGCGCTTTTTCAGGGGGAGGAGTCTGTTCCTCCGGTGCTGAAGTTGCTGTTTAAAGGGAGCGCTAGGCTACTATTGGTCAATAGGAGTGTGTATATTGTTTGAATACATTTAAAGGTAAATTAACCCTTTCTGGAACGGGTTGATACAAATGACTAGTGTCACGGACTTATCTTAGGTATAATGATTCCCCCTTTCAAACAGGCACTCGTCCGTTGTGGCAGGTAAAGATAAAAATAAATATAAAAATAAATGAATAACATAATAAATGAACAAATGAAACGATTACTAACAAGAGGGTACATGTAGATGGTGTAGGAGTGTGTGTATCCTTAAATGATCCGCCCCTAGGGTCAATACGGATCCTGCATAAAGTACTGTATACCCTGGGTCCCCACAAAATCGGATATATAGTCACCTATAAAGGGTAATATTTTAAAGGTATGGTGAGTATAAGAATCCTTCATTTAGTCCTATGGGTGACTGGGACTGTAGTAGAAATATCCATCGACATTCTCGAAATTCAATTATGTGTCTAGCCAGTGGTGTATCTACCGAATTCCTGACATTTCCCATATGTTCAAGGACATGATACACCACTGGCTAGACACATAATTGAATTTCACCAAGGGAACCCAAACGTGATGAGTTTCACTGCAATAGAACACGTCCAGCAAAGTCCACAGGGGGGTGACTGGGACAAAGTACTACTCCAACGAGAATGTCGATGGATATTTCTACTACAGTCCCAGTCACCCATAGGACTAAATGAAGGATTCTTATACTCACCATACCTTTAAAATATTACCCTTTATAGGTGACTATCTATCCGATTTTGTGGGGACCCAGGGTATACAGTACTTTATGCAGGATCTGTATTGACCCTGGGGCGGATCATTTAAGGATACACACACTCCTACACCATCTACATGTACCCTCTTGTTAGTGTAACGGGTATTCCACCCCACCCAATCGCATATACAGTGTGGGTGCGGAGAACATACAATGTTACCAGGTGTGGTGCTTTACCTGCTTGGCTCACAGGAGGGCTGATCTTCCACCACGGGGAACCTGGGGTAATTATATTAGGAGTAACCCTGTACTCAGTGCAGCGCCTCCACCTGCGATGGTTCCTAGCAGAGCAGGAATTGTTCCTCGCAGGACACATACAAATATTCAGCACACTTATGTATAACCAATAAGGCTTTTACTAATGATCATAGGAACGTAATTATGCATAATATTCATGAATCAACAGGTGTCCCTCCCTAGAGGAGACACTAACTCACGCGTCTCGCAGGATGCTACCTTCTATCTTGCGCCACGGCGGACGACACCAATTCACGCACCACGGCGACGCCAACACTTCACCCAAACCTTCCACCGGATGATCCCACCCCGTGTCCCGTAACCCCACACAATGTCCCGCATGCTCAAGTCATATACAGGTGTGTGACTGCGCAGCCACTATGTCTGGTAATAGGATTTGTTGGTGCACTTAATGTTATGGATTACCTGCCGAGCACTCCAGTGCTCGGGCCTGACATGGGCTTCGCAAAGGATCAGACGCGCTCCTACACGATATCCTGGATACTCCCGCGTGGTGATCCGTCAGGGCCAATCCCCCCCTGGTGGTAGTCTCTGTCTCTGAGGCACAGACTTGAGCCCAAATCTTCTGTTAGAGAGCGCCGCGTCCGCTGTGTCCCTATCTAACAAATAGCTAATGGGGCAGGGTCCCTAACCTAGGGCCTGTCCCTACAAAACTCAGCTACTGTGAAAAGCTACTCTAACTAGGGGACTGCTGGCCTAGTGCAGGGAGTCACTGACTCCTGCACCCTACCTCCTTCCCCAAGCTGCTCCGGTCACCAAATAACGTGCTCCTCGCGCACGAAATGTAACTAATTCTCTCCAAGCAGGGAGCTCCTGAAGCCCTATTGGCTCCCTCGCGTCATGGGGCCTCTCCAGAGGCTCATGGGACTTGAAGTCCCATTACAGAGCCCTCCTCTCATTGGTGGCATACTTGCGCGCTTGTACTACGCATGCGTGATCTAACCAGGGCCTCCCGTCGCATCGGCAGTATGCGCATGCGTGAAGAACTGTCATGGCGGCGCCCTGCACCGGGAACCGCCGGGTGCGCCTGGCAACCCGACCGCGGCCCTAGCAACCGGCCGCACGCGTCCTCGGCAACCGGCCGCAGCTGAAGAGAGCGCGCCGCGCGCACATGCCGCCACACCTCCCCGCAAACGGCCGTATCTACTCCCGACCGTCGCACAGTGAGTACCCAGAGGGGGGGGGGGGGCACAAGCAGAGGGGGACCTGGCTACATCAGTAATCGTTTCATTTGTTCATTTATTGTTCATTCATGTTATTCATTTATTTTTATATTTATTTTTATCTTTACCTGCCACAACGGACGAGTGCCTGTTTGAAAGGGGGAATCATTATACCTAAGATAAGTCCGTGACACTAGTCATTTGTATCAACTCGTTCCAGAAAGGGTTAATTTACCTTTAAATATATTCAAACAATATACACACTCCTATTGACCAATAGTAGCCTAGCGCTCCCTTTAAATAGCAACTTCAGCACCGGAGGAACAGACTCCTCCCCCTAAAGAAGCGCGTTAATCGCGCGAAACATATGTTGGGTCGGACACCACACGAGTGACGTCACAGTGGAGCGGCGGCACAAACGGCATAGACGGCTGATGCGGACCCAAGCAACCGCGTGTACCTGGAATCACGGCTTGTATACTTTTGTCCTGCTGTGGTTTGGGTTCTCCGCAACCCCTTTTTATGTTGGCAATGACTTGCAACCTGTATTGGTGATCTATTAGGTCTGATGCGATCAGGATACATACATAATCCCACTGCAGACAACGCATGGCTCGTATGTTTAAGGCAGATTCAAAATAGCCACAATAAGCTGCAGCAGGACGCTTACTCATACGCTTATACACTCCCTGCTACTGTCTGGGTTCGCCGTAACCCCTATCCTTATAGACAGAGACTGATATTTATACAGGTGATTCAATAAGTTGTATATGTCCAAACATCCGATTGCAGGACGTTCTGCTATACTCAAATAGGTCCTGTATCTGTTTTAAGACAACAGTCAGAGGGGAGACCTTATTCACCCTTATAGGTCATAAATTACCTTGGTTACTATATCAATCAATATTGAATCTATCACCATTTTCTAGGGGATGACTCACTGACAATACTAGCCTTTGTAAGATATATGTGTTGCCTCTATACATGTGTTGCAATTTTAAGTGTTGCTCTAACAGCTACTTTAAACAGATACTATTAATGCAGTCAATTAATCTGTGTCTATTGATGGGAAACCAACATCATTGTATATGTTTATAAGACTAGCAACATTTTGCCTGTTAAATATTTACACCGCTAGCCGATGTGCACGCAGGAGGGGAACTATAGTCTCTGACTACAATACTTTAGTAGTGAACTAATCAGAAATTGACTCCGGTTCTCACTCCCTCGCTCCCACATGGGGATTTTTTTTAACATTTTAGCATTTATTTTTAACTATTGAGTGTGATATTTTGATGTAATAAATAATTTGTTATTTTTCGTCGGTTCCTTACTCTGAGAGGGATTTTCTGTGCAGCTTTTGGCAATTAAGTAATACACACCCTTATTGAGGTTATGAGTGCAGCTACAGTAAGTGGGGTTCTTTACTCAATACTTTTTGAGATTTCGTGGCTATTATTTATAAAGAGCCAACATATTCCACATGGTGGTAAAATGGGGGAACCGAATTACATAAATTACATAAACAGAATGACATACTAAATAAAAACAAATAAGCACAAATAGATGCAGAATGCAATGAGGGCCTGCTCGTTGGAATTTACAATCTAAAGGGATTAAGGGGAAAAGGTTTAATAAAAGGTAAAGTGGCTGATTATTGTGGAACTGAGTATGCCTCAGAATACAGTTACAGTAGGTCTAGCTGGATTTGGGGGGGGGGGGGGGGTGGATGCAAGGAGATGACAGTGTGGAGTTTGGTCCAGACTAATGGCTGGTCTCATTTGAGTTCAGGGGTGTGTATATTAGGGGAGTGCCAAATAGACTTCCTAAAAGTTTTCAAGGAGCTTTTAAAAGTCTGAAAGATGAGAGAATGTCTGAAGGTGCATGGTAAGAAAGTCCACAGAGAGGGTGTAGCATGAGATGTCTTTTAGGCAGGATTGAGAGGATATTGCAAGAGAGGAGGAGAGATGTTGTCCATAGATATAATGCAGAGGGTGTTTAAGAAAATATTTGGAGACAAGTGCTGTGATGCTAAAGGGGCGGAATTGTTGTGCGGAGGGGGGGGGGGTTAAATAAGAGATTGGTTGATGTACCATGTGATCCCTTCCCTTTAAGATTATGGAGGACGATTCATCACCTATTGGTGTACACTACCCCAGAGTTACAGTAGGTTGGGCCTCATCCCCACTCTGCATAAACGAGTTAATTTTAGGAAATGTCTTTCATTTGCACCAGTAGATATTTTACATGTTTTTGACTATGTGTAGACCGTAAATATATTTTTGAGGAAAGTTACATTGAAAAGATTGTTAGCAATAAAATGAACAGAAAAATGAAGGTAGTGTATCAATATGAGTACAGCTATTTATCTGAATATAAAAGACCTTAAATACAGTATCATGGAAAATTTGGAAAAGAATAACATTAAATTCAATCCAAACCTAAAATTAATTTATATTACAAGTTTTATCCCACCTATTATAAGGGCAAGTTCATACATTCTTTCTGTTGTATAAACAAGTAGAAAAGTACATTTGAACTCAAATTTTAGTAATAGGAAAAAAAACAGAGTCATATAAAAGGCAGGGTATAAGAGAACTGAAAAAAAGGAAAATGCTCACAGTGCACAGGGGGTTAATAGAGAAATATGCAGCGCTATACGTGTTCAGAAGTAAATTATACAGTTGTAAGTTGTATAACTAATAGGTGAAATAATCATCAAAAATATAAATGATGCTCAATAGAGACAACAAAAAGTATATTATAACATATAGCATATAGTACAAATATATATACAATATTTAATGAAAGAATACACAATAACAAAAAATGTTTATAAGTGATTGACACTTATTACACAACCCTTATAAAAATACAATTGGATACAAATCTAAACAAAAACCACAGTGAGTACAGATAACTAACAAATAACTCAGTTGTAATCATACAAATAAACATAACAAACAAACCACAATGGGGGATGCCAATATATTAACCAGGAAAGGTAAACAAGCGTCACTGCTGTGATCTGCGCTGATGTTACTGTCCGGACTGCACCGATCAACAGCTGATATTCGTCCACTTCAGCTCCCCAGTGATCTGGCACCAGCCAATGGGAAGGTGCGCTGAACAGCCTAACGTGACCTCTACGCGTTTCGCAACTGCGTGCTTTGTCTATTAACCCCCGGTGCGCTGTGTACATTTTCGTTTTCTTCGTTACATGGTGAAAACGCCTTGGGACATTCTTACATAGGAGCGAATGGGAGTACCTCCATAAATCCAGCAGCAAGGGGCATATTTCATTTAACAACCTTCGACTGCACGAGCGTGGCTTCCCTGCTTTCATTATAAGAACTGATTACTAATGTCTATTGTAACAAACCGGTTGATTAATCAACCATATAATTGCCGCAATTTTATATAGCATAAGTCCGTTTTTATCACCTATTTCATTCTGGTTTAGCTTATCTTGCCTATGTATTTAATTGGCAATATATTGGCCATTAGATACATAGTCATGACAGGGCTTATGTCAGCCAGGAGTAGGCACAAAAAAAAATACGGTAAATATCGGAATATGTTATATGGCATGATAATACCAAAAAATGTGCAGTATGCCTATTTTCTTAACGGATCCAATGTTATTAACAGACCTTTTAAAAAAAATGCATTATTTTTTGCAATTCATCATTGATATACAGTAGTAAGACTTACTGTTCTGGTGCCGCGGACCAACATGCTGAAATTGACTGAACCAAAAACAGTAATGTTTGTGGCCTGGAAGGATTAATGTTGTGGGGGTCTTTTCATGGGAATGGGAACCCCGCAGCATTAATCCTTCACTTGATGGGCCATCTAGAGAGTTGAGAAACTGATACTGACCTTGTGGAGAAGCTATGCAGCTGTCTCTGTCTCTGTTCCCATCTCTGTGTGCACTCCCCAGCAGCTCTAAAACTAAGAACCAGTCTCTGGACTGTTCTAGCCCCCTAGATGATGAAGATGCTCGAATATGGGTCTACATTATGAGGGAGAATATTATAGGAATATATTCAGTCATCTACGTAATCAAGGGGCTGGACCGGACATTTACACTGTCTAGCCCTCTTGATAATGTAAATGACTGTAAGATGTGTGAAGAGGTATTCTACTGGATACTGAATTGAAGGAAATGAAAACCTTGCTTTATTGAGCCTGTCCCTTTAGCAATGCACAGCAAACAAAAATATACGAAAGAAACAAAGCAACAAACACCTATAAAGTAAAAGAAAAAGAAATGAGGGCGCAAAAAGTAAGGAGAACACAACCTTTTTAGCATAAAAATAAAATAAAAGCAACAGTAGTAACATGCACTGGGATACATAGATGTTTAAATTATTCATTTACTGCAACACTGATTTTATACAAGGTGATAACGGAGAGAGCTGCTGCTGGGACAACGTAAGGAAGCCTCTTCACTGTGTCCTCTCCGTCCTTGTTGCCGTCTGAGACCGCTGTGGGGGGGAGAGCCGATGTTGCCACTGTATTGAGCCCTGCGTCAGAGTGCTGGCCCTCTGGGTGGTAGCCTCAGGGGGATCCTTCTCCTGGTAGGGCTGGCGGTGGCAGGTGTTTTCCTCTGCGTCTATTGCTCCCGGAAGTGATGTCAGGGGATGCTGGTCCGGCCGTGACCGCTTCCTGTTCTCAGTGAAGGGAAATCCAAGGTCTGCAACAGCAGGTCTCTGTTTGCTGACAGAGCTCTGTGTGCTCACGGGAGAGCTCTGAGCAGCGTCGGAGAACACAGCCTGGGCAGCGGATACTTGCCCGTGATGGCTGAACACTCCACGTTCCAACGCTGTAGTATAATGCATTTCACCACAGTGTGGCTTCATCAGTGATGAAACGCATTATACTACAACACTGATTTTACACATCTGTGTATCCCAGTGCATGTTACTACTGTTGCTTTTATTTAAAATTTTATTTTTATGTTATAAAGGTTGTGTTCTCCTTACTTTTTGTGTCCTCATTTCTTTTACTTTTGAGGTGCTCTGCAGAGGACTGGTTATCCTACAAAGGGGCAGCAATTTAAAACCTTTACAACCTTGACACTCATTTATGGACTTTTTGGTTGACAATTGCCATCAATTCCTATTGACTCAGTCTTTTGGCAAGGTGCTAACTGAGTGAACAAGGTGTTGACTGTTTAATTTCTGCAGTCAATCATTTCCTTTTGACAACATCTATCTTACAGTTGTTATTATTATTCATCTGTGCAACCTGTTGTTGATCTAGTGTTTAAAGCTACGAGGGATATACGCTCACAGTGTTAATCTTCTTGGGCCACTTTCTGTTTTTGGGGCTGCAATTGGTGCTGCAGCCGGATCGGTCTGCCACCACCATGCGCACGATCGCGGCACTGAGAATAATATGTCTTAGTACATCTCTATTGCATTAGAAAAATAACACCTTTTTTGAACACATCTTTTGATTACCCAGCTTGATGTATCCAGGCCAAAGTGAATAATATATTACAAAAATATTGTTTATGTAAGGCAATGGAGGCAACTCCTAGGATTGAATTATTCCCAGCCTAGCATTTCTGGTTTAGCGAGTGCAAATAGGAATCTTTTAGGCCACTGCTGTGACCTTTCACCGTTTCAAAGTGAATAATATGAAGAAAAAAAAACCCTCCCCATACAATGAGACTAAAATAAAAGAATGTATTTAAAAACTATAACTTTATTATGGAAAGAAATAAAGCAATAATATAAATATAAAGGGATATCGGGCTTCAGGGAATCTAGTATCTTAACTTATCATGGGATAAGAGATACAAAAAATGGGTTAAAGATTTAAAGCATCATTCAAACACTGGCAGCAATATATGCATGAATGAACAAATAAGGTGCTCAATAGAGATTCCGAGGGCATAAAAGTGTATGTCTATATAATCATGTAAAAGCTAGATCCCACGAGTCTGATCTATACTGCTAATATTGCTTGAATGTTTCAATGAACATGTTGATAATATGTGAAAATATAAGTGCAAAATAGCGCTCGTGTGAACAAAAGGAAATCAAATCAATACATGTGACAATTAGAAAAACCTGTGATGCAAAGTCCAAAAGGTAATCCTTGAGCTGCCCAAAAGGTTGTTCTGGTCTCTCCCAACCAGATGTAGAAGTATGGATGGAAAAAACCTCCTGTGGCGCTGAGGCAAGGTGAAGGATATGGTCGTGGATAAAGTTCTTCTTTTAGGTGATTACCTCAAGAAAGGAAGACAAGACATGCAAAAAACACTGCAATAGTGCATTACCCCGGGACAATATAGATTAAACAGAGCAATTTAATGTAAAACAATTACACAACATAATAAAAGAACATACAAAATTCAATATAAAACTATCATGTGCTGCTGCACTTGGAAGATAGATCTTGATAAAAATTGAAATCCTACTCACCAAAGGTGACTAGGACATGCACATTTGTTTTAGTGTCTTTTCGCCGGGTGTACCGCTCGCCGTGGGGTGAAATAAGCCAGTCACTGGGGGAGAATCGCCTTCTATACTCGGAGTCTGCTGCTGCCAGAGTCTGGTCGATCGGCTCCTCTGATGACGTCACCTCCTGAATCTCACTGCTACGGGGTGTCATCCAAAGTAATTAGAAGTTGTCAATCACCATAATTGAATGAACTGGGGTATATATAAAAGCACAGACCCATGCAGCATCTATCCCTGATGAAGAAACCCACTATTAGGAGTTTCGAAACGCGTTGGAGGTTTTTTGGCATCACAGGGACCCCGTAGCAGTGAGATTCAGGAGGTGACATCATCAGAGGAGCCGATCGACCAGACTCTGGCAGCAGCAGACCCCAAGTATAGAAGGCGATTCTCCCTCAGTGACTGGCTTATTTCACCCCACGGCGAGCGGTACACCCGGCGAAAAGACCCATGGATTGGTATCTTGGTATCTTTTATGCCAAGTACACGGAGGATCACTTCATTTCACTCTGGGGATTGAAGGAGAAGAATAAAGATACCAATCCCTGCGTGAGCCACGCTCAATAGCACTCCATTTTGACACATATACATATATATATTTTGTGGGGGCTCAGGGGTTCCCAAAAAGAGCTTGCTGGGGTTCTGTGTTTTGTTAACCCATTCTCAGCTATTTCAGCTGGTGGAGGTTAGTGGCTCCTCCTTACCAGATTTTAAGCCCGCCCTCCCCACTTCCCTAGCTTGCTAGTGCCTCATTCTGCTGGATATAGACCCACTGTGGTCTTTCTCCCTCCTAATAGAGGTAAATGAGAATTTTAATCCTAATAGAGGTATATTAGTATTTTATCTGGTAGTGTTAGGCCTTGTGAACAGGTGTCTGCCTTGACGTGGCTCGCAAGCTTACAACGCTTTGGCCAAAGGGTTAAACTAAATGACCCTATTTCAAGAGAATATATAAGTATTTTACTGTGTATTTCTGTCATGTTGGATGTAGCATTGGGCGTCTCTGTCGTCTGTTGTATACATATGCCACGCTCAATAGCACTCCATTTTGACACATATGCATATGTATATTTTGTGGGGGCTCAGGGGTTCCCAAAAAGAGCTTGCTGTGGTTCTGTTTTTTGTAAACCCATTCTCAGCTGTTTCAGCTGGCGGAGGTTAGTGGCTCCTCCTTCCCAGGTTTTAAGCCCGCCCCTCCCCACTTCCCTAGCTTGCAAGTGCCTCATTCTGCTTGATATAGACCCACTGTGGTCATTCTCCCTCCTAATAGAGGTAAATGATAATTTTAATCCTAATAGAGGTATATTAGTATTTTATCTGGTAGTGCTAGGCCTTGCGAACAGGTGTCTGGCTTGACGTGGCTCGCAAGCTTACAACGCTTTGGCCAAAGGGTTAAACTAAATGACCCTATTTCAAGAGAATATATAAGTATTTTAATGTGTATTTCTGTCATGTTGGATGTAGCATTGGGCTTCTCTGTCGTCTGTTGTATACATATGCCACGCTCAATAGCACTCCATTTTGACACATACATATATATATTTTGTGGGGGCTCAGGGGTTCCAAAAAGAGCTTGCTGGGGTTCTGTGTTTTGTTAACCCATTCTCAGCTGTTTCAGCTGGTGGAAGTTAGTGGCTCCTCCTTCCCAGGTTTTAAGCCCGCCCCTCCCCACTTCCCTTGCTTGCAAGTGCCTCATTCTGCTGGATATAGACCAACTGTGGTCTTTCTCCCTCCTAATAGAGGTAAATGAGAATTTTAATCCTAATAGAGGTATATTAGTTTTTTATCTGGTAGTGTTAGGCCTTGTGAACAGGTGTCTGCCATGACGTGGCTCGCAAGCTTACAACGCTTTGGCCAAAGGGTTAAACTAAATGACCCTATTTCAAGAGAATATATAAGTATTTTAATGTGTATTTCTGTCATGTTGGATGTAGCATTGGGCTTCTCTGTCGTCTGTTGTACACATTTAAGCATATCAGCATAGCAAAATACATTTTAAGTACAGCAAAACAAGCATTTCCAACAAAATCATTTCTTACCCTGTATGTATATATCGATCTAGACATACATACATACATACATACACACAGTGGCAAGAAATGATCTGTAAAAAAAAAATATATCACATGTAAAAAAAAAAAAACATGTACAAGTTAAAAAAAAAACATTTCTTTTGTTGACTTACCATTACTTGACCAACTCACCGACTCCCGTTGAAAAGCTTACTCTCGAACCAATCCACGCACAGGAACCCATAAAATAATAAACCATAACAATCCAGGGGTCTGTGTCTTCTTTTTGTAATCCATTTAGTCTGTGGTGTCTTCATCTGTATTCTTCTTCCGCTCTCTTCCGGGGTCTTCTTCTCTTCTTCGGCCACGCCCTGGCCATTTTCTTCTGTAGGAGGTCCTTCCTCCTCGGCGTCTGCCTTCAAAATGAGAAGACATAAGCTTTTATATTCCTATGACGTCACATTTTGGTCAAATGGTTTCCACGGCCCTGATTGGGCCGTGAAAACCATCTTATTTGGCCGAAAAATTTAAACAATTGATGACGTCATTTAAAGGCAATGACGCCAGCCAATCAGAATGGCTGTGCTTCAATTGCCTTTAAGATGACGCCATGAAAAGAAAGATGGCCGGCCTCACATGGTACGGTAGCCAATCAGAGTGTGGGAAGTCCATCCCAACTCTGCTTGGCTTTTCGGTGCTTACTGCATGAGGCCCTAAGTCTCCACCTCTAGCCTTCTCCCAGCTCCCCGCCTTTACTAAAAACTGCTTTTTGTCTGATTGCTCAATCAATGTTTTCCCACTCTGATCATAACCACATCTCAGTTTCCCTCTCACACTCAACCTCCAGTCTCTCAACTAAATTGCCTGATTATTTCCATGGCAAGGTGGAAGCTATCAACAGAGAAATCCACTCTGTCCCTTCCACGCCTCTTTCTTAATCATCCTCATTCTACCTTTAACTCCTTTTCTACAGTTACAGAGCAAGAAGTGTCTCAGCTGCTCTTCTCTTCAACCTCTACAACATGCTGCTTAGTGACTGTTCCTTACACCAAAAAATAATATTAAAAAAAAAGACTACTGCTAACCTTATGTATTTTACTCAGCCATCTCTAATGCTATAATAAAAGAATTGTAAAATATTCATCCTTGTACTTTTAAATATATATTAATTGACCAAAAGTTCTCTTTTTGAATTGTTAAAAAAAAGAGAGATTTTTTTTAAATGTAACGTATGCAACATTGGTCTAAAGGCTATTACCATAATTAACCCCTTAACTCCCTCTAGGAACCATGCACCTAATTAACATAGCACACCCCAAGCCTGTTGCACATAAAATAATTGAAATAAAATAATAAAATCATTGTATTTCTAACATTAGTCTCTGGAAAGTGATCTCACAATAACTTCCCACGGTATTGTGCAAATTTACTATGGACCATATAGTGTCTTATGACTCCAAAAGACTTCACACAGTTACAGCCCTATTTACTAAAGGTAGTATAACTGCAAGATGAGGAAGCACTACCACTTGGGCCACAGGCCATCTTGTAACCAATCTTCTTTAACCAAGCAGATTGGACTTAAAAAAAAACTTTAAAGCTGTACAAAAGTAAAAATAAAACACACAGCTATGTTTAATGTGTACTGATAGTTATAATGTGGATGGTTGCTGGATTACTTTAAACTGTATAGATACAATTGTAATGTTTTAATAAACAAATGCTGGATGGACGTACATTACTAGCATTCAAATATGCATTGTCATTAGCCACCTTGACTTCTCATCGACCATACAATAAAAATATAAATATTTTATTTTGGGTGGGTGGGGGCTGCTGCTGCTTTTGCTGGATATTTTATAGTAAGAACATTAGTGAGAATCTCCTGAGGATCCTACGTAATACGTAATATTGGGGGGCAAGGATAATTGATGCAAATACAGAACCTCTCATTATCAATTGACACCCCTGCCTTCACATGGCGCCCCTCGTTTCTAACAAAATGGGCTCTGTCCACCCTTGTGCCTAGCGTCCCCTTGGGTATATCCAGCTAAACAACTTCCATGGATCTTTTAAAGTGAAGTTTTCCTTGGAAGTCGCCTATACCCATCCGTGGGGGATGAGGTTGAAAATTAAGTAATATGTAATATGTGCTCACCATATTGACCCTTTCTTTAAGTCTTCATAACTTAGACATGATCAAAGTGAGTGCATTGTTACCATTACCTCTAAAAACATGCATGCATTGCAGGCGCACAGTCTTTCCTATTTTGACTACTGGAGAATGACTGTTTCATATGGTACAATCAGTGAGAGTCTGCAGAAGGTCCCCTATGGACACTGTACAACTACATGTATTGTGAAAACTTGAATTTCTATAAGATGCATTATGGTTGCACTAGAAATAGAAGTATAGAAATATGGTACAGTATCTACCTATATGGCACCATATGATCTGGACATGCTATATCATGACACTTTCTGCACCACCATTTAACCTGTAGAGTGCCTGTATGATGTTCTATGAATGTCCTGAAAGCAGGCACCCTAGGGAATGTTATTTAATTGTTGCTCATTGTCAATGAAACAGCGAGATGGAGCCCTTAATTCGACAATAGGGAAGTTGAGAGGTCTCCATTTTCGTTCATGTCACTGGGGGTCTGGACTTTCAGGATTTTAAGCGTAATAATTGTATCCTTTAATGTTAAACTTTCCACAGCTCATTCCTACATTGTTCCAACTCGTCACCCTTGTAATAATGTTACATAATATATATGAAACCACTCAGCACTAATCAGAAGTTCTGAAACATTTATTATTGGATGTATATAACAAAAATGTTAATAAAGGTAAAAATAAATGTGTCTGTAGAATTGGTACAGTAGGGTTTACATAGGAGAACTCTATTACCTCAAATTAATATGTGTAATCCTACTAAACAAAACTGCCAAAATTGAACATTCCCCAAATACTGTATGCTTAATGAAAATATGCTCTGGGCCCCTGTGGCAGTGGGGGCTTTATTGGTAGTTGGAAAGTTGCATATGGATGTTGATATCCTTATTTTAATATTTTGCTAAATGTTTTTTTCAGATTTTAATTTGCAATTGAATGGTGCATAAGGATTGTCATATTGGATAAAAGAAAAATATACTTAGAAGCAGACCAAATAATAATAATAAAAAAGAACATGCTGGAGAAAAGCATCTGCTCTCTTTGTTACCATTAAGTATTTGTTCATAAAAATAGCAGCTTTCTATCTAAAACTGACCATATCAATATTTAAAAAAAAATTCTAATAGCAGTAAGGGCCATGCAAATGTTGCCTCAAATTTATGTCACCAGTTCACTGACATTTGAACAATGGGCCTTAAAATCTGATTAAATCATAGTGAACCTAAATCACATTGTTTAGACTCATTTTACTGTGAATTACAGACCTGCCATTATTATTATTATTATTATTTAAAAAAAAAAAAAAACGCTTATCAGCCACACAGCAAAGGTCATTAAAATGGTTCTACCGGTTTTGCTTTACACAGACAATATAAAAGTTAAAGGAATAAAAATATGCAAATCAAATCAGCAGTAAAATGGAAAACAGTATTAAAAAGCTGTTAAGATTTTACAGTGCTTTGTTTCTGACATGTTCTTTGCACTATTCTTTTTCACAGCTGCAACATTCAGTGTTGTGTGCTTTTGTAAATGTCAAGCTCAAGTATCATAATACGCCTTTTTACTAAAAGTGATACACTATTGCCATCATATGGAAGAACCTGGGCATGTCCTCTGCTGAACCTATCCATCCTTACGTATCCCTAGTCTATTCACTTTTTAAAAACTGTATAGTATACAGTGTTTCTTCTTTAAAGCAACTACCAGTGTCTGTGTTATTAAGGGCCCCTAGGGAGAAACAGAATTTTTGTCAGTAACAGAAAAACAAGTTATAATAGGACTTGCACTGAACATACAGTACAGAGTCTCAGATATGCATTCACTTATAAGGTGATACTGTACATTCATATATGCATGCACTCATCGACACAATCTTACATATAGTGAGGTTGAGAGCAAACTGACTCTTTTCAGCCACACTCTCAGATGCTGCCATGGACAATTTGGCCAGTGTCCCAATAGCAAAGATGACAGGAGTCGCCCAATAATTTAGGGAAATTGTGACAGTTTAGACCTTGAGGGTCCACCTGAGGCTTGGGATAACCCTGGTAACCAGTGGGCCAGACCATAATTGGCAACTCCCAACCCACAAAAATGTAAATTTGAAAGTCAACAAAAAGGACATTCTATAGGCTCCTTCATTAATCTCACAAGCTTTCCTGAGAGGGCAAATATAGATTTACTTCCCTCCCTCTTGTGAATCTATACCGGTCACCCAGTGGCAGAGGCAAACACTGAAAATCTACATTGAAATGTAGTGTAAGAACAGTTACTGCATATACAAAATCTGCTCTGTATGCACAAGCAAACAAATGTAATGTTCAAATCAGCAGGTCATGAATGATTCATTTAACAAGAAATCAAGAAAGTTATATTAGCTGCATTCATTTCTGAGCCAGTAGAACACAACATGAAGAGTTCTAATTGCAATTAGCTGATGATTTAAATGTAATGTTATTAACAGACAAGAACAACAAGTGCACATTCAGAATAAATAAAAGCTTTTTATTTTATGCTTAACCATTCAGTGACAATTGGGACTCCAATGCTTTGTTTGTAGTGCATTCCTCATTCCGGTAGCAATGAAGAGGTTAACGTTACATACTAAAATAGAATTCTGTATTTTGCATATTGTAATAATTACAAAGACTGATGTTTATTATTTTAATAAATATGTATCTGAATACATTTTGTAGCTCTTGTATTTTTTTCCCCTTTAGGTTTTTGCGTTTTATTCGAACAAGCAGCAAAGCAAGAACTAAAAAAAAATCCTGTTTACAAGCAAGTTGATAGCATTCATTGAACTATTTAATTGTGTACACTTTGTTAGACAAATGGAAAACTATTGTTTGCTATTGGATAGATTTTGTCTTTGCTCATTCAACAGCTACTGAAATACAGACAGCTCACTTCCAGTTGAGTTAATCTGATAGAGATAAGCGTGTTTACAATTTAAAACATTATTGATTTTGTTTTTGGCAGGTGAGCAGTCAATCCTTTCAATATTATCAGGACTTCGTTAGCGTTTTGTTTATTAGGTCTTCTTTTCTACATGAAAGTGATTGAGAATTCTGCAACACTATTTCACTAATTAGAGGAAGTGGAAGGTAGAGCACAAAGAATGAAGGCAAGGGCTGGATGTAAAAAATTAAAATAGACTATTTATTAGGCATGATAGCCAAAAATAAGGACACACGTTTAAAACACTCTGGCTTTAAGTGCCTCCACGGCGTGAAACGCGTCAGATTGTTTTAAATGTGTGTCCTTCTTTTTGGCTATCATGCCTAATAAATAGTCCATTTTAAGTGTTTGCCTCCAGCCATTACCTTTATGCGTTGTGCTCTACCTTCCACTTCCTCTATGTGTTGTACACCTATAGGTATTGAAGCACACCCTCCAGATTTCAGGCACACAGCTGTCTATTTGCATTTTGAGTGTTCTTTCTGCAGCAGTGTTCCAGTCCTTTTTCCATCAGTATGATCCCGGCATTCAACTCACGGCAGCGGCACCGTGGGAGGGGATCTGTTACTGCAGGACTCAGCTCACGGGTGCACAGATCATCTTGTCTTTCCCCACTGTCTGCTACCTCCGTATGGAGTTCAGGTGAGGTGGTTGCCACATTACTCCACACACAATGGGCTTATTGAATGAATTTATACTGCTTTAGCTATCATGATTCCGGTTTTCTCTTTATGATTATACCTCAGCCGTTTCTTCTTTTATTATGGATATATGGAAATTACTAGACACATCAAGTGTTTGTAGCACCAATTAGGGTTTCCCACGTTTTTCTACTCTATTTCACTAATTAAACTATTCAGATCACCATTCATTATCACATCATTAAAAAATATTAGCTATTTGGTGCCATTTTTGACATCTCGTTTAAGATATATTATCTGTATTTAATTCACAAGTTTGCATCCATTTGCTGCACTCTCTACCTCTTACAAGCTTTTTGCTACTATACCTGTCATGTTCAATAGAAAGCTCTTCACAACTACTTTTCTGGGCAAAAGTTGAATTTTTTTAATTCCCCAATTTTTGACTGATGTTTTGCAAAAGAACATTTTAATTTCAGTTTTAGTTTATTCTCTTGCATTACCAGCTTTGTCCCCCCAAAACTCCTCCCTGTAGTCCTGTAAATTATGAGAAAAGTGTAAATAAAAAACACAGTCTGAGGTTATTTTGAAACAGAATAACACGTGAATTTATTCAAGTCAAGTGCACAACGGAGACGCTTTTGAAAAAAAGCTCTCTAATAGATAACACGTTATGCCATATATTTATACCCTAAAACCTAAAGCTCCACCCCTTTATGGGGGGGGGGGGGGGCTTGCACATCACTAATATTACCTCATTTTGTAATACATAACAATACTAAAGCTGATGTCATTTTGTAATACATAATAATACTGGATAACTGTCTGTCAGCTAAAAACCATTATGGGGTTAAATGAGATGTGCCTATTCTGACACCTGGCATATTGTATAAGAATCAGTTTCTCTGTAAGAATCTGAGCTTATCTCACGAGTTCTCACGACTTCTAGCCTGTTTACACTTTCAATTTGAAGCTGATTGGATGAGGAAAGATCAATAAAGTCAGTGTAGCCCTGGGCTCCATCCGGTCCTAGAGACCCCCCTCTCTTGGAGCAGTGTGGTCACGGGTGCCGAAGGGCCCGACGGCTGCTTCCAAGGGTGGGGGCCGGAGCAGGGAGCCGAGCGTCTTCCCCTGCATGCGGCCGGTTGCCGGGGACGCGAGCGGGCCGTTGCTAAGGCCGCGGTCGCGTCGCTAGGGTCCCGGCGGCTAGCGAAGAGGGCGCCGCCATTACCCAGTGACTCGCGCATGTGCAGTGATCACGCATGCGCAGGAAGGGTCCTAGTGCTAGGGAGAAGTCGCGCGAGCATAGGGACAGCCCAGGAAAGGTTGAGGCAGCTCCAGATAGCTTGCGCAGGCGCAGGACAGTGGAGGAAAAGCCCGCGAAGCCCTAGCCTACCAGGGGAGCCTCTAGGCAGGGACTACGAATCCCAGGAGCCTTTGCGCGGCCCACGTGATGCCAGGGAGCCAATAGGGCTTAGGATCTCCAGGCAGGCAGAAAGATACATTTTCGCGGGCTTGCAGCAGGACAGTCAGTTGGAGCCAGGGAGCTGTGAGGGAAGGAAGGGTGCGGGGAGCGAGTGCAGCTCCTGCACCCAGATAGGTACCCACACCCCAGGTAGGCCCCAACTCCCCACCAGATTAGTGGGTGATTGATCAGGGACAGCCCAAGATAGGGACGTGGCCCTTAGTGTTAGTGTGCTGTCTTGTCAGGGTCACGGCTGTCAGTGCCGTGAGGTCTGACAGGCAGGCACAGTGTTAGTGCAGTACGTTAGCTGCAGGCAGCGAGTAGGTTGTAGCGTGTTACTACAAGTGCTGCGAGTGTTAGTAGATAGTTAGAGTAAGGACCGGGAAGAGCTAGGGGGACGGGATAGGCCATTAACCCTTTAGGTCCCAGGTAGGTCATCATTCCCCAGCTTGTGGTTCTACAGGGACAGGCCCTAGGTTAGGGACCATGTCACGTAGTGCCAGTGATAGACAGGGACACAGTGGCTGCTGCGCTTCACGAGAGACGACTTGGGCTCAAGTCGGTACCCAGAGACAAGAGACTATCTCCAGGGTGGGATCGCCCCTGGGGGACCCCAAGCAAGGATTCACCGGACCAGATCAGACAGGATCCCAGAACGACTGATTCTTTGTGAAGCTGTTGTGGCTCAGAGCACCGGAGTGCTCGGCAGGTACTATCAAATATACAAGTGCACCAACAGGCCCTTAGTATAATAGTGACTGCGCAGTCACCCATTGCCTCTCTCTGCAAGAGTGCGGGACATTGGGTGGAGTTTCTATGGACACTGGGTGGGATCACCTGGTGTTGGGGAAGTGTCCTGCATGACGCAGTTAGTGTCTCCTCTAGAGAGGGACACCGGTTATGGTGGTATTGATGTTATATGTTTGCTTTGCATGTTAGTAAAAGACCTTGGTTATTATACATACAGTGTATGTGATTATTGTATTTGTCCTGCGAGGAACTACTCCCCCTCTGGTGGGAGCCATCGCAGGTGGAGGCGCTGCACTGAGTAAGTGGTTACTCACAGTATCATAATTGCCCCAGGTTCCCCGTGGCGGAAGCTCAGTGTTACGCCGATGCTCGCCACAAACGGGGACCCGACCGCGGGGCTGAGGTGGGGTTATATAATCACCGACCTTAGTCCACGCAGACTGATCCAGAATGCGCAGTTCGTAGTCGTACATCGCAGGGTCAGGATTGGAGAAGGCAGCATCGTCGTTATTGAAGCCAAAGTCGGGGTAGGAGAAGACAGGACAGTCGATGGCCGAAGCAGCGTCAGGATAGAAAACGGGTGGTTGTAGTCGTAGCAAGGAATCGGCAACAGGCAGACAGGAGTTCCCTGCTTCAGCTTAGGAGCGTGAGCGCGAAGAGCGGCCTCGGCCCATGACACCGGTCTCAGCAGGGGGAGACAGCAGGCTGGCCAAAGTACACCGCAGGGCAGCGTTGGGGAAACCAACGCTTCAGCGCAGAAGTCCAAGGCAGGCCACTGCATAGAGATAGCAGCAGGCCGCAGGAAACTAGGGGTAGCCACTGCTAGGAGTGAATGCAGCAGGTACCAGGAAATAGGGGTAACCACTGCTAGGAGTGAATGCAGCAGGTACCAGTGCTGGCAACAACGCTTCAGCACAGGAGACAGGAACAGGCCTCTGGATACTCAGGAACTTGGAAGGTAAGAACGCTAGGAGAGAGGCCTGGGGCGGTTTGTGGCAGAGACAGTAACGTCCTAGGTAGGAGTTATGCTCGGCACTGGTTCAGTGCCAACGCCCAGGATATAAAGGGCGGAGATCCAATCACAGGAGGAGGGTGTGTGAGTATTCCTCCAATGCTGAAGCACAGGGCAGAAGCTGCAATGAGAAGAAGCACATGTGCCATAGATTGCCAGAGGAAGCTTGCAACTGCATAGGTCTGCAAGGCTATAGTCAAAGCCAGTAGTGGATTCCTTACAGTACCCCCCCCCCCCTTCAGATGAGACCTCCGGACGAACAGGAACCATCACAGATTTGGGGGACATGGAATTGTTCCTAAACCTCCTTAGGCGAGAGGTGGCATTGAAAGCCCATAGTTTGTTGGGATTCCTTACAGTACCCCCACCACTGGGTGAGAAGCCTGGGTGGACAGGACCATTCATAGGTCTGGGAGACATTGAGTTGTTCCTGAAGTGTCTTCGGCGAGAATTAGGTCCACAATCCAGGTGTACATTGGCGAGTGCCATAAAAGACAGCGGTGGCACTGCAGTTCTTGGTACATGGACAATGGGACCTGAGGGCTCCGGAATGGGAACATCAGAAGGGCAGTAGCCAGGTGTCCGGTGCATAGTAATAGTCCAAGAGTACAGGACACAGATTGTCGGACAAAAATGGCAGAGGGACCTTCAGAGAAGGCAATGTCTTTGGTGAAATCAGCACGGATGAAGTTGGGAGAGTCTTTAGCTTCCAAGGAATTCCGGGTGATGGTTAGCGAGGGAATGGAGCTGGAGGGTTCACTACACACTATTGCAGCGGTACTTTTGATACAAAGTAGGGTTGCTATCCCAAGCAATTTGCGAGAGTCTGTAGCAGTGTGCATGCAACTCATGGTACTGGCAGTTAAAGGATCTGCTTCCCTTGGTTTGTGATGTTTAGAGAGAATCAACTCCTAAATTGTGGCCTTGGCGAAGGACATAATAAGCATGTCTAAACCCATAGTGGAACCATAGAGAACAGGGACGGACTCTTCAGGTAAAGCGACGAGGTCCAGTAAGGGTGTCTTCGTCTTAGAGAAAGGCCAAATGACAACCAGAAAGGGCACTTTAGGCACCGCACAGAGACCTGCGAGTAAGGAGTCTGTTTGAAAGGTGAGAAAACAGATTTTATCCAAAAAAACAGGCAGGCGGTTAAGCGGTGCATCAGCCTTAGGAATAATAGTCTTGAGGTTAACGCTGGGTACCTCCAACACAGAGAAAGAAAACAGAGAACTAGAGCTTGGCTTAGGAGTGGAGGTCCCAGGTACCCAGGTCTCGCATGATACTATGGGAGAAGCAATGCTAAATATTACTGTTTTAAACATAGGGTTCTTAAGTCGGGTTCTTAGGGTTCTTAACATCGGTAGCTCCAGGCACCTTCTTGAAAGGTAACCCTAGTTTTGGGACAAGACAGTCAATAGCAAGTACCCCAAGTATTGTGGAAGACACATTGTGATAAGTCCATCTTCAAGACGGGGTCTTTTGAAAAAAGGGACACAGCGGGTATTACTGAAAGTTCAAAATGCGATACCCCTGAGTTCGTGGTAGTAGACATAAAGCCAGTAGTGGATACCCTGAATACTGTGGGCGAATCAGCGTGAAACAGTAATATTGAAGGAGTGGGCATCCCAGACTTAAAGTCATTTTTAATTATCCCGAAGGCTGTGGCATGATCCGTGAAAGAAACTGGGGTAGACTCTCCAATAGAAACAAGGGACATCTTGCTAGTCACTGAAGTGGGTGATTGAGAGCCAGCAGGAACTGAACTGGCTACTGTAATGAAATCAGATAGTATTGCGCTTGTTTCAGAATTGGATCCCTGAGAATCCCTAGTGAGGGCATCAGACTCCATGGGAAACTCAGTGACAGGGGTCTTGGAACCAATTAAAGGAATTGCAGGTATCACAGACTTAATAGGAGAAATACCTTGCAAAACAGAAATTTTAGTAAAGGTGATAGGCATAACAGATAGGAAAAACAGAAGTAAGCTAGAGAAGGTTGCTTCTACAACAGAAGATTTGGCAGCGGCAGAGCTTAACTCAGCGGCTGCTGGAGAACTTTTAGCTACAGTGAGAAGGGACTGTAGGTTTAAAAAATCAGGGATAAGGGAAGTTTCAAACTTGAAAAGCTGATCCTCCAAATAGGAGGGCCCTGAGTGTAATTGTACTAGTGGAGCAACAGCAGATACGCTGATCTCAGAAGGGGTCACTTGGAAAGGGACATAATATGTACTGTTCGCTTTAAACCCTAGGATTTGAAAAGAGGAGAACATAGACAGTGCAAATGGGGCAACCACGACTGTGCTGGTCTCTGAAGTGGGTATTTGGGACAGAGTGTCTGGGACATCAGAAACGACAACAGATTCCACGAAAAGGGGTCTATGCTCAGAAGCAGGGGTCTCAGCTCTCTGTGACAGACGGGGTCAGCGAAATACCTAGGAGTAGGGATTCTGCGAACAGGTTTAGAGAAACAAACGGCTCCAGAATACTTTTAACTGGAGCCAGTATTATTGCCGAATGTTCAGGGGGCATAGCCCCGAGAATTTTAGCCGAGTCAGGGGACATAAGGGGTTCATCCTCTGAGGCTAAGGAGGTGTCCTTGACTGACGGACTACAGGGATTTACCAAGGGAGGTTCATAGGGCTGACCTGTAGGGATTAACATAGGAAAAACCTCAAGGGTTAAATTACTCTGTACCTGAGAATCAGAGAAATAGAAGCTAGTCTCTGAGAGTGGGGTCATAGGGGGTTCTGCCTCTTGCCCTAGGGACCTAACATTAGACTGCGGAATACTAGGGTTAGCAGTAGGGACCTCACAGAGCAGACTAGCAGGGGTTAAAACAGAAAAAACCTCGGGAACAGAGCTTAGAATTTTTGGGTTAGAAAAAGAGGGCAAACAGGATTCATTATCTGGTGCTAGGGAAGACACACTGACCTGGGGACTGCAGGGATTTACAGTGGGGGACTCATAGGCCTGACTAGCAGGGGTTAAGACCGGAATAACCTCGGGGACAGAACTTAGGGAGGTTAACTCAGGATTAGGGAGCGTGGCAGCTTCTTCCTTAGCGGGCAGCGACAGAGAGATGGTTTGGCCATTCTTAGGAGAGGGAGGTACCCCCACAGGTTTAGCAACAGGACTGGCAGCATAGGGGATCTGCCAAGCAGCAGCGTAGTTGGCAAGGAGGGGGTCCTGTTCTTTTATGCAAATGTCAAGTGTTAAGGAAAGTACATGGAGTGTATCTTGAGACTGAGCTAACATGAGGAGGGCGCCCTGTTGTACTAGATGAATGTCCAGTGATGAGGCCAGGGCATAGAGTGCCTCTTGGGCATCGGCCAGTTCCATAGGGTACACGTTATCCCAGGTTAAAGGGGAATCAGGGGAGCGAATACAATCGGCTAGAGACTGTTTTAAGTTCTGGATGCAGCAAGCCTATATAGAGAGATCACAACGGCATTGTCTTTGCAAAGGGGTTAAACCTTCATACGTAAACAGGTCTTCAATCGGGGCTATTATTTCACACAGATACTGGCCTTCATAGTGGGACTGGTACGCAGGCCGGGACATAACTTCAGTTGGAAAATTGCCAACCCCCACCACGGCGCGGTCCGGTTTTTGTTGGCCGAGCATACTGTTACGCCGATGCTCGCCACAAACCGGGAACGGACCGCGGGGCTGAGGTGGGGTTATATAATCACCGACCTTAGTCCGCGCAAACTGATCCGGAATGCGCAGTTCGTAGTCGTACATCGCAGGGTCAGGATTGGAGAAGGCAGCATCGTCGTTATTGAAGCCAAAGTCGGGGTAGGAGAAGACAGGACAGTCGATGGCCGAAGCAGCGTCAGGATAGAAGACATCCGGGTGGTCGTAGTCGTAGCAAGGAATCGGCAACAGGCAGACAGGAGTTCCCTGCTTCAGCTTAGGAGCGTGAGCGCGGGAGTGGCCTCTGCGCGAGGAGCGGCCTCGGGCCATGACGCCGGTCTCAGCAGGGGGAGACAGCAGGCTGGCCAAAGTACACCGCAGGGCAGCGTCGGGGAAACCAACGCTTCAGCACAGAAGTCCAAGGCAGGCCACTGCATAGAGATAGCAGCAGGCCGCAGGAAACTAGGGGTAGCCACTGCTAGGAGTGAATGCAGCAGGTACCAGTGCTGGCAACAACACTTCAGCACAGGAGACAGGAACAGGCCTCTGGATACTCAGGAACTTGGAAGGTAAGAACGCTAGGAGAGAGGCCTGGGGCGGTTTGTGGCAGAGACAGTAACGTCCCAGGTAGGAGTTATGCTCGGCACTGGTTCAGTGCCACCGCCCAGGATATAAAGGGCGGAGATCCAATCACAGGAGGAGGGTGTGTGAGTATTCCTCCAATGCTGAAGCACAGGGCAGAAGCTGCAATGAGAAGCAGCACATGTGCCATAGATTGCCAGAGGAAGCTTGCAACTGCATAGGTCTGCAACGCTATAGTCAAAGCCAGTAGTGGATTCCTTACACTCAGCCCTCCTGTGAGCCAACAGGTAACGCAACACACACCTGGTAACACCGTATGTTCTCCGCACCCACACTATAATCTGCGATTGGGTGGGGGAAAACCCGTTACATCAGCTAAGAGCGAAAACATTCCATTCTCTGCTTCACACGTTTGTTTATACAGAAATGAAACACAGAAATTAAGACTCACAGAGACAAGACAAGATGGCGGATTGAAATATTCAAACAAAATGGCTTCATCCTAAATGCTGTTATGTTGTTATGTCAGACTCCCTAATGTCTCAACTTCGTCAGTCCCTTCTCTGATTCTTTAAAACATTGTTTTTTGAGAATTATTGATATAATTTTAGTCCAGTAACACGTTGGGAAGCACAGGGGTGCTCCATCATCTCATAATGCTGCTTGAGGGTATAGGACAGTGCACGAGGGTGCAAAGTGTCCCAGAATTGCTTCAAGGTGTGACTGATGCTGCCAGAATTGTGCACATATAAACACTACACATAATCCAGACGAAATCCAATGGATATATAATGTAATAAACAGCTCCCGTTCAGAGTCCAACTATAAAGGATCATGAGTAGATGTGAGCCCTGTACATGCTCTGTGTGTAAGTAACTCTGCCACTGGACGGGGTATTAAATGGTAAGGAGGATAGATATAAACGGCGGCGCCGTGTCTCCAGCCAGGAGACTATGACCGGCAACACACACCGCAGTCCTCCGCCACTGCCCTCACTGTCCCAGTGTCACACACAAAAAGCAGTCCCACTGCGGGGAAAAAGGGGGTATGTACTCACAGTCTGGACATGTCGCCTCCAATCAATTGCTGAGTGAAGGTGCTCTGATCCAGGACTATAATGCGTGCTCCAGCCCATGCAGGTAAGATAGTCAAAAGCGGGTGATCAGGTGGTGCACAGCTGCCGTCAGGATATGAATCAGGAAGTCCACACGCTTTAAATCTAAAAGTCTATATTTAATGAGTGCATAACAACACAAGACAAACTGCTACAAAAAACTTCTTGACGCGTTTCGTTCCAGCGAGGGTGCCTGCCAAATGTCAAACATAGTCTCGTATGGCGTTGCGGCCAAATTCTTTTCCAGAGTTAGAACACTGTACTTGGCATCTTCTTTCTTCAAGGGACTGCTGTAAATTGGTTCTGCAAACAATGGCATTATGTCTGCTTAGGGGTTGGCACATTTTTGGATCATGCCCTTGACAAACGTGACACAAACATAGATGATAACGAGTATCACAATCACACACATTACCGCATTCAAAAATTTCGCTCCAAGTGATCCTCTGTTACTCTTCCCCCCTTCTTGACCTCAGAGCCTGCTATGTTGCTCTCCCAACCCCCCACAACATGTCACAAATAAAGCACACACACACAACTTTCTGGAGGTACAATGGCTGCGGCTTTCATTTCTATACAGCAAAAGAGGAGGTGCTAACCCTGCCAGAGTGCTCCACCAACAGGTAACGCCAATTACATTTAAATCATGGCCCACCAGGTAAGTTCAATGATGTTTAAATCATGGCCCACTAGCTGGGACCACCTCAAGTCCCAGCTGTTCAGCTGACCCAACGTCAGCCACAAGATGGGCCCCAGATACTCAAAGCACAATGAGCCCTGCCCACTAGCCCACCATGCCACCACCATGTCATTACCATAACTGAGCCCTGTCTGGCAAGGTTACCCTGCACTTGCATCCCAAACAGCCACCACCAAAAGGGATATTTAAACCCTTATACAAGCCCCGGACCACCAGACTCACCGAAACCTTTCAAACCGAGTCAAACAGCATGATAATCACCAGCACAAATGGCTCTATATTAACGCTGAAGCATGTCTAAGCATCCTTCACCTAAAGCTAGTCACCGCACCAGCCACTAAGCCAACTCATTGTCAGCACAATGAACCCTGCCCACTCGAGCCAACATCAGAAACCCTCCCAGCTTCAGCCGAGCAACCATAGGGGAAGGAGAAGCGAACACTGTCTCCCCCTGAAATGTCCACAGCCCCACTGGCCAAATGGTTTAACTAAATGACCCTTACTTATGAGATTACAATCATTTAAGTATTTTACTATGTATTTTCTGTCACATTGGATGTAGCATTGGGTATTTTTGTCTTTTGTTGTATACATTTGGCCACGCCCAGTATCACTCCTTATGACACAAATATATATATATGATGTGGTGGGTGTTGGGGTTAGAGCTTGCAGGGATTGTGTGTTCAGAGATAAGATACACCCGCAAAAAATTGACCTGTCCTTGTGATAAAAGCAAAGTTTGGAGAATTAAAACCGTGCATTTGAATATGAAAACTAGAATTCATCAGAGGGGTGTTATACCAAATAACGTGGGGATTCTCATAATTCAATCTCACGACCTCTTGAGGAGAGAACGTATTAGAGGTTTTCTGCTTTTGTCATTTTATTTTATGAAACTGTCTGCATTTACTGTATATATTGTATGTATTTGTAACATTCCTTTTCTGTAAATAATCATGGTAAAAAAAAGCAACACTTTTTGAAAATGAAATTTAAAATTGAATAAGTACTGTCTTTAATCTCTAATGGTCTGGTACCTTTTTGAAGAGATTAACCGCATTTTTGGACACATTTTGCTTTATTGGATTTTTGTGTTAATTACGGCTTTATTTCTAGTAAATAGACCAGAGATGCTTAAGGTAAGTCATCAAATTATTTTTAGTTGCAGCGTGATGTTTTTTTAGGCGATATTGCTCATTTTTAGTGCTCTTCACAGATATAAGTGAGTCAGCTGGAATGCTGGACAATTTAACCCCTTCCCCATATACACGTCATATGCACACAGGTGTGGCGTTCATGACAACAGGCAGATGCCGGACAATAATATTCCTTTATGTGCCCATACCACCATGTGTCTGTCTACTTTTGTGCATGATTCATAACTAAAGAAGGAAAATATTCTCATGTAACCATGATTTTAAGTGGAATTGTACTTGTCAATACCAAGTAACTGTTTACTAATGGAACAGATCGGGCACACTATGCTGTTTCACAGATTGACTCATGTCTATATTCTAAGACTGATGACTGAAATATGACCCTGCTCTGTTTCTCCTCTTAGAAGTAGACTGATTTATTTTAGGATTGTTTGAGGATGGGAAATTACAGGAACCCCTGTAATTAATCATGCTGTCCACAAAGACAGATATTTCACTTAATTGCTTACCTTTGATTTTTAAAGACAATTAAAAAACTAAATATCTACCAGAATCATTTTCCTACAGTATATAAACAGATTCACAAGTAATAACACAATGTTTCAATGGAATTAAATATTCAGTTAGTGGGTAATTGGGTGTACTCTATTAGAGACTGAACCGTAAAAAAGTCACTATTTTTCATAATGTTGTAAAAAAAAACTTCTATCTTTAAAAGTCTAAGTAATCCTCTTTTGCTTTACGGAGATTAAAACGAAGGAAAACGATTCCATAATGGACTCTATATGATATTTTTTTTCATTCCAGAAGTGTGGCATACTGTATAATTGCATATTTTTATACGTAAAGAAGAGAAAGAGGCTTTTACTCTTACAGTACAGTGTTATTTACATCCTACAGTTACAAATAATTTACAGATATGACTAAGCTTAGATTCCTGCTATGTTTAAGTAAAACAACTGAAGTAGTAAACATTATTATTCATGTGTATTCACAACTCAAAAAATATCAAAACATGAACAGTACCTGAGTGTTAAATGGTCTATAAAGTTCAGGGTTTTTAGTTATACTTCTGTACTCTTTTTTTCCTTTATAATTTTGTCTTTTCACAGAGAGACGATTCGGCTGGTGGATAAGATCACCATGGAAAAATGATTGGTGATCTGCTGCAGAGGTTAGGAATATTCTGCATCACAAGCATGATATTCCAGTGTGTGAGTCCAGCATCAGACTAATGAGACGTGATTTGGGTTGGAACTTTGGATGTGTGAGGTAAAGTGCTGTACGGTACCGTTTTCTTCTGCACATGTCAAGTGATATGCATGAACATTGTACCATATTCCAATTCTAAACCAATTTTTGTATTATTGCACAGGGTATCTCATGATAATGGATGTTAACAAAATTTTAAAAAAAAGAGTTGACCAAGCATGGATTAATAGTGCAGAAAAGTTTGATGAAACGTCTGTCACCCTAAAAAAAAATATTCCACTAAGGCATTCAGGGGGGAAAAACTGTTTATCCCTGAAACCTCAACTAAAGCATACACTCAAGGTTCATGTGTGGGGGCAATCTATATACTTGAACTAGGGCCTATAGTTATATTTGAAGGTAAAAAAAGTAGATTTTAACCCCTTAGGTGCTCAATAGAATGAAACGGGTAGTGCCATGAGCCTTGAAAGGATAAAGTCATGAAAACCACACCACACTGCTATATAAAGCAGCATAAAGGTATAACCTGATGTCTCTCCCAGCGACTGGCTCAGAATGAGCTCCAAATACGCCGAGATAGAAAGACTCACGGTTTGTAGGTGGTGTGGTATACTTGACCTTGATTATGATCCTCCGTGCCTCGGTATCTTCTGCTGCCATGCTAGGCCAGATGTAATAGCCTAGGCTCCCGTGTGGAGCGTGGATGATTCCGCCGCCAACCCTCCTGCAACAGAACAGTCGCAGAGGGCGGTCACATGACCGGCGGCTCAGGCGTTGCTCCGAAATGACGAGGAACAGCGTGGGATCAGCGTGTGGACTCAGCACCTACCCGGCGTGCCTGCAGTGAAATGTAGATAGTAGAATCTTCCCGCAAACAGGACAGGCAAACGGCAGCACAGCAATGGATGAGGAGAGGCTGATGGTAGATTTAAAAATAGACTTTATTCAAACAGCGTGCTGTCAGGTCCTCTGACGCGTTTCGGCCCGTAGGACCTTGTCTAAAGAGGACAAAGGTCCTACGGGCCGAAACGCGTCAGAGGACCTGACAGCACGCTGTTTGAATAAAGTCTATTTTTAAATCTACCATCAGCCTCTCCTCATCCATTGCTGTGCTGCCGTTTGCCTGTCCTGTTTGCGGGAAGATTCTACTATATTTGAAGGTAACCCTAGTTCGGTTTCAGTTTTGTGAACAGTAACTGCAACTTAACGGAACCCTGTCTCCTTTTCCATCAACTAAAACACTGTGCCATTTGTATTGTATCTCGATGTATCATGGATAAAGCCTAGTTACAGGAGGTCATTATTTCTCATGCAGCCGCACTTTAAATTTCAGAATACTTCACATCTGATCACAGGTTCTTCCAAGACAATGACCCAAAACACAGTGCATCTGCAACATTCATTACAGACAGTGGAATCAACTGTCTCACAACACCGCCAGTGTAAGTAACTGTATTGTGCAGTAGTATACTATTACCTGTATAAAAAAGTGCTGGTGTATGTGTTTTATTCATGGCAATAACCATCATCATGGCAAATCTCCTGATTTGAATCACATGAAAGTGGCCTGGCATTCATTAAAGCATCATCTGTGCAAGTATGTCAAGTCTGCTAACAAAGATGAACTAGTGAGAGGGATATAAAATTAGTGGAATGAAGTGTACTTGCAACAACTACATCAACCATATGAAAAATGTGTTACAAGAGGTTATTGAAAGAAATCGAATGGCAACAGCTGTAAATGTCATTAAAAATGAATGTTTTCCATTCCCTTGTAATGCACCTGTGTCCAATTTCTTGTCTTACGAATCTCACCACGGGCTGTTCTGTTTACTTTAAACCTAAAGCGCCGCTAACATGGGCCCAGAACTCTGAAAAAAAAGAGACAGGACTTTGGGAACAGCTGATTAGTATACACTCCTGATGAGGTATGAATGGGATGCACATTGATACCCTGAAATCCAACCTATGCCAAACTAGGTGTAGTTTACAGGAAACCACGTCTGCTGGTCAGAAAGTGTATTGCACAGCAGATGCTAATGCCAATTATCGACTATGGGGACATAGTATACGGCTCAGCACCCCAAACCCACCTTAGCAAACTTGATAACCTCTACAATTCTATATGCCGCTTTGTTCTCCAATGCAACTACAACACACATCACTGCTAAATGCTCAAAGAACTAGAGTTGTAAACTAGACTTGACTCTAGGCACAAAGTTAATCTTTCCTTCAAATATTTTCTGGGAAAGCTACCCGTCTATAGAATTGTGTTGAAAATGGTGCTCGGTATCAGTGTATGCACTATTAATATATCATCACAGTCTTTGAAAGATTAAAAATAGGAACACTGTAATTCATCCATAGGGTATAGAAGTCCATAAGTGGGGGGCAAATACAGACCTAGCGGTCAGTTTGCTTGACTACGGCACATATGATCAGAAATGCACAAACCCCTCTTTATACATAAGCATCCCCACTATTAGGGTCAAAGGTACCAATATAAGGGCTACTGCCCATTACCTGCCTGGGGGGTATCCTGTAGTCCAGTAGTAGTGTTCCACTGCGTGCAGTCCTGATGAATAGAAGCAAATAGTAGCAGATGGAGCAAAGGAGCACAGCAACCAGAAGAAATCCTGAATGAAAACATATCACGGGCAACTCCAGCATAAACTGCAAGTTTTATTCTGGAAGGTGCCCGGATATTATTTTCATTCAGGATTTCTTCTGGTTGCTGTGCTCCTTTGCTCCATCCACTACTACAAGCTACCCGTCTACCTAAACAAGCTCCTCACCCCTACCACATGCAGCACTTATCATCTGAGATCTGACTCTAAAAGACTGTTCATGGTCCCAAGGTTCAGCAAAGTATCCCATCGCTCCTTCTCTTACCGTGCACTCCAAAATTGGAACAATCTACCGGACACTCTCACAGCCACCACCAGTCTAAGTTCGTTCAAAACTAAAGCTGTCTCACATTTTAATCTGGTCTGTAACTGTTACATATGCCTATAATATATATTATCTCTAACTGTGCATGCAATATCTTGTATGTAATGTATACCCTGTTTACATATGTAACTATGTATTTGTAACCATGTATTATTTGTCATCTTATCTCTATGCCCAGGACATACTTGAAAACGAGAGGTAACTCTCAATGTATTACCTCCTGGTAAAACATTTTATAAATAAATAGGCTTATTCAGATTTGCACTTTTCGTAAGAAAAGACAGACTGGGGGAAATGGTCCAGTACTCTAAGTTTTATTCAGTCATGTTACTAATCATCCAATCTACATGCAGAATAATGAATGTAGGTGATAATGGCTCTGTACAATGCATTTATTCAGTGTATTGCAAGATTGTATTGAAACCGTTTGTTACACGATCATTGAATAGGCAGAGGACAAATCCCACCCAGCTCAGCCAGAAATGCCCAAGAGGAGGGTCTGGCATGTTCCACACTTCATGCTTAATGTGGCGACAGTGCTTAGTGAGTAAAGCATGCAATGCCTGGCGGGGAAAAATTGAGGTCAGTATTCTAGGATAGAATATAATTTTGGTATATGCCAATGTTATTTAAAGTTATTGCATAAGTTGAGTACTGCAAGATGTGTGCAACTTAACAAACCAATCAATCGTTTATAAAGGTCAGGTTTTGTTTGCCCCGAAAGGGATTTTTTGGGGGGGCAGTCTTACATTAAGCTACAGTCGCAGCTCAGTTTTCTGAAGCACAACACAATGATGGGGGTGGGGGGGAGGGTTGGGTTGTACTACTAATACTGTAATAGTAAGTTTATGATGTTTTTTTCTGACAGGGAAAGATCACTTAAATAACTGCACCGTAGCCAAAAGGATTCGTAAAAGCAACAATGCAAAGATGGCACTATTGTCCTTGAAAGTATCTTAAAACCAATACAACCAGGATCTAGCACAGACACCGATCACAAAACTGCAAACATGGAAAGATGAGGTTATATTTTGCCACCCATTACACAAAAGAAGCAAATATCACTATTAGTGAAAACTGCTGATGTGGGAAGCTTCATTAATTCAAGTATGGAATCGTATAGACTGGAACACTGAACATGTCCGTTAATTGTATTCCTAAAAGCACATAAAGAAAAACAGAAACAGGTGGAATGAGGGTTTTGTAACGTAATGATTAGTAGGGGGGGGAGTGGGCTATGGTTATGTTGTAAGTAAGTTATAAATGTTTAGTTTTAATGCTTGTTGAGCAGTGCTGCCAACAGGGGTGGGAAGAGCGGGACAAGTGTCCCAAGCCTGGTGGCTGTGGGGGGGGCCCAGACGGTGCTGGAAGTACGGCCCCACTTGAGGTCGGGCTCAACTTCTTTGCCCGACAGCCGCTGTTCTTGATGTGACAGGGTCCCTGGCTCTCCCCGCCTGCGGGCCTGCCTCTCCGACATTCTCTCTGAGTACACTCGCTCGATCTGAGTGTATCAAGATGGCCGACACAACTGCACTGTTTCTCACAGCCACGGAGCTGGTCTCCCCCCAGGAGGTAAGAAGGGGGATCCCTGCTACATGTTAATATTTTATGAAGCAGTAACACAGTCAACTCTCCACGCTTGAAACACTGACAGTACTGTAAACAGCCTTAGTACTATATAACACACAGACACCGATACTCAAGAGATAAGTGAACAATAGCTTCAAGTCCAATCCGTCCCTTCGTGGTTGCCATCCTCCTCCTCCAGCCACCATGGGAGATTATAGTCCCTGTCCAGCTGGTGCTAGGAAGGCCATCCGTGCTCCACCTCATCACTTAGACTGAGCAGAAGGAGCATGTTTGTTTGGCCCGTGTCCTTATACAAAACCCACAGTAATAGAGAGTTTAAACACTAGAGTATATTGTATTTATAATTTGTAAATAAACACGACATGCAATTATTAGAGTAGGTACCATATTCATACATATTCTGGAAGGGAATACTACCATCCACATGGAGTCCATCAATTCCCAATATTACCGCGGGTGGTTATCTATGCCAGGATGCAGGGAAATCCGCGCTTGCAATGTCCTCTGTTTTAAAAGTAAAACTGCATATCTCTTGCTGCCATCTGCCAGAGAACTCCACAATCTCCTAAAGCGTGAGCCCCGCTAAGGGAGCTAACAATGCAAGGCAAAGAAAAAAGCGTAGAGGGCACATATGAGAAACAGTATGTTTATAAATTCAAACTTGAACAGTCCCCCAACGGGACTGAGCATGACACAACAATAACAATAAGTAACAAAAATGCATAAATGTGAGACAACATTCAAATAAATTAATGACAAAATTAAAATAAATGAACTTACAACTGGCTAATGGTAGAGTAGTGGGTGACCGGGAAGTCCAGAGACACAGCCGTAGGAGTAGATGTCGATCCGGTCCAGACCCATAGCTCCGTCTGCAGGATACTCCTTCCCTTCACCGGTAAGCCTCTCCACCAATGAGAATTCCCTCAGTAGCCCCTCATGACCTCTATGCATTTCTCACTATGTGCTTCGTCAGGAGTTCATGTATGGGGGCTGCTGGCAAACTTAAATAGTACAGACTAGCCAATGCAATTGAATCCATTTCATAATATCTCATGTGGGGAGCGATACTGAAGTATCTGGGAGTCTCCCTGTCTGCTGCGGAGAACCCGGCCCCAGAAAATTTCAATGATCTTGAAGAATGGATCATTGCTCATCTGGAGTCGTGAGTGTATCTCTCAAATGTTTTCCCTTAGAGGAAGAACTCTGGTGTTCAACCAGCTGGTGGCCAGCCAGCTGTAGCACTAACCATTGGTCTGACCCCTGAATTCGTCACCCAGATCCTGGGGAAGTTGTTGGACTTTCTCTGGATGGGGAAGCATTGGGTCTCTGTGGGTGTTGCATGCCTCCCTATGTGAGAGGATGGACAGGGAGTAGTCCGTGTTCACTCCCAGATACACACTTTCCACTTTAAATACCTACAGAGATACCTATTCACAAATCCGTCTCTGCAGTGGTGCCAGCTGGCGAACAGTTTTTTTCGCCAGCTGTGCAATTTGGGTTATAACCTGGCAACTGTTTACAATGAAGCCGATGGGTTAGGTAGAGACCTCTTGGTGCTGCCGGCATACTACCTGGACCTACTAAGGGCCAAAAGCCAGGAAAGGAAAGATTGTGGTGGGGTTTGGTTTATTTTTGCCGAGCCTCTGCTGTTTTTAATCCAGTAGTGGGGGCTCAGATATTGGATTTGCCCTATATCCATCACCAACTAACCCTGGCATGAGTGACCAGAGTCAGGGATCTCCTGGACTAATAGTGATGGGACTGGGTTGAGGCAGAGGTGCTCTCAAACCATATGGTTCTGTCTACTGCCCGTGCCCTATTGCTGTCTAATCCAGGAGTTGCTATTTCCCACAATTCAAGCACCTTCATGGAGGGGGTATTGCATACTGGAGAGCCTTGCCCACCTTTCACCCCCAGCTCTCCGGATCTTTGCGTGGGACCGAAGCAATGGCAACCCCATCAGGCTCCTCTCATCCCCAACCTCAGCAAGTTGGTGGACATGCCCCTGGCATGTTTCATGCCGAGGCAAGGGCTGTATTCTCGTGCTCCATAGAGTGCACTACCTTGCCCTTGTCATCAGCCCCAATAATATCTGGAGGCAGGAACTACCTATAAACGAGAGCGAGAGCTTGTAGTGCAGGGAATTATATTCAGAGTTGAGGATCTGAGTTTGAGTCCTCCATAGTGCACTGAGCACAGAGAGTACTTGGTCCACTTTCGGACTCCCCCACCACCTCTCCCTTTTGTTGTGAAAGGGAGTTCGTGTACCATATTTATTTTAGCTGCGCCAGACGGTAGCCCATCTTATACACCTTGAGGTGCCTTCTCCTGCAGTTCTGGCAGCACTTTTCCCCTCGCCTTTTAATTTTTGTGCACCCAGTTTCCTGGGACAATAACCCTAGGAACTGCCTCACCAACCTGCCCCTGGCATTGGCTAAGTTTGTCATATATAAAACAAGGAAGCATTGTTTGGAAGGAAAGATCTTAATGAACATCGGGGCCATGTTCTGGGTGCTGGTGCACTCCCGTATCTGCGCAAAGTACACGTACACCGAGTCCACTTGGATGGTTTCAGAGTTCCCTTCCCAGTGGGCGTCAGACAGGGTGCTCTGCTCGGTATCCACCTATTCTGATTTATTTAAATTAAGCCTCCTGTTTTTAGTGCACTTTATTTCAAGTTACAATATTGTTGTCAGGAGACAGGTGCCACGCACCTTTACCCGCAGGCGCATAGCCCCCCTACCTGCTCTTACGGCTGCTGATGGGGCTCAGGACTCGCACGCACACTCTCGCTTCCTCCGCGCATGCGCGTGGGTCATCCTCGCGCCGAACGGTGTTCCCACGTGGGCGCACGCAGGCTGGGGTCACAGCAGGAGTTCCCGCCTCCGGATTGCGGTGCACACTCCTTGTGCGTGGCGCACGTGCGTGACGCGCGCACCGCCTACCCGAGCTCCGTTGCAACAGGCACTGATTGCCCTCAGCACCCTCACCTGGCTTCCTTACCTTAGCCTATCACTGGCTCCGCACTGACACTCCCCCGGTTCCACCTCCGGTTCGGATAGGACCGTCTCACCTATTTAGGCTCAACTGGCACATCGGCTGAGCATAAGCTTCCTGTTCCTGTGCTTACCTCTCTTGTCTCCTAGATATCCTGCCTTGTCTTATTTGATCTCCCGTGTACCGACCTTGGCTTGCCTTTGGACCACCGCTTCTCTGGAACCCCGACCTTGGCTATCCTCGACCCTCCGTAACTCTCCTAACCTAAACTTGGCTCTCGGACCTCGACCATTCTACCTTCTCCTGCAACGACCCCAGCGACTAGTACCTCCAACGTTCAAGACTTCTCCTATCCTCACCTCGGCAAGTATTCCGACTATTCTACTGTCCCTGCTCCTGTCCCGGCGAGTTCAACTACGCACACTCCAGACCAAGATCCCCGTGCCTGTAGGTGGTGTTTTCTCTATTCCCACCTCAGTACAGAGGATCTCGTCTAGTTTGTGGTGGGCACAGCATGACAGTATGCTCAGCCACACAGACATAGACCCCTCTGAGGTGGGAAACATCTTGGCATCACATGCCACCATGTTTTCCAAATTGGAGACATTTTTGGATCAGTCCAGCTGCCGCATGGATTCACTGCAGCAGGATGTTAGATCCCTTACGGTCCAGGTACAGAACATTTCCGCTCCCACTCCCTCGAGTCCTCCCACTAAACCACCAGTAGGTGCTTTGTCTTCCAAAACCCGACTCCCGTCACCAAACCGATATTCTGGAGACCCCTTGGAATGTCGCGGGTTCTTAAACCAATGTTTCATCCAATTCGAGATGACACCCGCTCGCTTCCCCTCTGCAAGATCCAAAATAGCCTACTTTGTTTCTCTTCTCACAGGTGATGCCTTGGCTTGGGTCTCCCCCATCTGGGAGCAGAGGACGGATCTCACACAAGATATCGGGCGATTCACCAAGGAATTTCGTCGTGTCTTCGACACCCCTGGGTGAATAGTGACGGCTTCCTCTTCCCTCTTCCACATCATCACAGGGACCCGCCCATTGGCCAGGTATGCCCTGGAATTTCACACCATTGCATCTGGGACGGGCTGGAATAACGAAGCCCTGTCCTCCGCCTTTTGGCAATGTCTCTCAGAGTCGCTCAAGGACGAACTTGCTACTCAAGAACGACCATCCGATTTGGAGGAGTTCATTGCGCTCTGCATTCACGTGGACCGGCGCCACCAGGAGCGAAGAGCAGAACGTTCGCGACACCGACAGCTTCCCATCAGACCGCATGCCTTCCGTCTTCCTTCTCCGGAACCCATTTCCTCGGATGCTCCGGAGCCCATGCAACTAGGAGGGAATAAGCTATCTCCTGCCGAGAAACAGCACTGCCGCTCCACCGGGCTCTGCCTCTACTACGGCAACCCTGGACACCAAGCCCTTCGCGGTTCCCTCAAGTCGGGAAACGCCAGCTCCCAATGAGTCCCCGGGAGTCTCATTGGGAACACTCTCTCGCTTCCCCATTAAAAAAGAAAAGATCCTCCCTAGTAGGATCCTGATTCCTGTCTCTCTTTACACCGGGACTTTTTGCATTCCAGCCATGGCCTTCATCGACTCCGGATCTGGGGGCAACTTTATAGATCAAGGATTCGCCCAGAAGAACAACATTCCCCTCATCAAGAGGAAGGACCCCGTGGGGTTAGAGGCCATCGATGGAAGGCCACTCCAACCGGCTTTCATTGTCCTTCGGACCATTGAACTGTCTCTCTCTATTGACGGGACCCATGTGGAGAGGATTTCACTCTATGTCATCCACTCACCTTCTGTAGAGGTTATCCTGGGGCTTCTGTGGCTTCAACGCCACAATCCTCTCATCAACTGGACCAACGAGCGGCCCATCACTTGGAACACCCTGTGTGCCACGTCCTGTGCTCCCTCGATGCAACAGATTTGCAGTCTGACGACACCCGTGGTGGAGCAATCCTCCTTACCTGAGGTCTACCTGAACTTCCGTGATGTCTTTGACAAGGTCAAATCCAAGGTATTACCCCCACACCGATCCTTTGATTGTCCTATTGACCTTCTACCCGGTTCCACTCTTCCCAGAGGGAGATCTTACCCACTTTCTATCCCTGAGACCAGAGCCATGTCTGATTACATACAGGTATCTGGATGAAGATACATCTACAGGGATGAGAAGGAGTACAAGCTGACTCTGAGTGAGTAATTACTTCAATTTACTATCTCACTATCTGGATATTATCTGGTTAATCTCCATTCCGACATTTATATGCTGGTTCACATATATGTGAGGTCCCTTACTGCAGTGAATGTGGGGACCCTAGTCCGCTAGTCGGTTTATTATTGGAGCTATATCAGCAGCTTTCACCTATTCTATTTGGGCTTATTCAGCCATTCAACCACAGGGGGGTTGCACCACAGGATTCTCCTATCAAGATATATTTTTTGTCCTTAAAGGCTTTTTTTTGCAGCACCACACATTTTACTTTACCTGATTACATACAGGAGAATCTTAAAAAGGGGTTCATAGGCAAGTCTTCTTCCCCTGCCGGAGCAGGATTCTTTTTTGTAAAAAAGAAAGATGGCACCCTCCGCCCTTGCATCGACTATAGAGGCTTGAACAAGATTACCCTCAAGAATCGGTACCCCCTACCATTAATCTCAGACCTTTTTGACCGTTTACAGGGAGCAACAATTTTCACCAAGCTAGATCTTCGTGGCGCCTACAACTTGATGAGGATTCGGCAGGGCGACGAGTGAAAAACGGCATTCAACACGTGAGATGGCTACTATGAGTACTTGGTCATGCCGTTCGGCCTTTGCAATGCTCCAGCAGTTTTTCAAGATTTTGTTAACGAGATTTTCAGAGACCTTCTCAATCACTTCATGATCGTATATCTCGACGATATTCTAATCTTTTCCAAATCACTCCTGGAGCACATCAGCCATGTCAAGCAGGTACTAGTCCACCTCCGTGAGAACCACTTGTATGTCAAATTGGAGAAATGCCAATTTCACCGAAGTTCTACTCCACTTCTGGGTTACATTGTCTCAGACGTTGAGTTCTCCATGGACCCCGCCAAACTCAAAGAGGTCTTGGGTTGGCCTATTCCTACGTCTCTCAAGGCCATTCAAAGATTCCTGGGCTTTGCCAACTATTATAGGAGATTTATCAGGAACTTCTCGTCCATTGTCGCTCCCATTGTTGCCCTTACTAAGAAGGGGGTAGATACTACTTCTTGGTCTTCTACAGCCACTGAATCCTTCAAACACCTTAAAAAGGCCTTCATCTCTGCACACATCTTGACTCATCCAGACACCAGCCTCCCATTTACCCTCGAGGTGGACACCTCGGACATTGAAGCTGGAGCCATCTTATCCAGAGGAAGTCTCCCCAGGCCAGACTTCACCCCTGCGCATTTTTTTCTAAAAGAATTTCCACAGCCCAACAGAACTATGACGTCGGCAACCGCGAGTTATTAGCCATCAAGCTCGCTCTGGAGGAGTGGAGACACTTGCTTGAGGGTACGGAGACCCCTATCATCATCCTTACAGATCATAAAAACCTTCTTTATATTGAGACTGCCCAGCGTCTAGGAGCTCGTCAAGCTAAATGGCACTTTTTTTTCCCCGCTTTAATTATATAATTTTGTTTATACCAGGATCAAAAAATTTGAAGGCCGACGCACTTTCCCGCCGGTTCATTGTCAAGGATAAGCCGGAGGTCAAAATGCTGCTAATACCTTTGACGTGCTAGACAAAATTCTCGCAGATCAGGCCAACATTCCGGAGGGTCTAGAGGTTCCTGACGGTCGTCTTTTCGCTGCACCTCGCTTTTGCAAGAGGATTCTGGAATGGGATCACTCTGCTAGATCCGAAGGACACCCAGGGGCCAAGAGAACATCCGACCTTATCACTCGAACCTTCTGGTGGCCAAGGATTAGTTCAGACGTAAAGGAATTCGTCAAAGCATGCCTTACTTGCTCCCGCAACAAGACGCCCCGTAACAAACCCCAAGGACTTCTACACCCCCTTCCTGTTCCCGATCGCCCTTCGAACCACTTGGCCATGGACTTTATTGTAGAGTTACCCATCTCCAAGGGTATGAATACCATTCTGGTGATTATCGACCGTTTTTCCAAGCAAACTCATTTTGTTCCTCTCAAAGGTTTACCAAATTCTTCTTCCCTTGCTGATATTTTTGTCCAAGAGGTCTTTCGCCTTCATGGAGTTCCATTAACCATCGTGTCCGATCGGGGTCCCCAATTTATTTCCACATTCTGGCGTGCTTTTTCCCAAAGACTACAGTAGGCATCTCCATTCATTTCTCCTCTGGGTATCGCCCACAGACTAATGGGCAGACAGAGAGAACCAACCAGACGCTGGATCAGTACTTACGCTGTTTTATCTCAGATACACAAGATGATTGGGCAGACCTCCTCTTCTGGGCTGAATTTGCCAACAATTCCCTACTGAATGAATCCACTCAAAATTTTCCGTTTTTCATCAACTTTGGGTTTCATCCATCCCGACTTCCCATCGACACCACACCCTCTAATGTTCCAGCTGCAGATGAACGGATCTTGTCTTTACAAAGATCTTGGAAAGGAATCCAGGAGAACCTCCAGACGGCCATCTCTAGACAGAAACACCAAGCCGATCGCCACCGCCGTGGGACTCCTGAGTTTAAACCTGGGGACAAGGTATGGCTTTCATCGAAGAATATTCGACTCAAAGTGCCTACTCTCAAGCTTCCACCCAGATACCTGGGGCCCTACCCCATTCTGGAGAAGCTCAATCCGGTAGCCTTCTGCCTACAACTCCCCACCGCTATAAAGATTCCTTCCGTCTTCCATGTATCTCTCCTTAAACCTACATTCCAGAGTACTCGCTTCCCAGATCCGTCTTCCTCGGCTCCAACCCCGCGACTCGTACACGGTCAAGAGAATACGAGATTCAGTCCATTCTTGATTCAAGAATTTGTAGAAGAACTCTTCAATACCTGGTGCACTAGAAGGGATACGTACTTGAGGAACGATCTTGGGTCCCTCACCATCACATCCATGCTCCTGTTCTTCTCAAGAGGTTCCACCAGAAATTTCCCCTCAAACCTTACCTGAGTCCCCCGGAGGTCATTCCTGAAGGGGGGGGGTACTGTCAGGAGCCAGGTGCCACGCACCTTTACCCGCAGGCGCACAGTCCCCCTACCTGCTCTGACGGCCGCTGATGGGGCTCAGGACTCGCGCGGTCTCACACGCACTCCCGCTTCCTCCGCGCATGCGTGCGGCTCATCCTCGCGCCGGACGGTGTTCCCATGCGGGCGCATGAGGGCTGGGGTCACAGCAGGAGTTCCCGCCTCAGGATCGCGGCGCACACTCCCTGTGTGTGGCGCACGCGCGTGATGCGCGCGCCACGTACCCGAGTTCCGTGGCAACAGGCACTGATTGCCCTCAGCACCCTCACCTGGCTTCCTTACCTTAGCCTATCACTGGCTCCACACTGACACTCCCCCGGTTCCGCCTCCGGTTCGGATTGGACGTCTCACCTACTTAGGCTCAGCAGTGCCACTAGCACATCGGCTGAGCATAAGCTTCCTGTTCCTGTGCGTACCTCTCTTGTCTCCTAGATATCCTGCCTTGTCTTGTTTGATTTCCCATGTACCGACCTTGGCTTGCCTTTGGACCACCGCTTCTCTGGATCCTCGACCTTGGCTATCCTCGACCCTCCGCAACTCTCCTATCCTGAACTCAGCTCTCGGACCTCGACCATTCTACCTTCTCCTGCACCAACCACAGCGACTAGTACCTCCAACGTTCCGGACTTCTCCTATCCTCACCTCGGCAATTATTACGACTATTCTACTCTCCCTGCTCTTGTCCCGGCGAGTTCAACTACGCACACTCCAGACCAGGATCCCCGTGCCTGTTGGTGGTGTTTTCTCTATTCCCACCTCAGTACCGAGGGTCTCGTCTAGTTTGTGGTGGGCACAGCATGACAATTGTTGCACTGAAATCCGGTCTATGTTAGTCTGATATGTTTTAGTCTCACTGAGACCTTCGGATCAGTGAGTTACCTGTTCATGTGATTGGCCAGGTTTTTTTTGTTGTAAATTTCACTCTGCGTGCTCCAACTTGCACCATTTCAAAATTCTGGCAAGGATGCTCCATATCCAAAAAAAAATTATGAAATAGAATATAAAACAGCAAATTGGTGTATATAGAGAAATTTAGAAAAAAAAATACGTAAGGGTCAGATCATTTATAAATAACATACCTACAGTCACTCTTACCCTCAACCTCTATGACCCCATTCATCCTCTTACACCCCCATCTGCTTACCTCAACATATCTCATCCTCCTCCCCTCCCTCTCATTTTCTCCCCCATCCCACTAGTTTTCTTTCCCCCCACCCAGCCCTCTCATTTTTCATTTTCTCTCTCCTTCCCATCCCACTCATTTTCTCTCCAATCCCACCCCCCACCCCCCCCAAACCACAGAAAAACAAATCACAAATACACAAACAGACTCACAGAGATAGACACCTCTCTCTGCGCCAGGCTATTATCTCCACCTTGGCCGCACCGCCAAGCTCTTGTCATCTCTTCCTTATTGGCTGTATTACCCAGAAGCAGCCAATCAGGATGGAGGAAACTGCCCAGCCCCCTACCAACCGCCCTGTTCGGAGAAACCCAAGCACACACGTCTGGTATTATCTCTCATTTTTTACTGGACAGTGTCCAATTACACTCTGACAGTCCAGTTCAATACCAGACACCTGGCAGCCCTATATACAGTATTACAGTGCAATTTCTTCAATTTGTACATAGAAAAGAGTGAAAGGGAATTAAGAAGAAGAGTTCTGGAACACCATAGAGACATTCTTAATAAAAATGAAAAAAGTACTGTAGTGTATCAAGACATTTAAATGACCAAAATAATAAGAAGATTGAATCTCTGAGATACACTGAAATTGAAGTGGCTAATACAGAATCTAGAGATGGTTATTGGAATAGAATCTTATTCTCGATTTTTCTCTAAAAGTGAATGCTGTCATATGAATATTAATGTATAAATTGTGTTTTTAATAATGATTTGTGTATTATGGGTTGTTGATATTTTGCCATTTGTTTCAACAGGGAAGTACTATAAAAAGGGAACTGGAATGACTTGCAGGATGACTGGAAGAAGCCCTCAAATTGAGGGCACGAAACGCTGGGAGAAAAACACTCGCAGAGCGACCATGTTGTTGAACTATCCAAGGAACCAACTATGCTCACGCAAACATCCCTGAAATCTGTATGAGACCAGATGGATGATCTGAAATCTAAGATCCCTAATGGAGTGGGGTGAGTACAATTTTGCAATCTGTTGTTTGCTGTCACTATCAGTAATCTCACTGAAAACTTGCAGTGCCAGTGTTGTAATGCACATCACACTGCACCGCAATTCAGCAGATGATAATGTGAAGAAGGCTGGCCACAACATATTAAGATTTTGGAAAACTATTCAGCAGTTTAATATCCAGTAGCTGAACAAATGTGCTGAATGATTCTGGTGTTTGTCTTTGGGGCAATTGCAACACCCATATCTGGTAAACTACAACATACAATCTAGGAAATCTGAACTATATTGTGGGAGAAAAAGATAATTATACAATATGCAAGCAAACAATTGATAAAGCAAAGTATTGATTTCTGGTGGTATCTTACTGGTGTCCGGTCAATACACTTCTTTTGGTGACATGATTCAGTATATCCATAAATTGGATTAGTCAGATTTACTGACTATTTACCTCAACCACTCTACTTAAGTGGCAGCTAATTATGCACTGACCATAATATGTATTTTTTTAGGTTCAAGATATAATGTATTGCATTCAGAAATGTGTGGGCATGATTGGAGTGATGAATTGGCCATGACCAGGGAGGTTCCAGGCGGTTCCCCTCTCCCCCCGCCTTGTACCCACATGCAACGTACAAATAAAGACAGGAACACGGAGCTGGAGGTAAAATGGCCCGGCTATTTATTTTACAGAAAACCTAATGGGGTAAATGCACTCCCTGCCAGAGTGTGCTCCTTTGACAGGAGGGGAGGGGACGGTCAGCGCCCTCGAACCGCTGACCTCTGTCCCCTACGCGACGGCGGCTCTCGAGGTCATGGTAACTGACCTTGCCCACTCGTACTCCCCCCGGGCTCAAACGGCCCAGCTCCCAGTCTGGCAAGAACAACACCCACCCCCCAAGAGCCGCCGCGACAAAGGCAAACTGGTCAATGACCCCTCCTGTTCGGAACCCCTCGTCCTTTCACTCAGCACAGTATCAGCTGTTCGTGCTGTAACGGAACACAAGAACCATTAACACGGCATCCAATGCATATGTCCACATTCCTGGGAATACCCTGCCCTGCTCAACCTTCTGCTGCCGTTCATTACATGATTGCAATCACTAACTAAGGGATGGGTGGGTGGGAAATCGTCTGGCGGGCAGCCAAAGAGGATGTGCTGCCCGCCCCTGGCCTTATAGGCCTTCCGGGAACTCCTCCCCTGTCCTGGGGAGGGAGGTGTGGGGGCGGCAGCAGGGGAAGGCCGGACCCCCCCCGTCATGAAGCCCCCCCGCCTATGGCTAGGGGGGGCCGCTTGACCAGGAGGTTCCAGGCGGTTCCCCTCTCCCCCCGCCTTGTACCCACATGCAACGTACAAATAAGACAGGAAACAGAGCTGGAGGTAAATGGCCGCGGCTATTTATTTATCCAAAAACCTAATGGGGTAAATGCACTCCCTGCCAGAGTGTGCTCCTTTGACAGAGGGGGGAGGGACGGTCAGCCGCCCTCGAACCGCTGACCTCGTGTCCCCATACGCGAGCGGCTGCTCTCGAGGTCATGGATAACTGACCTTGCCCACTCGTACTCCCCCCGGGCTCAAACGGCCCAGCTCCCAGTCTGGCAGAACAAGCACCCACCCCCCCAAGAGCCGCCACCGGACGGGTCTATTTACCCCCCTTAAACTAGGCCCGTACCGCCAACCCTCCAGACCCTCTCGAACCCTCCCGGAAACTCAAATAAGTCTACCCCGCCTGGCATGCCTAGCAGCGGGACCGATGCTCATCTACTACCGGCCCAGCCTGCCCTCGTCCATTCCACCTGGGGCTGCCAATCGCGCCTGGGGCAGTAGTTACTCAACTTGCCATGCTTTTTAAAGATGCCCTGAGAATCGCTCTTTTTTTCGCTGCACTATCCCTCACCCGTCCCGGACAATACCCACCTCCGGAGCCGCAGGCCGCTTTGCCCAGCGCTATCTGGGATTTCGCCTTTTTTACTGCTGCAGGCTTCTTACCCCCCGCCCTCAGTGACCCCTAGGGAATCGACCCTGGCAGTGGACTGGGCCCGCCTCTCCCTTGCTCGCTCTGTGTCGCCCACTGCAAGCCTTGACGCATCTCCTCGTACCCGCCCTAAACACACTCCTTACCATTACCCGATACGCCATATCCGTACCTTCCACGGCGTGTCTCCATCACTGCCTGCCGGGGCTGTTCCACCATCTGTGCAGTGCGTGATGCTGCCGGGTGGTTCGGCTACCGCGCCCCTGACCCGGCCGTGGCTCAGAATTGAAGACAACCGGGGGGTCCGGCTGTATGGCTGCTGGTACTGGAATGGGATTCGCGGTCCAGTGACCCCGGCCGTGGCCATCTGTGTGCTTCCCGTGAGGAAGAGACCTGGGCTCGACTTGGTTCGCCCTTCCCCACTAGCCTGGCTCCACGTAGTCGAACCCTTGCTGGTTTCTCTGCTCTACAAACACATTGGCACCAACCCGGTTGCGGTTGGCCGTCTTTGTCTCCTTGGCCCTGCCGACTCTGGCGCGCAATCCTGACACTGCCCCGCCCGCGTCAGCAACGGGCGGCCGTGTGGCGTGCCGTGACTCCCTGTTCTCGTCACGGTGGCTGAAGTCCCCGCCCCTCCTTGGCGGGCCGACCTGCGCGCCGATCCGCCGTGTCCTGCGTCCCATCGTGTCGAAGTCCTCCCCACCTTCGCGAGCCCCCGCTCCAGCCGCTGTTCGCCCTCCCCTGCGCGGTAACCCGTTGACCGCGGGCTGCCGCCCTGCGTGCGGTTCTGAACTTCGCCCTGCCCCTTGCACTGCTCAGCACCCTCCCGCTCCCTTCCTGGGAGCGCGGCTTCTCTGCCTGCCGCCTGTCTAGCGCGCAATGCTGCCTGAGGGCTGTTCGACTGTCGCCTGTTGCGTTGTGCTGCACGCCCTCCGCTTGTGACGCCCTGCCTCACGGTACCGTGACCCGAGGGCTGCGCCCTGCGTGCGGTTGCTGACCTTCGCCTCTGCGCCTTGCACTGCAGCACCCTCCGCGCTCCCTTCCTGTGGAGCGCGGCTTCTCTACAGGCCGCCTGTCTAGCCGCCATGCGCCTGAGGACTGTCGCCTGACGCGTTGTGCTGCAGCGCCCTCGCTTCCCCTTCCCGCGGGGAGCACCTTAGTGCCACGTGCTGGTTTTCACAGAGAAGCCTGCAGCCACCGATCCAACCATGCCTCGTCATGGTTTTTCCGCTTCGACTTGAAGAAGGCGTAACTGCTCTGCCATTGCTGCCATGCCATGCACCCCTTCCCCGTATGCCTGTCCAAATTTCGCGCGACGGGGCACCGGCCCGTCCCTACCGCCCTGTCTTGCACGGGTCGTGACTATTGCCTGCCCAGGATTAGCAACCCAGGGCCTCACGCCTGTGACCGCCGTGCCTTCGCCCAGCCCCTCTCCCGCACCAAAACCGTCCGCACCCGCGCCTCATTTCCGTGTGCCCTATCCACAATAACACCCCGCGCATTTCCGTGTGCCCATATACACACCGGCGCGCGCCATTTCCGTGTGCCCATATACACCCACGGCGCATTTCCGTGTGCCCATACACACCCCCGCCACCCATAACATCCACCGCACCCATATAAACCCGCGCGCACCTGCGTGTGCCCCCTACAACCGCACCCTGCTGTCCCGTATACACAGACGCGCGCATTTCCGGTGCCCATATACACGACGCTCGCATTTCCTTGCCCATTCACACCGCGCATTTCCGTTGCCCATATACACACGCGCGCATTTCGTGCCCCTATACACACGCGCGCATTTCCCTTTCGTGAGCCCATACACACGCGCGCATTTCCGTAGCCCTATACACGCGCGCATTTCCGTGTTCCCATATACACGCGCACATCTACGTGTGCCCGTATACACACGCGCGCCATCTACATGTGCCCATATACACCGCGCGCATCTACGTGTGCCCATATACCCACGTCGCGCATCTACGTGTGCCCATATACACACGCGCGCATCTACGTGTGCCCATATACACCGCGCGCATCTACGTGTGCCCTATACACACGCTCGCATCTACTGTGCCCTAACACCACTGCTAAACACACGCGCGCATCTACGTTGCCCATATACACAACGCGCGCATCTACGTGTGCCCATATACACACGCGCGCATCTACGTGTTGGCCATATACACACTCGCCATCTACGTGTCCATTACACACGCGCCGCATTTACGCGTGTCCAATACACGCGCGCATTACACGCATGTCCATATACACGCTGTGCATCTACGTATGCCATATACACGCGCGCATTTACGTGCACCCATACCCATCGCGCATTTACGTGCACCCCTATACCCCGCGCGCATTTACCTGGTATTTATCATCAATAATACTACAGTAATTTATTAGTTTATAATGTCACTAGATAAAGAGCTCTACTGACATCTACGTGTGCCATACAACCGCGCGCTCATACACACGCGCCATCCACGTGTGCTCATACACACGCGGCATCCACCGTGCTCATACACACGTGCGCCCATACCACTCGCGCACATCTACTGTGGCCAATACATACCCGCACCTACGTGTGCCCACGCACCAACGCACATCTACGTGTGCCCTATACACCCGCACACTTTACTTGTGCCCTACACATATAAACATCCACTGTGCCTACATCATACTTCTGATGTGCCTACAACGTATATCGCAGAGAACAACCATGCACCAACCACCGATCCACCATGCCTCGTCATGTTTTCCGCCTCGACTTGAAGAAGGCGTAACTGCTCGCCCATTGATGCCATGCAGCCCGCTTCCGTATGCCGTCCAAACTTTTTGCGCGACGGGGCACCGGCCCGTCCCTACCCGTCCCTGCTTGCATGGGTCCCGACTATTGCCTGCCCCAGGATTAGCAACCCAGGGCCTCACGCGCTGTGACCGCTTGCCTCCGCAGCCCCTCTCCCCCTCGACATCCCACACGCACAGCAAACCGTACGCAACCCGCGCGCATTCCGTGTGCCATATACACCCCCGCGCATTTCCTGTGCCCAATACATCCGCGCGCACTTTCGTTGCCCATATACACACCGCGCGCGCATTTCCTGTGCCTCGTGCCCATACACACACCCCATCGCGTAAGTTCGCGTGCCCAGCACCCCCTCACCATATACATCCACGCGCCACCCTATGAAACCCCGCGCCCACCTGCGTGTGCTCATCCGCCAGGGGTTCCGCGGTAGTCCTGTAAAAGAAATAAAAAGAATCTTTAGCAAGAGGACCCATACAGGCGAGACTAGTGGACGCTCGCGGAACCCACGGAAAAGGTCATGTGGGGAACAAAATGGGAGGACAACAGCAGGGGAGGGGGGGAATAAAATCCGTATCACAAGACAGGTAGAAGCGAATACCCTATGTAACAAAGTTAAGCCGTAGAGGCGAAGTAGAGATAAGGAATTGCACCACTGAGAGGCATCAGAGGAGCGGGTTGAAGGCTACGAACAGCGAGGAAAAGTGAAAACCGGATATGGAGGGAGTAATAAGCGTTTTTGGGCCTGTGGAGGTCTTGCAGTGCCCATCATTGGGCTTAGATCTACCTTTTGTTCAACCAGAGAAATCCCAAATCAGGAGCCCCTCCCCCACAAAATGTCCTTTAAAATGAGGTTTTATTGCAACATGGTGATAAAAGGTCTAAGCTCACAAATAAAATGGCTACCGGTACTTTAAAAATATATCTTATTTTAAACATCCCCAGACCATGCGAGTACCATTACTGTCAACTTATGGACGTACTAACATTGAATTCCCAAAATGGTAAGTCTGTTACAAAATCAGGTTTGTACTAGCCTGTCGCTTTAAAAGGCATTACCAGCGACTCAACAAGGTTAAACCATGTAATACGGTAAGAGCATCATCATTATTTTATCCTTAAAATTTCCCCAGTATGTAACGCCAGTTCACCATTACCTGAGCATAAAAGAGGATTTTAACTATGTTTCATAACGAACAGAAATTGTTGTTGTGATTTGTGCGACAAACCCAGGAGCGCACTACGCTTCCTACCCCTGGGACAGGCAAGATGAACGGTTGGTATGGGGCTTTGGGTCCTAATGGACTGTAGAAGTTTATTTTATTTCAACACGTGTTAGAAGGTTGTCTGCTAAACATCCATAAGATTTTTACAAAATGGATAGGTGCTCTTGTCCATGAGGTATTCCCAACATGTTTAGCATGAATGAGCTGGTCTGTGTGGTAACTGCAGGAAGCAGACAGTGTTATACAGTATCGGGGTGCACAAAGATTTTCTTGTGGCTGGTGGTGGAAAGACATGGCTACCCTGTGTCACACCAATCTGAAGCGTCAAGGTGAGCTCACAACGGATGTCACCGCTTCCTAAGGCTGCCGGAGTGAGGTTGAATCACATTGGCGTAGTGGTTTTCTCTCAGACCAGAATTATTGTAATTGGCATTTAAAACTAAATAGCCTGGGTAGTTCGGAGTAGCATTCGGCTCAGAGAAGTGATGTACCTACACACTATACAGGCACCACACAGTGTAAAAAAAACCTGGTAATTGCTGCTTCACACAAAGCACAGTAGTAAATGTCAAAACTGGATAATCGTTTTGCAACAGTCGTTGATGGTTCTGTCCATGCCTGGGTACTGATGCCAGAAGGAATAGACAATGCAAGTAGCACAACCAGCAAATGGATGTGATTCAAATCCGTTACGAAGAAAAAGAGAGAACCCAACCATTTCAGAATCCATTCGTGTTCTACATTTCCAGAGGTTCTTAAAGGCAAGGGAAACAACTCCTGAGAAGATCTACACACCGCCAAACCGGTTCCCCAAAGCGGATCTCAGTCTCCTCATTACACAGTGTGTTGAAGAGTGCAATATTTTAATCTAGGCATGGCATCAAATTAAGCGTCGTATACAAAGCCGCCACTTTTTTAGCTCGCGAGCTCTTTTTGTTACAGGAATTACTTAATCAATTATTGAATTATATTTTGTCATGTCATGTCGATGGGAGGGGTCGAGTTTTGGATCCGTGTTAGCATTTGTGTAGGGCCCATTACAGTCAGGCATATGTATGTCATAATCAAAAGAAACGCTCTCTGTGTTTATAGGTGTTAGCGGGGGTTTACTATAGCAAAGTGTTGCGATTACCCATTTGCTTCATGCACACGTGAGCAAAGCCATTAGCTTTTGTACGATTAAACATCAGTTTTAAAACTCCCCCCCCCCCCCCCCTTGTTGAATTCTATTTCCGTTTCAATTATAAAAACCAAACCTCAAACCCACTGCAATCTCTGGACATTCACATGAGGTAGTGGGAGGAAAACAAAACAAAAAACAGACTAGTCAACAATACGTGTCCGCCCCCCACTACCTGTCGTTAAGGTTTTTTGCAGGCAGTGAAGCATCACATGGAAGCTTTAGAGGGGCTCTCCAAGTGGAGGTGTGAAGACGAATCTTTAAACACCGCACTGTGTGTGTGTGAAAAATCAACAAGACTATGCAGGCTTCCGGTGTGTCGCGGGTTAGAGACTTACCCTGTTTTCTTCTTCAAAACAGGCTCGCAACACTATGAGAGGCGCCAAATCCAAGCAAGGATGTCAGCGGTAACATGCCCCGCAGCAATGTTACCAGTAATAAACCACAGCAGCCAGGGTTTAATTATAGGAGCACTCACAAATCACACCTCAAGGTGTTAACCCCCCAAATGTTTTAGCTGAAATAAACCCCGCATAACCCCCCAACCCCAACACCACCCCCCCCCCCCCACCTCCCACGCCAAGCACAACGCGCAGTCTTGGACGAAATTGACCTGAACTAAATCTCACCATCATCTATGTTTGGGTCTCACAGGCGCCGTCCACAGAAAGGGTTGGTTAACCCAGTCACTGCCACAGGGGGGGCCCCAGGTGCACATTGCTTAGAAATGTATTGTTGGCGAGTTGCTTCTTAATCCACTTTAACACACGGATCCCTTTAAGCCAGGGGTTGGCACAACTGCAGTCCTCAACAGGCCAGGTATTGGGGATATCCCTAGCTTTCGCACAGGTGGACTCATCGGTGGGCTCAGTCTTACTGCCCCAGCTTAAGCCTTAATGCCTGGCCTCAGACACTTTGTTACAACAAGGCCTTGGGGTTTAAGAACGCATGGCCACAGCAACCCTTTCCACAGACTGCTGTTTCGACCTGTTGGGTCTCGCAGTGCCAGCATACCAGCAAAAATGAATGCGCATGGGGCTCATTTGCATTCATTACCCATAAGCAGTATGCAGCAGATAGCTGTTTTGCTGGTGACAATGGGGATAAGGTAGGTTGCGGACCAGTCCGTGACCAACTGCTCTGTGTTCATACTATCAAGTGTTCTTTAAATCATTGCGGTCGTTACGCGACCTAGTTTCGTGATCCCGTGCAGTATTCGCTCATTTAGCTGAAAGCCCTCCCTGCATAGAAACTAACTAAGCAATTATGGACCGGGGTATGCATATCTGTATTGCGCAATCTTAATTTCTCATGCCTCATTGCTTAAATACCAGTAGTACGGTTCAATCGCACCTTTAAGCCATGCGTGGCTAAATGGAGCCGAAAAGTGACTTATCACCAATACGGCAATGCTGACAGCTGGTCCTTAATCCGAAGGAAAGTAACTGAAACAGAGCTTGTTCGTATCTGTGAGCTTCCTGAATATCTTGTTCACTTTGGCCCCACAAGGGTGTCTTCACACCGGAAGGGTCCCATGAACTAGCAAACCGCTTGGTATACATGGGCGTTTGGTAGAAAACAATTGTTGCAAGGGATTGTTTTCATCTGTGCTCTAAACTTCCACGGTCATAAGACTGCTGAGAGGCAGCGGGACAAGTTTTACTGTGATTATTATGTAAGATAGTCTATTTTTATTTCTCTGCTGCCCTTTGTACACCCAAGAATCCATTTAGCACCCAAATTGAAATTGTTTTTATCCCAGAGGAAGACTAGTAATTACAGGACAGGATCACATAGTTTGGCGTTCTACAAAATCTTAACCTGTTTGCCTGCCATTCATTTCAGGTTTGATGCCGATGCGGGCCATCAGCACCACTAGAAGCGGCATCTGTAATATTCCTAAGCCCTTGACTTCTGAACGTACATTATCTGCTCCCGCTTTGCTTGCTAACCTGACTTGCATTGTGTCTTAGTCTCAGCATGGTGCAAGTCTGCTCATTCTGACCTCTAAAACCCCCTACCTAAGATGGATAGGAGATGAACGCTTTAAAAACAAATTTAAAACCACCCGCAGTAATCACTGGATTTCTGCCGACTCGTGTGTGCAAACCCAGCCTAATGGACCTCAGTTCTCCCCCTTCGTTTGTCCTGCCGGCTGGTTTGTAAAATAATTCTCCGGTTCTGCACTAGGTGCTGGATTAATACCCTTTGGGGTGCAAATTTTGCCCAGAATTGACAAGCCTTGCTATGTCGCAATCATGTGTGGCATAACAGCCAGTACTTTAAAACTCACGCGGAATTTCATCCAAGTTAACCATTTTTTAGTGTCTAAGTCTCCAAAGAGCCAAGCTTTTTCAATTTCCGGTCAGTAAACTCTTATAGTAGGACTAAGCTTTCAAGGGCCTCACATGCAGAGGGTAGATAATGAACTATTTTGGGCTTGCTGTCATTTCGTAGAAGGGCGTAATCTATTCTGTTTTTATGACTATTTATATACCTTTTCCATAATTAAGCCTTAACATGACCTTCTCTATTGCAGATTAGAGGCCTGAAGAAGTTAATACTGCTCCCTGTCCTCGTCTCTGAGCATCTATCCGTAGAACTGCAAAAAGAAAACTTACTTTGTGTCATTAAATCTGTGTAATAAAAACCACTAGTACAGTTTGCTAAACTTCACAGAAGCACCATGGAAAAGTGACTGTCTGACACAGATTAAGCAATTTGATCTCCAATAAATGGTTTTAAATCGGTAGTTACAAAGCTACAAAGTGTACCCCCAAAAAAAAAAAAAAACAAACCACACCTCCACCATCTCTCCTCTTATTAGTGGCATTAAAACAAGATTTAATAAATGGACGTCAGCATAATATTCCTTCCTCAGTGGTGAAAATCTCTACCACAGGTCTGCACTGATCATGGTGCTAAATTGCGATCAACAGTACCTAGTCACCATGGCAGAAAACAATGAGGTTTTCATTTCCATGTTATTTAATGCGGATCTTAGATTTAAATATATTTCCAGGGACGATGGGTTTCCAATCCCACTGCACTCAGATGTCAACTTTCAAGGCTCAAAAAAGTGAACCTTGAGATTCTGTACCCAAAAACTGGGTATCCCTAATTGAAAGCTACAGTCTCTTAATCAGTGAGACTCTCCATTGAAGTCTGACGCTTCTGATGAAAATCAATGAGTGACTCCAATACGTAAAGTTGCATACTCAAATGCGGGCAAGAACTGTGTCATCTTTGGTTCTTTTAATTATGCGCCCTTCGCATATATATAACAAAGCCGGTCTGTATTTTGAAGTACAGAACTGTAAAGAATTTGCCATTTGAAGTTAATCTATGATTTCTTTGTGGAATTGAGACCAGAGTAAATTGAACCTGAGTTCTCTCAAAAGCTCTGAAGAACTATCACTATGAATAACCATCACGGTTGGTCCGTCAGAGGTTTCACAATCTACATTGCATTTCTTATTTTCGCTCCAGGACCACTAGTAGAGTGGATCGAACTTTTTGAAGCACTGGGAGCCAAGTAGATCTGCACGATTAACTTATTGTAGCTCTCCCCTAATGTTCACGGCTCTAAACCGATTACATCATTAGTTGTTGGTCACACAAAAAAAAAAAAACACACGGGAGGAACATAGCGCCTCACTTCCTCACCGTGTTAATTACTCACTCTTCTAAATAGTCATCTATCTATGCTGGGGTGGGCCACTCCAGGGCCTAAAGGCCCACCACATGGGCTGGTTTTGAGGATATCCAGCCCTGCGTCAGCACACTTGGCTCAATAGTGGCTTAGAGTCAAAGACAGCCCCATGTCCGAAGCAGGATATCTTGCAACAATCTGTCCTGGCTTGTGGCCCTTTAGGCCATGAGTTGGCCACTCCTGGTCTAACGCCGCCACTTTCTATCAGACATGCGGCAAGGTCTACGGTGAATGTGGCTTAACCAGATAAATATAGGTTTTGCGTTAGAGATCATCCAAGCTCTTGGTTTTTTGAAGCTTCTCTCTCGGTTTATTAAGTGTTAACATGGTATGTGCACTTTTCCACTTCTCACGCCGATAAAGCATCGATACCTTATTTTAATAACTGTTCAGCAGCCATTTCGTTGCATGCGGAGTTAAACTTCCATCTATGTACAAAGTCGCCGTTTATTTCGTTTCAGGATCTTATTCAATTTGCTATCATCTGTAAGAGACAAAAAGGCAAGTTTATCAAGGACGACATTCACATCAAACATGGACACGCTGCTGCTCCCGCCACAAGCACTAACAAAATTAACTTTGGTGTTTTTTTTAAAAGAAGACCTGTGGAAAACTTAGGGTATAGTTGACATTTTTAACTGCAGTTTATGTCACCAAAAGGTCCAACTATTGATAAACGTTGATTTTCACTTCAAGAATTGCCATTTTTGTACAGTCATCTGGAGTGCTTGATCGCGTCCCGTTTCCTTTACAAAAAAAAGATTATATTGCTATACAAAATACCTTAACCATCGCCTCTGGGAGGCAAATTCAAACGTGTACAGGAACGACAAGCAAGTAATGTGGCACATCATATTGCCATCAAGTGGAAGCAGTTACCAGCAACACGTCGATTTACATTTAACATATTTTCAAGTGTCAGAGCAGAACATTTGACTCCAAAAAGCACAAGGACCACCATGAAGCTTGTGATTTGTAATGTTGTTGGATAAAAGCTAGAAGAGGGAAGGTAAGAAGCGCTATTGATCCCAGAAAACTTTGGTTGCGTTCTGAACATTTGCTAGAAAGCTCACAATGGCTGCAATTTATGAGGTCTGTGGAATGGATTGGACATTACGTTTCCTCTTATATTGATTGGACGGACAAAATAGTGGCCATATAGAGATAAAAGGAAATAATAAATGTAGATCTAGATCTGAAAAAAAAAATGAAAGATTATGAAGCGACTTCAATGTGGGTTTTTTTTGATGCACAAAAGTAGGCACAAACACTGTCGAAATAAACTAACTTTTCGTCTGTAGGTTGGGTTTAGTTTTTCCTCAGAAATAAGCTTCACCATTCTATTGAAAGCAACACATAGTATGCTAAAGACCAAGGTTCACTTGGACATCAACCCATCTTTCTTCCTCTCCGAAGCAGAACAGGGTTCAGTGTCTACTATGTGGATTACGGTACTGGTAATATACCTTAGAATCCACTTATTTGGCCACAAACTTTTTGTTAAAAGCGGATGCTTTCCAATATGTGATGTTATAAATATTACATATTTGTATAATCTCAATTTGGTGCCGGAACGGGTACAGGTTAGAGAACGTCAACCACTTGCTAAGGTCACAGCTACATGGAGCCAACCGGGATTGAAACCAGGTCACCCGCCATAGCACGCATTGACATTACCCACCACACTCTCCTCAGCAAAAAGTTATTCTAAGTGGGACTGCTGCCCATCATCATACCCACTTAAGTGGCCTGAGTGCCCTGCAATCAGCTGGGAAGACGCTCCTACGGGGTCCCGTTTTAGTCTAAAATAAAAGAATTAATAATCCTGGCTATATCTGGACCGGGGGGGGGGGGCATGTCCCATTGCACAACTGTCCTCTATGATATTAGATGTGCAAACCCGTTTGGCATTTTACCATTGCAGATTCCATTAATGTTACAATACTTGAATTGCCGTCTCCAAGTAAAATATAAAGTGTCAGTGCTGGAAAAAGCCTTCAACAAGCTTATTGCTAAGGAAATGACATCTTTGTGCCATCCCATAGGGGACTGCACTGAACCCGAAGCTCAGGAGGTTCCATTGTTTCTTATACAAAGGGAATCAAAAATCCGTTCCAGTGACCCCTTCACGACAGTGGCCAGGCAAAACATTCCAATTCCATTCCTGTTTCAGAGCTTCCCCATCACCAAGAAAGTCTTATACTTAACCCCTGTATTTGCTCGCTTTAAGATAATTTCAAAATCCTTACATGTACATCCTTTCTTTTACAGACAGGAACCCTACTCGAGCACTTCTTATTACTCCAACCTCAACTGGATAATTACATCATCAAAACTACCGTCAGAGAATAAAGCAATAACTAGGCACAATCACAGATTTAATCCGTGCAACACTTTAACTGCTGTTAGTTCTTTTGGCTGTAGAAGGGAATAGCAGATTTACACTTCATCACAAAAATCGAGGAACCGTATACACACCATAATGCACTCTTTCTCTAAAAAGTCCCTAGACACTTTGGGGGGGGGGCTTTGGTTTCTGCCATTGCTCCAAGCTGCTGCAACCCAGCAGCTCACTGCACTGAATGACCATAAACAATTTGCAAAGCAGTATAACCGTATAACCGGCCCTCACACTGACGCGACCCAAACTGTTAGAACAGGTCTGTCTGAGTAGTGTTTACTGTCTATGCACTTATTAAACACAGCTGTGCTAACAGCTGTGTAATGGCACATGCATAAGGCTAAGATTATAGGGGCCCATGATCAAAAATGGATTTGAAACCAAATGTGACACTTGTGCTTATTAACACATGTAATTTCATTCACAGAATCCCTTGCTGCATGTGGCACACTGTGCGGCAGGATATATGGTGACTCAAGCAGGGTTGCAGATCTATCTGAGACATGTGCAATGGGCCACAAGTGATATTTTTAATTTGCTGTATGCTATAAAACTTTTCCCAAACAGAGAATGTATTTGCGGGGTAAGCATTCAATTGTCAAACCATTTTAGGCATACCCATAAAATAGTAGAAACGGCAGAAAGAAAAAAAAGTGCATCTTGATAAGATAACTCGATTCTGTTTTTTGCGCTCTAATTTTGTTTCAAATGATCGACAAAACCCCAGTCTCCGTCACAATACAAGGGCCGTATGTTTTCAACTGAAAATACAGAGTTATTAAGAAAAATCGGCATTTGAGATACTGGCTCAAGAGCCTTTTTGCAAGTTTAAAGATACCTCTTTTTCCTGGCTTCATTCACAAGCACGGCAGACAGATCTGCTATACTGTGTTGGGCCTCTTCTGCTGTACAGTCCCATCAGAGTGCGACTGTTTTAAAACTATGCATTAATGTTCTATCTGAAAACACCTTGGGGGGGGGGGGGGGGACCTGGCATTTTTTAGTCAGCACTCCTTTCCAAACAATTCGTTATAAAGCAGCCACTTATGCCTGTCCAACAGCCTGCCATTATTTTCGACCTACAAACATTTTTTTTAATATTGGCGAGATCTAACATGGAGAAAAATGTTATAGTCAAATATATTGTCCTCAGGCTCAATGAAGGTCTGACTTTAGTGCAGACGCATCAGGTAGTACAGCCATCTTTTATTGTGTTCATTAAAGGGATTTTTTTTTGTGTGTTGTCTGTCCACTTGTGGTGCCGCCCAACGCTTCACTAACCTTACACAGGCCCTCTAACCCCCAACTATCACCCAGGTTAAACTAACATCGAATCATCTATTATGTGGCATTAACTAACGTGCGGTTCAAAATCAAAGCAAAGAGCCGTCCGAGTTCCGGGTTAAAATTGGGTGGGGGGTGCGATACTTGACTACCCAACACGTGTCTGTACATTACCGGTGTGCAGTGACATAAAAGCATTTTCATTTTAATAAAACTAGTGTTAAACATACGGTTTTTGTTTTAAAAGACGCTTACCTAGCGTTTTTCTATGGGCAGGTCTGGGGTGATCGCTCAGATGAAACCAGCCCCCTTCCTATGTTAGTTTGCAGGATCTGGGCCCCACCCATTAGGGGATCCTGTGATCACACGATTCCACTGTGCTGCAAGCCTCATTACTGTAAAAGTTAAACAAACTTGCGATCAGGAAACACCCGGAAGTAAAGGGGGAGTTTCTATACATAGTGCTCCTCGGATCAGACTACCCGCAGCTCTAATCTGATAACGCCCGTTTAATCCAAGGACTTTCAAGCCACTCCACAGTTCATTCACTGTACTACTGCCAAGCCTACGACGGTACCTTCCCACCTACAAACATATCCCCAATCACAAATAACTAACTCCCCCCCCTGGGGGGGGGTAGCACGGAGGACTGACAAGTGAACATCAGCAAGGTCAGAAGTTCATTTCTAGGCATCTGGTTGGATTGGCCAGCAGCAGGAATACTAAACGCTGAAACTTGGCATAAACCAAATGCCCACTTGACATACTCCTCGAGAAAACCCCAGCTGGCCTGGACATCGGTAACTTCCGGGTGAGAACTGACCCAAAACGTAGTGGTGGTACCCGGCACCAATATAAAGTAACCCTTTATGCAAAATGCCAACAAAACAGACCAAGACCGTTATGTTATTTTAATCTGTAGTTGGTCGAATTAAGAATAAACAATTCGTCAAAAGTTATACTATACACTATAAAATAAATATCGCTGTCGATATTCGGTAATAATACGAGTCAAGTTCGGGGATCCCCTAGAGTAAAAAATCTAATAACTCGATACAGTGCAGTACCTCATCGATGGGCTCTCATCCTTCATGCTCTAATCACTCAACTATACTAATCTCTCTCATCCTCTCCCCCAATCTCGCCAAATACACCTCTCTCGTCTCCTCCGAATACCTCCTCCGAATCCCATCTCCATCTCCCTACTCTCCTCCAGCTCTCATCTCCTCTACTCCCGGTCCTACAGTCCTCTCACCCTCCATCCTAGATTCTCCTCAGTCTCACACGCTCACCGACCAAATCGGCACCGTAAGCACCCCACGCTTAATTTCAGCCACAGACACCGCGTGAACCCGGGCACGAACCCCAAATCGTCCTGCAATCTAACTGGCTTATATTCTCCCTCATACACTGACTTTTTGCCCCGTACAAGGGAAGATGTCTCCAACCGCCTCCCGTAAAAATGGCTAACGGAAGAAGCATGATCCTGAAGCCTCCACTTTTCCTTCCCCAACGTAACTCAAACCTGAGGGAGAAAAGACGAAATCCCCGACGACCGTCCCACCACGTATCCAACGGCCAGGTCTTGAATACTCTTCTAAGGTACTATTTTCACCGCGGGTGACAAAAACATTGACCACCAATAGTCAGAAATTCGGAACTTAGGTCCCTAAAGATCTATTGCCTATTCCATACGAATCCGGCGGCATGACAGCAACTCTGCCTACAAGCGAAAGGAGTCATGAGGAGGAATAAATATAACAAAAAAACAAAAATAAGGGACGTGACCGAACAAGAGAAAGAAGATAGCTAAGCAAGTTCGCACAGGGACAGGGGAAGGAGATTATCTATACCTCGGGGCACCCGACCGTTGGGGAAGGCGACACCGGGTGACTCCGTGTTAGGTTACTCTCGACGCAGACACAACGGACTGTACAATCGGGAAAGACTTAGACAATGACTACAGCGGTTAGCAGAAAGGCATAAAATGAAGACCGGTAGTCGAAGGACTGTTTCAAGTCTCATACAGCGCCGATAGGATCGATCTCTCACGGCTCTCAGAATGAATAAATAAACTCACGCCGAAAGAAAGGGACAAGTGAATAGAGTAAACACAAGATGAAAATACACGAAGCGTACGCGGCGAGAAAGACAAAGTCAACTCCCACTGGAAAAGCTCTCAGGGAATGGAAAGACGAGTAGGACCAAATCTATTTATGTTTCTTTCCAACAGACACGCTTAGTGTATTGCTCGGACTTTGAGGCTCCCATGTAAATATAATCTTTACTTCACCCCCATCGCCCAGTGTTCATTTTACTAATCATACAAGCTTTTCATGCAAAGAGCTTTCGGAGGCAAATTCTTAACAAGAAAGACTCGATGACTATTTAGGTTCCACTGGGTCGAAAAAACCTGCGCTCGTTTACCCTCACATATAGTCTTGCCATGTTTTTTCACTCCCTTTTTTCCGCGAAAGGCTACCCTAATACAAGTCCTCGCCCAGTTCTGGCTGCTCCCTCCTGTTGACTGTGCCATCCTGCTTCTTGACACCCGCATATTCGCCCCATCGCACTAGAGCTTTGTAAGTACTTTTCTACTTAAGTATCCTTCAGCGACCCTATACCACCCTTTGATAGTCTAGCGCCCTAAGTCCTAATGCCGAAGCCTCTCGGGGACCCCGCTTCAGCGTCGAGGGGCGGAGCCAGATTGGGACGCCTCCAGCCTCCTTGGGCAGTACGCTCGGGACAAGCAGACGGCGGTGCGCTGACATACACAGACCGCGATATGCTGATCTGTAAGGATGCGGTATGTTGGCAGGGAGGAGTGCATCGTGTTCGTTGCTTGTAATATGCGTCGGAAATTTATCCCCGGCTGCTCTAAAGGTAGTTGAAACTCTAATGATGTCTAGAAACCACAACACACAACAGCCAGGGGGAAACGCCAACACTGCCTCCCATCAAATACACGACATGTAGGACGAACACCCACACGGAGAAAAGCCTGACTCAGGTTCTTTTAGGCTGCTGAGTGTAACTTTAAACACACACAACACACCAAGTAAGTCACGTCATACATCCAGTACCACACTACGACAACAGGTGTTGGCAACAAACAAAGCAAGAGACAGGCGATAAAGAAATTATAAAGGCGCAAGGGGTCGAGGGAAGCAAGGAATGAGGTTCAAGGAGCAGGAACGACGGAGAGAAGGGAAGCGGGGAAAGGAAATAGGGCCCCCCGAAGCCGCGAGAAATGCATCTACAGACCATACACAGGCTCCAAGCCCAGAAGGCGCAAACACCTAGTGGCCAAGTAAGGCGGAAAAACGATCCCAGGACAACGCCATCGGGTTGAGTCCCGACCATGAAGCCGAAGGCGCGTGGCTCACTGCTGAGTTACCCCGGAGAAGAAAACCCGACTCACGAGCGGAGACATAGATAGAGTCTGGACAAACAGGCTGGGAGAACCGCCGCTGACCTCCTGATCACCATCTACACCATTACCTACTCCGTCCCATCCCCTACCCCCCCCCCACCGCCCCATGCCAGACGGTGTAGTTGGGGAGGGGCACAGACACGCAAAGCTGCTGCCCGCCACGAAGTCAAATGTACCATCACTAAGCAAGGCTTCCCAACGTAACCCCCTCCCCACCCCTCCCCCCCCGCCCTCCATCCCCCCAATCTCGCCCCCCCTGCCCGTCCCATCCCACTTTCCCTTTGCGGTGCGCAAACTTCTTGTTCGCCACGCCTCATAAATAAGCTGCTCCCGGGTTGAAAAGCGCAAGAGGAAACCCAAGCACATGAGCCAGCCCGAGGAAACTAAGCGGTGGGAGGGCCAAGAAAACAGCCCGATAAAACACGGTCGAGAAAGGGGACCAAGGGAAAAAGGGAAAGACAAGTTTGCTCGCAGGAGCGAACGACAACTGGGCCTCCAACCACGAGGGTTTCCGTCCCAGCCTACAGGGACTCTGCTCACTCCCTCTCTCTCCATAGCCCGTCCGCGAATGCCGGAACGGTGGCGGTCCCCTCGGGGCCCCCTTGTCTCGCGCGCTCCCCCCCAAACGTGAACGCCGTTCACGCTAGGAAACCACCCATTCTCGTTGGTGTCTCCTAGCGGCTGACGCGCCACAGCGTGTATTCAGCTGTGCCGCCAGGGGGACTGGGACCGGGCTCGCGAGGATCCCTGCTGTGTGGGAACTCGCTCATATGGCCGTCTCCTCCGCAACCGAGCGGAGCGGTAACCGAGGCTTTAGGCATAGGTTCTTCAACTCTCGTCATCAACCCCTACCATCGGGGCTTCAGGATATCCCTGCTTCGCACAGTTTGCTACAATCTGCTGGCTCGGCTTAGAGACAGAGCCACGTTCTGAAGCTGGGCTCCTAAAACTTGCCTGATTGTGGGTGTCCCTGAGGCCTGGAGTGGAAGCCCTGCTCAAAGGGATTTAAAAATATCGCAATCCTAGCTAAATGGATTGCCTCTAGCATTACCAGTTAGAACAATGTAAGTGCAGCTAACTAACCCCAATAAAAGTTTTTCATTGTACATTATACTTTCATACGCGGATTACTTTCTCTTTTGTACCTGCATCATGGATATCAACTTCTAATTATCCAAAACCAAGGAAATTTTGGCTTTTTCCATTTAAAAAAAAAAAAATTTAATTACAATTTCCACCCAGAAACGTATTGACTTATTGAAACCTGAAAAATCACTGAAGAATTGCCTGGACCGATATATGATTAACAGTGTAACTCATGAGGTTATTCTTCACAAGAAGTATAGTAATACATATATTTTTATTTAATGTATACCATCTGTTAAATAAAATAAAAGCAAATCTTCCTCTTCGGGGCTTTGCTTTTAATCCTCTATTAAAACCGTAATAAATAAATACAAGTTTTCCACCACAACTCATGAGTCAATATAGTCTGACCCGTGCCAAGAAAGCCACGGGCGGGAGGAAGGGGCATGGATTAGCACATGGTGGGTATAAAGATAAGGAATATACACCTATCTTAGGTCATGAATTCCTTCTCGCCACGGCATATCTCTGACCAAGCAACGCGCTGCACTTTTGTTAGTGCATGGCATCCGTGATATGCTTGAATGCAGTCTACAATACGTTGTTTATGGCAGTCACACTAAGGAGCATACCTCTACCCTACAACTGCACACACGTCTCCACTCATACTCTAAAAAGGCCACAGCAACAAACCCACCACCCCCCCTGGCTCTGCAAGGCCGCATCCAAGTCAAGAGTTAGGGAAATATTAATCCGGAATCTCTGTGGTTCCCAAATTAAATATTCATTGTATTATATTTTTTTTTTCCATGCCCCCCTCGACCACATTCGGTTTCAGGATAATCCCCGCTTCAGCACAGGGGCTCATCAGTAAAACCTGGCACTGTTGGTAGCCCTTGAGGGCTGAAGTTGACCACCGTCCCTGATTTAAATGGCGGCCACTCTCCTTCACTTGGGGAGCCTGGAGGTGGCGCAGGTTTAGAAGACTTCGTTCAAACTGCCTTGTCTGAAATCTAATAAAAAGGTTCGTAAAACATTAAATCAACCTGAGAAATGTCAGCACAAAGAGCAGTCATAAAAAATAGTCAAACTTTTCATTTCACGCCACCGAAGGGTGTCCATGGCTTTAACGGCACGCAGCCTCCAGTACAGGATGTCCACTATGATACATATATGAAGTCAAAACACTTAAACAGATAACACAAAGGAGTTCCAGGGCGGAGCGCATTCATTATGTTGAATTCACTATGGGGATGTAAAAAAAAAAAAAAATTACGTTTTGGGATTATGTTTCAAATAGGAAAACGTACATTGAAGCTGCGTCTTGCTAATCGCCATGTTTTTATTTAAAGGGAGACCTTATTCCCTGCTCACCCAGAATACTGTACGATCATCGGAAGGCGAATGCCGGTATCTGTCCGGTTTAATCCGCCGCGGCACGTAGGCCATAGGACTGCCAGGGATGAACGCTAGGCGACTTCCTATTGGCCATGCGAGGTGGTCCTTAAACACGTTTTGTGCCCATTCAGGAGCTTCCCAACACCGGTGCCCAACTCCTGAGTTACGTATCCCTTGGAGGGGCGTCCCCGGAGCCCAAAATCAATGTTATTCAGAAAAAAAAAACAAGCAGAACCCACACTTCAAACAGTTTAAAAAAAATAGATAGATAGTTACACCTCCTACCTTCCCCCCTCCCCCCCTAGACATTACGAGATCCTCCGCCCTTTCTAGGGTTTTTGTGTATTGTTTACACTATCGGTTAACAATCACATCAGATGCTAGAGTTTAAGAAAAAAAACAAAGATTTTTATGCATTTAGTTTTTCTTGCATCAGTGGCACTAAACAGGAATTAGCAGTTCAACACATATACAGAGACCTCTGTGGGGGATTGCTGCTTTAAAAAAGAGCTACAACAGAAAATTACACATTCAATAAAAAGGGAGATAAGCTACACTTTCTCCGCTAATGTGGGAGTAATTCATTCAAAAAACTGTAAACCCGTCACTTCAAAACGTAGACGCTTGCCAATTTAATCCTATAGCAAGAGAACTAAAGCTATACTATATCCCTATATCTACAAAAATACCAAAACAATGCTGGTACTGTACCTTGTAACCACTGTGTGCACTCAAAGTTCAATTACTGAGCTCTGCTGGGTTATTAAACTCCAGTCCTCAAGGGCCACCCACAGGTCAGGTTGTTTTCATGATCTCCTGCTTCAGCACAGGTTGCTCAATCAAGTGGATCCGTCTTCGACCGAGCCCACCTGGTGCTGAAGCAGAGATATCCCGAAAACCTGACAGTTGGTGGCCCTTGAGGATTGGCGTTTGGCCATCCTCTGTAGCCATTGCAGCAGCTGCTGGGATGAAATATTTTTCTGCCACTGCAGTAAAAGATTAGGGAGTAGCGTTGAAGCCGGCTTACTTATGCATCCTGTGTTTTACTTTGACAGCGTTGGTTAATCCTGTCCAAGACGCTTCCCTGCCAGTGTAACAAACCAACAGATGGAATATTGTACTCTGCCTATTAACAACAGCGCAGAATCGCGGGGGTAAAAACTTGGCAGTTTGAGAGTTTCTCAGATTGCAATTTTTTTTTTTTTTTGTAAAGTGCATAAAATCATAATGGTACACTTACAACCCAAAAGGGACATTTCTACTGAAATTTTATCATTTGGTTTCCACTGATCTAAGAAACCTGAATTGATGTAGAAAATATACCATGTGAAGGGCAAGTGCATAAAGACATGTTACCTCCCTGTCCTGGGTAATATCAAATATCTAAGTATTAAGTACATTATGTTATATCTGCCAGAATGCAAATATGTCTGGTGAATGTGTTGGGAGGTGTATTTACTACTGTTTGTCTTATGCAAATGGTACTGACGGAAAAGAATTTACCAAAGAAAATTCAAATTAAAAAAGGGCTTTTTTTACTCATTAAAGATGTGGAATAAAAAAAAAATGCTTTTTAAGGTTACCCCAATTAAGAATTGTAGAAAATCTCTTTAATTTAAAACCTGAAATGTTTGTAGGGTCTACTACATTCTACTACCACTGTCCCTCCTCATTCATCAGATTGGCCCCTTTCTTGGTGACAAAATATAAATGTTTCTTCTGGACGACATCTCACTGTCCAACCTAATTTGCCCATTTTAATGGCTCGCTTAAATTTCTGCAACTTGAATGGTCATTTAAATTGCAGAGCCTGCGTCACACACTCGTTAAAACAAGGGCTTTATTACAATACTTCGCGTTCCGTACAAGAACGCCCAAAATAAATTCTTGCTATTCACCACCCCTCATAGAACCTTACCACAAATTGTTATTGTACAACAAAAAAGTATTCGTTCTCCATACTTAAGTCAACATTGTTCCCTAAAAATGGCTCTACATACACTACGGCACTTTCAATGCCACGAGTGTGATACCGTGTTTAAAAAGGTTTGTACCTTATCTTTTTAATTTGCAAAGCTTGGAATTCACACCGTTCCATTTGCTTGCTCACATGCCACCAGATTTTCCTGATGAATCCTATTTAAAAGACACCTACTCCCAAATAAAATACAAAAGACCTATGAATGAACCCAGTCTATTTTTCTTTAATACCATATTACCCAGACATTTATATTAACTAGTGATAGCCCCACGAACTGGTCAATTGGTAGCTGTATATGCAAAAACCTGTTTATGCTCCTCTGTAACGCACTGATCACTACATACATACAGAATCATTCAAGACAGCCATATAAACCCTCCCATAAATGTAATTGAAATGGAGAGTTTTTGCACCATTGATCTGCGTATGTCACCCTTTAACCAAAATGTGCCGTCGCTGTATCGGACCCTCAAACCAAACATGGCCAGCACAATGTTATGCCCATACCATAACACTACTACTAGCGCATACAGACTCGGGGTTTAAGGCGTACTACCATTTAAACATGGGAAAGAAATACTTCCTTCTAAAAGTACCAACCGAACCAGTTAACATCAAAACACATTAAGCTTTGCCTTTCTCATTGACACAATTGGCGACGACCAAGAAGGCTGTTTTGAAATCCGAGATGGTGGAATTTACTTTCATTTTACTGCTTAAAAAAAAAAAAAAAACCATGTCACATGGCATTTTTTTTTTTTTTTTTACAAAATTTTTTTGGCAAGCCGGATGAAGTTTTTGCAGTCATTCCTAAAAAGCTGACTTCATAGATCGGAAGTCAATGTTGCTTTTGTCTGGACATCAATATATCACGGTTCAAGTTAAAAAAGGCAACTTCTTGCCATTCCATACTCTGTAATCAAACTGCTGAAGAACCTTTAGCTCTTACGGGCTAATTTACGGATTACGGTCACACCCTCCTTTCAACACCGCGCCCTTAATATACACTGATACATCCTGCAGATGTCCCACAATGACACGAACTCGCTCAGATTCGGGAGCACAAATTCACATTTAAATAACACAGCTATTTTACAAAATACTATCTTAGGCTTGTCGCTACCCCCAGTACACACACATTGGAAAGGAAGGTCTGACCTTCCCATTGTTATCAGTGACAGAGCGACACTTTGGTGCCCTTAAGTCACTCAAAGGGTTAAACCCAGGGGTGGATTCAGGGCCACCCGGCCAGGTTTCGGATATCCCCACCCGCTTCACAACAGGTTGCGGTCATCAGTTTGCTCAGTCGAAAACTGCACGCCTGTGCTGAAACTGGGATAATACCTGAAAATCCGTGACTGTTGGTGGCCCCAAGGACTGGGTTGGCTCGCCCTTGATCTGAGTCTTTTCCATAAGCTGGCTGAGAGCATGCAGAAGAAGATTATAGGCCTCACCTCCTCCCCGGCCACTTTCAATGCCCTGGGGAAGAAGTGCGGAGCCTCTGTAACGACCACCCCACATCCACCCCTTTAAAAAATAAAAATATCACCCCTACACCCCTCCAACCCCCCCCGTCCCCGAGATGAGAACGAATGCACATTGGCCTTTTACACTTCCAGTTGGCCAATGAGCCATCGGTGAGCTGATTTATGGAAAGATAAACATACTGTTCAATATTATGAAATAGTGTGTGTCCTACAGTTCGGTTCCCATGGCTATTCATACTTTCATTCATCACAACGTTAACATTTCAAAAAGCGACCTTGGCTCAACCACCACAAATAAAAACACAGGGATTACCGATTTAGGCACAATTCCTGAGCTGGCAAACACGCCGCTAACTATATACGATCTGCAAAGATTTGGGGTGCTATGCCAAGCGCCCAATCTGCATCACTGGAGTCTTTACTGCACTAAATACTATTGCAATTGTACAGAGACATATTGGTCCTTGGGACAGTGTACATTTCTTACACAGGCTGTGAAGCTTCAATGGTTCATACAAGAGCTCTTCACACCGGTGCAATGCAGTATCAGGCATCCCCACATGAAGTAACGCAATGGGACCGGAGCCGTATAGTAAAGCGAAATGTATTTAAAGTGAAAGCACTCCCATTTTCCCTTCCCCACTTATCATGCTGTACTTGTACTGTCAATCGTCATACTTCTTACATACCTGATGTAAAAATACACTTGTTTGTACAGGCTCCTATCTTCCCGCTTGTGCACCAATCTTCGGTCAAAGGTAAGGGACTCCAGTACTGCTGTTCCAGAGAGACGTGCTACGGCGCTGCGTGAGCTGCCGTTGCCTATTGGGTCGACATGAACTTACCGAGTGTGTACTTTAAAGTGAGTGTCCTTATACCTATACCGTGGTATGCCTGTCACGATACTTTGCAACGTCCCATCTGTTCTTTTCGCTACTACAAAATACACAAGGAGACAGACTACATCACAGGCAGGTGTGAAGTAGAAATCTGGAGACCAGCAAGGTTTTTGTAAGAAAAAAAAACAAGGGCTTTAATCATTGTCAGTTTCATCTTTGAAGAACTTCTGTCCATTAAAAAGGTGTACAAACACAACAAAGTAAGTGCCAATATTGTGCGGATACTTCCACAATAGAATCTATAACAGAACAGAAGGGTAAAAACAGGGGAAAAAAAAATCCCCAAATACCACCAATGAATACAGAACTATAGAGGTTGTAAACATGGTTTGCGTGTACTGCATTGATCAATGGTGCGGAAACGGACCGCTTAGAAGGGTGGGTTCAGCAAGGTGTAAGTTGTCTTAAAGGTAAAGAAAGTCTTTACGCAAGAGAACCCAGGGCTTGTGTAGTTTACATTAGAGCAAAAAATGGCAGAAAGAACGTTGCAACATCGGATTGGTTTCAATTCAAATCACACCCCTTAGAACTCGAAGCCGTTTCACTCCTGCCCTGATGCCAGAGACACTCAGACCGAGTAGCGTACATTCCTCACAATATCTCTGTGTGAATTTAACAGAACAATCGATTTCTACAGAGGAAATATTTGGGAAGTTAAATGTGTGTGTAGAAAGAACAAGGAAAAAAAAAACAAAACCACCCCTATCATTTGAGACCACATACATACAATTAAGGTATTAGAACAGAGATGCTCAAGCTGGGGGGCCGCAAGATATTTTTTTGTGGGGGCCATGGCGGTTTCCAGAGGCACCGCGCTCTTACCCACAAATCAATTAAAAATCCAGAATAATGCATGTAATCACCAGCAAGGTGATAAAAAAGACAGCACTCACCAGGTAAAGTCCAAATTAGCTGTATTCAGAGTGTTCACACAAATTCCAACATTTCAATCCTCTTCAAGGGATCTTTCTCAAGGGGGTTAATTTCGCACACCCCCTTGAGAAAGATCCCTTGAAGAGGATCGAAACATTGGAATTTGTGTGAATATGCTGTCCCCAAAACCTGGTTGGCCAAGAAACCCGGCTCGTATCGGTGCCACGGCTGTACTAACTGCCAGTTCATGCAGCAGGGCACGAGTTAAAATCACCCGCACACGGGTATTTCTATTAAAATCAAGCAAGCACTCAACTGCGAATCCAAATTTGTGGTTTATTACATCAGATGTCCCTGTGGACTCCTGTACATTGGCAAGACTGTGAGGGTGCTGAAGGAGCGGATGGCCATGCATCACACGACTATCAGGAAAGCTCTAACGTGTGGGGTCGATGACATGGATTTAAAATGTCTCCCCGTTGCTAGACACTTTAAAGAACAGAGACATGACCAGGGAGGTTCCAGGCGGTTCCCCTCTCCCCCCGCCTTGTACCCACATGCAACGTACAAATAAAGACAGGAAACAGGAGCTGGAGGTAAAATGGCCGCGGCTATTTATTTATACAGAAAACCTAATGGGGTAAATGCACTCTGGCAGGGAGTGCATTTACCCCATTCTCGCTCTGTGTCGCCCACTGCAAGCCTTGACGCATCTCCTCGATACCGCCCTAAACACGACTCCTTACCATTACCCGATACGCCATATGCCGTACCTTCCACGGCGTGTCGCCATCAACCGCCTGCCGGGGCTGTTCCACCATCTGTGCAGTGCGTGATGTGTGTGTGTGTGTGTGTGTGTGTGTGTGTGTGTGTGTGTTTGTGTATGTGTATAGATATAATAAAAAAAAACAGACATGTTGTGAGAATATATAATTTATTAACATAACATGTGCAACTTTTATAAATATATACAAGTTGAAGGATTAAATTCTGGCACACCTGGGAGTGATCGCTGCAGTACGGGCTCAAAGGTTCTACTTATGTTTGTATTCTCCTGACAAGGCTGCAAGATCCCAAATGTTTGACCTCATACACCTTGCTCGAAAGTTGCTTCAACCTGAGGTTAACTCGGCCAGCGACATTGTGGAGCTTGTAGTGGTGGACTGTGTGACGGGTAAATAAAAGCCACCAGCTATATGCCTGGCAGACATATGTTTAGTCTGCAGTGCAGCAGTGACGAGGTTAACTTCAGCTGGGAACTCATGACAATTAGTTGGATCCCAGCTGCCTAATCAAGGTGTGTTAAAAAACCCAGGCTGTACACACATGCAGGCTAGCTGGTCAGGAGACAGGAGTGAAATACTGAAGAGATTACTGCCATAAGGTCTGTTTTACAAAGTACAGAACATGTTTTATGAACTGTTGTGTCCTGCATGCTGAAGAGAAACTGCTTTGTTTGCCATGCTGAAGAGAAGCTATTTTGTTTGCCATGCTGAAAACAAGGAATTTTGTTTTGTCTGCTGAAGAGAAGCTATTTTTGTTTTGTGTGCTGTATGTTTTTTAAGGTTAAATAAATAAGCCTTGTCAAGAGACCCCGCGTGTGTAGTTGCATGTACCCTGCAACAGACTGCTTTCTTCAGGTACAACCCTATTGTGGAAGTGACAAAAAATTATTTAAAACCATATATAACCGTTGGTATGTTGTGTATACTGCTACAGTAACAGAGTGGCTCAGCACTCCCAAGAACTAGAGACAAAAGACAAAATACAAGCGCAAAACGCAAATAGTGAAGTATATCAAAACATTTTTAGTGTTAAAAAAGGGGGGGTAAGTATTCTGCGTACATCAAAACAATAGAACATAAGCATTTCGTGTATCAATACACGAGTTACCACATAGCTGGCTTCAGGGTTGGCGATAGAAGGAGATTCCCCAGGTAACTGGACCTCAGCACTCTCCAGATGTCATCTGACTCCGTGGCTGTAGTTCGTCACCAGCGTCCAAGTCGGCTCCCGATCACGTGTTGCAGGAACTCCGTTGGCGCCTCCGTGGTATTGGTAAAGAAGTTCTTACTCCAAAAGACACACTATGTGTGCATAGGGACACAGTATGCTCAACAAACGGAAGATGTTCTGGATTTTTACTATGGATACTCTCCAACCAGCTGGTATCAATCAAAATTGGGAACTAATTGATTTTTTATAATTTTTTGTAATACTTATGATTTTTTCTTTGTTTCAATAATCATCACTTTTTTATTTTGTTTATTCTCATTAGATCTATTTATATTATATGGTTCCCATCAGGATTGATATTGGCTATTGCCTTTGGGTTTCATATGACTTGGTTTTTACTGTAGGATCAGTCATTCATTGTTAAAAATGTTTCCTCTTTCACATCTATATATCCCTTTAATTGACTCCTCTGTTTTTTGTTCAATTATAACATGTGGGATTATCTAAGATAAACAAACACATTTATAATATTTCTTTTATAAATTATCAATGTTTCTTTAATACATCTTTCATATAGGTTTAATTAATGAACATTTATGTCCTTATATATATATTTGCATATATTTATATACTTTTTAGGTTTCATTCTAAATTAATATTGATAGGATTTCTAGTTATCTATTTAATAATTTAGGTTAGATAGAGATATTTTTCTATATTTGAATCACATAACACTGGATGTTTAGGAATTTATATCCATATATGTATCTTATATTTTCATTATAGAGCTTGGATATATACACTTTCTTTAAGTGTTGTGTTTGTATCTTCCGTGGGTATTATGCACTTTACATTTTTTTTATATACATTGCAATAGACATTATTTCAATTTTGTGTTTCTTCTCACTATTTTGATTTTAATTCTTATATTTGTTTCCTCTTTATATTGTATATTCCCTGTTTAGTCTTTTTCATCATGTGTTTTCATTGGCGATTGTCATTTGTCATTTTACCAGCTTTGTATTTGTTTTGTATTATGTCTGTTACAATTCCTTGCTTTGCTGCTCTGATGTAGAGGTGTTTTTCCCCTCTTAGGCTTCCGTAGCCTATTACACGGTCTTGACAACAGCTGACCGGGCTGGTGATTTTTGGCGCGAAATCACCTCTTCATTGGAGCTGCTATTTAAGGGAGTAAGTTGGGAACGCAGGTCACTCTTTGATAAAGAGCCATGCAGGTGTGAAACGCGTTAGAGGACCTTTTTCTTTAGCATCTGCTATCATGCATTTTGATTAAAGCATTTTTATTTTTCCTACCTGCCTCCAGCCTTATTCTGTTAGCAGTGCACTGTCATCTTTTTTGCTGTTCCTGTTACTTTCTCATCAGATGGATGTACGCCACCTCCGGGACTATCTCAGACCACAGCACATCGCAATATGTGAGTTCTTTCATTCTATAACAATGGATTGATTTCTACATGTTTATTGCTTCTATAGAGGTATTATAAGTGCTCCAGCCTTTGGTCTTATAGGCTACCACCCAGACCAGGCCCTCAGGGTGGGTTCTCCTATATTTGAGCCGATTTCTATTTGTCTGGCTGAATTGGTTACCTGGCTACTCATATTGTCCTTGTTATAGGCTTTATTGTGAGCCTTATACCTGCTTCACATTGATTATGCAGTGCTATTTGGGTACCTAACGTCTCGGACTTAGCTATATTGCTACCATTTATCCTACTATTGGAAGCCCCAACACTGAGATTTACTTCTCATTTCTTGTTAGACAGGTCTGTAGTCTTGCCTTTCACCATTATCATCTAGCATACAGCTTCCACTGCAGCAAGGGATTCTGGGAAATTACATGCAAATGAGCACACAATGTGTCACCTTTTGCCTTAAATCCATTTTTTACATGTAATGGTAATAAGGTGATAATGGTGAAAGATAATGGTGAAAGACCTGTCTAAGACTAACAACTCCCTAACGTGGTGCAGCGGTCTGTCTGGGCTCTTGTAACATTCAGGCTTCTATCTGCTTAAATCCTTCCCAGCAAGAGACGGCAACTTTAACAAATACATTTGAGATACTTAGGCTTGTATCTATAAGATTAGTCCCAAGCAGTGTGACTGCAACACTTTGAAGTACATTTGAGTTACTCAGGTGTCTGCCTGCTTGATTCTGTCCCAGAAGGGGACTGCAACACTTGCATAGAAATACACCAAAAAATAAACCCTGCTCAATTGGAGCGCTTAATTAGAGATTTCCCTCTCTAGGGTTGGGCGGCTTATCTGCTTCCCAACTATACAAAACATTTATGAATCGGTTACAGAATTCATAAGAAGGGTTTTTGTTACTTTGAACGGGTCATCCCCCCTGACTGGATGACAGGAGCAGCAATGCCCCACCCTCCAGGCTCTAGGAGAGAGAGTGAGGCAGCAAACCAACTGCCATAAGTACCTGTTCCTCAATTAGGAGTGCAGGTGAGGGAAATTATAACCACTGTGAACTCTGGATTGGATCTCCCATCCACCAGCCTCAGTAACTGTGAAGCTGTGAGATGGATCATATTTACACTGTGGATGGACTTTCTGATTTAAATCGGACAGGAAGCTGCCTATGCCTCATATCCTGTGATTATGTCATATACAGTCATGTGAAAAAGAAAGTACACCCTGTTTGAATTCTATGGTTTTACATATCAGGACATAATAACAATCATCTGTTCCGTAGCAGGTCTTAAAATTAGGTAAATACAACCGCAGATGAACAACAACACATGACATATTACACCGTGTCATGATTTATTTAACAAAAATAAAGCCAAAATGGACAAAATTTGGATTTGTTTTGAAATGTTTCCCATGGCTTTGAAGCTTTTTAGTAGAAGTGTGTGATTGTGACTGTGAAGCGCTATGTATAATTATGGCGCTATATAAATAAAGACATACAATACAATTGTTGGTGGCTGCGTTCTTGTTTTGCTCTCTGTAGTTTCCCAATACTGCTAACTTTACTCAGAGGTTGTGGACAAAGACCATCAGGTTTACTAGCACCACTTTATCAATACCAGTTTACTATGGAATACAGGATATTCCTTAATGTTTGAGAGGGATTCCAGCGTTCAATTCCGTGTACAACAGTCCTAAAGTGCGAGACGGAATGTCATACAAAAATCACTACGCAACACTAAAAGCATTGCATTTCCACACTTACTGCCAGGCAAGCATTCAACAACATCAATGTTCAGTACTATACCGTGAACTAATTACAACTTGTAGACAGTAAGAGATTTTAATTTATGGTGGGACTGGTTTTTATATAGAGGGGAATGCCTCTGGTGCTGTGCTATGTTTTTGGATGACTTCAAGAAAACATCTTCTTTCAGATAAGAGGCTGTACAGTATGTCAATTTTGATGTAACATTTTTCTTCTTCTGTTTATTAGTCACTTACAGTTGTACTTTAACTAGACGTACTGTTCCCGTGACCAAGAGTAAAAATGGGAAATGCCTCGGCACTTGATTGTGCCTGCCTACTGGTGCCTTTCGGCTTCCGTGATTCTTTCAATTAAGGAAAGGTCATACAAGTGTGTACGAAAGCTATATCCAATGTATTCGGGGGCTATTGCTACAGTCATGCACATTCTGTATAATACTGTATAAGAAAAGCTCCATTTGTTTTTAAAACGCCAGACAGTCTCTGTAAATTATGACATATGTATTAAAGTAAAGCACAGAAACATAGTATCCATTGCAAAATACATAAAGAAGGTTGAAGTAAATAGATATTGTATTGTACAGTATAAGCAAAATGAAGTGCACTCGATGGTGAATGTTTTATAACAATAGTTTAATAAATAGTTTAATAAAGCTTGATTTTTTTTTTTTAAATGGAAGCTTCCGCCAACTGGTCCTGGTTGGCAGACAGAGGGCAATTCACACACATCTCAGGCAGGGATGCTCATCACAAGGGCCTGGGCATTCCCATGCTTCATGCTTAATTCTGCTGCAGTAGCTGGTAAGTGAGCAGGAAAAGGCTGTAAGCTACTGTACTGTAAGTTCTGTAATGTAAGATGTGTGCAACTTGACCAACTGTAAGGAATCGGGGAGCGTGTCCCCCGCGGCGCACTCCCTCCTTACCTGATGTCTCGCGCAACCCCGCTGTCCTTACAGCACGTGCTCCCACAGGAGCTTTTCTGACGTCACAGTGTCTGGCTCTGCCCCCAGCTTGCGACGCGCATCAACATCGCGGGGCGCCCACATGTGACGCATGTGCACCGCTCCCAAGCTGCGTGTCAACTCTCTTTATTATGCTCACCTGTCTCCTGTGTTTCTCCTCCTATCTGTGCCTCCGCGGAGGTCGCACCTCAACTCCGCCACCCTCTCTCATTGGTCATGCTCTCCCATATATGCTCAGCTGTGCCTCTTGCACTTTCACTGAGCATAGTTCCAGTTAGCGCTGTTCTCCCACTTCCAGGTTCTTTGTCCTGCCTTGTCTTGCTTTGGACTCCTCACTTCCGGCTTACCGACCCGGCTTACCTCAGACCTTCCGCATCTCTCCAATCCCGACCACAGTTTACGGACCTCTACGCTTCTACTGGCTCCAACCCCAGAACACGGCTAAACGGACACTGACCATTCTACCGGCTCCTACCTCAGACCTCGGCAAGTACCTAACCATTCTACTCTCTCCAATCCTGGCCCAGCTGCTTGACCATCCGCACTCCAGACATGCCCCCGTGGCTGTGGGTGGCGTTTTTACCCATACACACCTCAGTACCGGGGTCCCGCCTTGTTTGTGGTGAGCACAGCGTTACAGTATGCTCAGCCCCACAAACGTGGACCCCACAGAGGTGGGTCAGGCCCTGGCCTCAGTTGTGGACTGATGCTCCCAACTAGAAGGAACTAGTGTTGCTTCCCTTGCGCAATACTTTGGGGCTCTTACTTTGCAACACCAGCAGGCCCCTGAGACCCGAGACTCCTTTTTTGTCGTCACAAGACACCCATCCTTCTGCTGTGCCCAGTCTGCCTACTCCTAATCGCTACTCTGGTGATCCCCATAGGTGTCGGGGTTTCCTTAACCAATGTGCTATTCAATTCAAGTTAACCCCTTCTCGCTTCCTCTCTGCAAGATCTAAGGTGGCATACATTATCGTAGAAAATACAACCCGACTGGTAAGCTCAAAGGTAACGTACCTGGAGGCAGGGTGCCTTATGCAGTTGCAGTTGGAGCTAAGGAGCATCAGAAGGAGAGAGTAACAGAGAGTATGCTGCTGTATGACCGGAATTATCCATATGGTGTAATGCAGCACGACCGGATCAGCTTGGAGTAACCAATACTCACGATACAGCTATCCTAATTCAGTCCTTGGCTCTCACTCTCTCTCTCCTCATTTACTTCCGTGCGCACACGGATGACGTCACTCCTCGGCGTGAATTCGATCCGGAACATCAGAAAAGGAGGAGGTTCTTCTATTTTAGTCCATGCTGAGTGTTCTCTTTTTAATGTAACTCCAATAAATATACTATTTTAATTTTTTCCTGGTGAGTCCCTGTGTCTGGATGGCTGCGACATCGATCTTCTCCTCCTTTTCTGGCATACATAATCGCTCTACTTTCCGGAAATGCCCTGGCATGGGTTTCCCCCATCTAGGAACGGAGACCGGAGCTGACACAGAATCTCGACCATTTCACTGTGGAATTCAGACGTGTCTTTGACACTCCTGGCCATAAGGTGACTGCTGAATCTTCTCTATTTCACCTTTCCCAGGTTTGGCTCCCAGTCGCTTGTTACGCTCTGGAATTTCGTACTGGAACAATGAGTCTCTGTCGGCCACCTTTTGGCAAGGTTTATCTGACTCTCTTAAGGATGAACTAGCTGCTCAAGAACCGCTTCCAGCCAGATCATTGGCTTTTTTTTTGTGCCTACAGATCCACCGCCTCTTAATTATCCGGAACCCATGCAGCTTGGAAGCCACCGGTTATCCTTCTCGGAGAGGTTGCGCAGATGTACCAATGGACTTTGCTACTATTGTGGTCATTCCGGACATCAAGTCCTCTCCTGCCCGCTCAAACCGGGAAGCACCAGCGCTCATAGGTATCGGGGAATCTCGTTGGGCACTATCTCGCCTTCCCCGACTTCCCCAGAAATCCGTCCTTCTCGGATCATATTTCCCATCTCCCAAAAAGGGGTCAACTTCCAGGTCACTACCTCTGCCTTTATTGATTTGGGTTCTGGGGACAACTTTATTGCATAGCTTCACTTTCAAACATAATATTCCTCTCATTCGTAAAGCCGAGCCTGTCAGATTGGAAGCCATAGACGGACGTCAACCGGCCTTCATCTCTTTGGAAACCAGCACATTTACTCTTCTTACTACAGATGGCCATCAGGAGGAGATTTTCCTGGATGTCATCCATACTCCATCTGTTAAAGTAATTCTAGGACTGCCATGGTTACAGCAACATAATCTGCAACTTGATTGGTCTGATAAAGAACCCATCCAATGGAGTCCCCGTTGCATCAAGACTTGCTTAAACTCTACTCAATAGATCTGTAGCCTAATTACTCCCAAAGAGGATAAGAGTGTTCTACCCGAAGTCTATGCTGAATTCAAGGATGTGTTCGATAAGGTACGATCCAAAGCTCTTCCCCCTCATCACCCTTTCAACTGTCCTATTGATCTCTTGCCAGGTTCTCTTGCCAGGTTCCCTCAACCGCAGACTTACTTCTTAGGTTAATACATGAGCATCACATTCCTTGACCTCATGGTTTCTATGTCCCCCCAGGGAACATTAGCTACGTCTTTACATCGCAAGTCCACTGCTACAAACAGCCTCCTCAGAGCTGATAGCCACCACCCGAAACACCAAATTAGGGGTATACCCGTGGGTCAGTTTTTACGCCTGAGGAGGAACTGTTCATCTAATGTGGACTTCGAGACCCAGGCTGTTGCCATGAAGCTTACATTCAGAGCTAGGGGGTACAGCAATAGGGCCCATTAAAAGGGCATATCAATGAGCTAGATTGACTGACAGGAATACACTTTTGGATGAGAGGGCGACACCAACAAATGAAAAACAGGTGATACGTTTCATAGGCACATTTAACAACCAATGGCCTGCTATTACCTACATTTTGAATAAATACTGGCATGTACTCCGTGAGGATATTGACCTGAGGGAGATACTTAATGATAGGGCCACGTTAGTCAGTAGAAGAGCCACCAGTATTCGTGATCTACTGGTCCACAGCCACTATCAAAAACCCTCTGCCGGTACTTGGCTGGCTAATAGATCCACTGGGTTCTTTAAATGCAACAAATGTAGAGCCTGTTCTTCGTGTACACCTACAAAGACCTTTAATAATTGGAATGATACACACAGTTTCAACATCCGTCAATTTATTAACTGTAGAACAATGGGCGTTGTGTATCAGATCATTTGTGTCTGCAAGAAAAAATACATCGGGAAAACTAAACGACAACTAAGGCATAGAGTATTAGAACACCTCGGTGATATCCGTAATCACCGTGACACCCCCGTTGCCAACCACGTCCATAATCAACATCAGGGTATCTCCACAGTTCTACAGTTTGTGGGTATTGAGGCTGTGTCTAATAACAGCAGAGGGGGAGATTGGGATAACGAGATTCTCAAGCGAGAGTCTCGTTGGATCTACACTTTGGGTACCCTCACTCCTAAGGGACTCAATGAGGAGTTTCTGTTCTCCCACCTTTATTTGACATCTTCCTATATTGGTCCAAGTACGTCCTCCCGATACCGGTTATTATATTCTAGCTATTAGCTACTTGTCAGTTCCATCCAGCCATCTAGCCATTTAGACGTAGCGACCCCTTTTTCTCACCCCATTTTTGGGTAGAATTTTTGTATTCTATTGACTTACCTTGCCTTTCCTTGTGCATTTATTGTCTCCCATATTCCATTTTGGAATGTGGTTACCAACCCATTTTTTGCACTGAGAGCAGCTCTGAGATAGGAGAGTTCTGACTTGGGTATATTATTTATACTCTTCACTTTGAGCCTCATATTTGGCCACGAATTTATTCGAACTTGCCTGATATCAGAGCTTATGCCTATTTAACTGCCAATTTGCATTTACATTACTCACGTGGACTCTTTTTATAATTCGCCCTAGACTGGTAATTATTTATACTTGCCAGTCATGTTATTGCCACAATCTGTATTGATTTTTGTGATTTAGGTCATTACCGCAACTAACCACTATGCACAGACCTAGACATTGCGACGGGTCGTCTAGCAAGCAGCATAGGGGCAAGATTTCCCCGATGGTTGCTATGACTACCAAATGCTACTTAATGTGCACGTTTACTACGTGCCTACACCTTTGAGAAAGCGCGAACCCGCACGAAACGTGCGTCAGGTGACCGGAACGGTGTGACATCACTCTGCTGAATGGACGCCACCTACAAGCGTGTCAGCGTCTTCGCGAGTTCAGCCGCCGAAATTGAATCAGAGATTGTCTCTTCTGCCCGGTTGCTGTACCTCGGCGTTCTGCCTGTATTCCTCCTTACTCCTGGACTGAGTGGAGCGGCTACGGACGCGCACTATACCCAAAAGCTAAGTGTATTATCCCATTAGCTTTGCCGTGCATATCCTGCACGGACACTGCGCGTCACTATGTTAGGCAGAGGCACTATCTCCTCTTTACACTGGTGTACTAACAACTGCTTCACAACGTGATTGGGCACTATGATGACTTATTATTATCTACATGTGGTGCCATAATGCCATCCCCACAGTCCTAACCACTTAGGGATTATTGCTGAGTCTCGTTATCCACACCAGTCTTGACTATGAGACCACTATTCATTGAGACGTGTGTATTGTATTGTATTGTATGCCTTTATTTATATAGCGCCATTAATGTACATAGCACATCACAGTAGTAATACATGGGGTAATCAAATAAATAACAGATAATATAAATAACAGATCATGGGAATAAGTGCTTTAGACATAAAAGTAACATTTCGGAAGAGGAGTCCCTGCCCCGAGGAGCTTACAGTCTAATTGGTAGGTAGAACGTACAGAGACAGTAGGAGGGAGTTCTGGTATGTGCGTCTGCAGGGGGCCAAGCTTTATGTATCGTGTTCAGAATATCCACAGTGCTATTCATATGCTTCTTTAAGCAAGTGTGTCTTAAGGTGGGTCTTAAAGGTGGATAGAGAGGGTGCTAGTCGGGTACTGAGGGGAAGGGCATTCCAGAGGTGTGGAGCAGAAAGTGAGAAAGGTTTAAGGCGGGAGAGGGCTTTAGATACAAAGGGGGTAGAAAGAAGACATCCTTGAGAAGAACGCAAGAGTCGGGATGGTGCATAACGAGAAATTAGGGATGAGATGTAAGGAGGGGCAGAAGAGTGTAAAGCTTTAAAAGTGAGGAGAAGAATGGAATGTGAGATGCGGGATTTGATCGGAAGCCAGGAGAGGGTTTTCATGAGGGGAGATGCTGAGACAGATCTAGGAAAGAGTAGAGTGATTCTGGCAGCAGCGTTTAGGATAGATTGTAGGGGAGACAGGTGAGAGGCAGGAAGGCCGGACAGCAGGAGGTTACAGTAATCAAGACGGGAGAGAATGAGGGCCTGAGTCAGAGTTTTAGCAGTCGAGCAACAGAGGAAAGGGCGTATCTTTGTTATATTGCGGAGGAAAAAGCAACAAGTTTTAGAAATGTTTTGAATGTGAGGGGCGAATGTGAGAGAGGAGTCGAGTGTGACCCCTAGGCAGCGTGCTTGGGCTACTGGGTGAATGATTGTAGTTCCAACAGTAATGTGGAAGGAGGTAGTAGGGCCAGGTTTGGGAGGAAGTATGAGGAGCTCTGTTTTAGCCATGTTGAGTTTAAGGCGGCGGAGGGCCATCCAGGATGATATAGCAGAGAGACATTCAGAAACTTTGGTTTGTACAGCAGGTGTAAGGACAGGTGTTGAAAAGTATATTTGTGTGTCGTCGGCATAGAGGGGATATTTCAAATTGTATGATCTGTATGTGGTGATACAATACTTTTATTCTGACTGCTACACTGTAAAGACTGAATTTCACACGTTGTGACTAGTATTGTCTGTCACCTCAATTTGTAGTATGATCAGATATATTTGTTACGAGACTCTCCCTGACATTATTGTGTTTCAGAGGCTATAACTGGATGCGGTCATTGAACCGTGCCTCAGGGCATTAACATCGCACATTTTGTGCTTGCCCTTCACAGAAATCTATATTTACACGCTAGGAATTTTTTCCTTATTTGTAGCACGTTTATTATTTAATATCGTTCTGCATGTGGTAGTATGTTCACTAAGTACATTATTCGGTTCACATTTATTTTGTGATTTTCACGCTGTTTTGTTTTGATTTACATCATCACATGGGGTGGGCCATTAATATTGTGTAGGTCTTTCGATTTGACCTTTTTGTCTAAGGTTATTTAACCCCTTCAGATTCAGTATCAGCAGCCTAAATCATACTAAGACTGTTGATTTTTAGTTAAAAGGGCATCTGTATCTAGGGTGAGCACCTTGTTCTGGAGGTATGTGTTAATTTCTTAGCTACCTGGCCAACAGTTAGTTGATGTATTGTACTTTTTTCCATCTTCCATCTATTATTTAGGAAGATAGTTTGGTTTGTCATCAGGGGCTGGCCCTGGACTTTTTGTACCATGCCCCTCTATACAAGTACTATTTTATATGTGTGATTAAAAGGTTTTTAATTAAATAATCATATCACTTTCACTGATCGATCTGAGTGCATTCAAGGGGGAATCTTTTGTTTGTTTTTTCAGGTTCCATCTTACCCAGAGGTAAATCTTATCTCCTGTCTCTACCTGAAACCAAAGCCATGTCGGAGTATATTCAAGAGAATTTAAAGAAAGGTTTCATTCGCAATTCCTCTTCCCCAGTCGGAGCAGGTTTATCTTCGTTAAGAAAAAGGATGGTTCTCTTCGCCCTTGCATAAATTATAGGGGGTTAAACTAGTCACCTTAAAGAAGCGCTACCCACTTCCCTTCATCTCCGAGCTTTTTGATCGCCTCCAAGGAGCCACCATCTTTTCGAAATTAGATTTGCGTGATGCTTTTAATCTTGTACGATAGGACAGGACGACGAGTGGAAGACGGCCTTTAATACCAGATGGCCATTACGAGAATTTAGTAATGCCCTTTGGGCTGTGTAATGCCCCGGCCATTTTTCAAGAATTTGTTAACGAGTTTTTTGGGACCTCCTAAACCTTTTTGTTATCGTCTATCTTGATGATATTCTAATCTTTTCTAAATCTCTCCCTGAACATATCAAACACACTAAAATGGTCTTGTCTCGTCTTCGTGAAAATCACCTTTATGCCACATTGGAGAAATGCCAGTTTCATCAGACTTCTACCACATTTCTAGGATACATTTTTTCGGACTCTGGTTTTTCCATGGATCCTGTCAAGCTGAAGGCAGTTCTGGACTGGCCACAATTTACCTCTCTCAAAGCAATCCAGCGTTTTTTAGGATTCGAAAACTACTATCGTAGATTCATTCGAAATTTCTCCACCACAGTAGCCCCAATCACAGCCTTAACCAATAAAAAGGGCAGATGCTGCTTCTTGGCCACCCGCTGCACTCCAGGTGTTTGATCTTCTCAAAAAGATCTCTGCCCCCATCTTAGTCCATCCTGACCCCAAACTTCCCTTCACTTTGGAAGTGGATACTTCCGATGTTGGGGCTGGCGCCATATTATCTCAGAGACAATCACCCCAGGCCATGCTACATCCGTGTGCTTTTTTTTCCCAAAAATTTTTTGTCAGCAGAACAGAACTAGGACGTTTATAATTAGGAATTATTAGCCATAAAACTCGCTCTACAGGAATGGAGACATCTCCTGGAAGGTACGAACAACCTATCACCATTCTTACAGACCACAAAAACTTGCTTTACATTGAGAAAGCAGTAGTCTTGGAGCCCGTCAGGCCCGTTGGTCACTTTTTTTTTCATGTTTTAATTATATTATCTCTTATTTTGGGGTCAACAAATCTTAAAGCGGATGCTTTATCCCGCCAGTTCATAGCCGAAGACAAAACTGAGTGTCAATCCGAGACTATTCTTTCATCTACTGTAAATACATCCTGTCCGCCAATTCTTATGACGTCCTGGATGACATATTGGCAAACCAATCATATATTCCGGAAGGTCTAGAGATTCCGGATGGATGTCTGTATGCAGCGCCACGTTTTCGCAAGAAAATTTTGGAATGGAGCCATTCATCTAAATCTGCAGGCCATCCTGGCACCCGAAGGACTACCGATCTCATCAAACGTACTTTTGGCCCACCATGCAGAAGGACACCGAACTGTTTGTCAAGTCTTCTTTCACATGTGCTCGTAACAAGAGCGCTCGCAATAGACCACCTAGACTCTAACGTCCTCTCCCCATACCGGACCGCCCTTGGAGTAACTTGTCCATGGACTTTATTGTTGAATTACCTCCCTGCAAAAGGATGACTACTATCCTCATTGTCATCAAAAGTTTCACTAAACAATCTCATTTCATCCCTTTAAAGGGTCTTCCCAACTCGGCCACTCTGGCCGATATTTTCACCAAGGAAATCTTTTGCATCCATGGAGTGCCCTCGAACATACTCTCTGATCAAGGCTCACAATTTGTTCCCAAATTTTGGCGTTCTTTTTCCCAGAGGATGGCCATCTCTCAAGATTTTTCGTCCGGATACCACCCTCAGACCAACGGTCAGAGCGAGAGGACAAATCAAACTCTGGAGCAATAATTAAGATGCTTTATTTCTGACACCCGAGACTGGGTGGATCTTCTTCCCTGGGCTGAATTTGCCCACAACTCCCTTAGGAATGAGTCAACTCGGGAATCTCCATTTTTCGTTAATTACGGATTCCATCCTGCACGCCTTCCCATCTAATCCTTTTCTTCCGGGGTCCCAGCGACCGACAACAGAATCAATTCTCTACAAGAATACTGGCGTTTATACCAATTCCAACCTCAGTACCGGGGTCCCGCCTTGTTTGTGGTGAGAACAGCGTTACATCAACCAAGCAATCATTTATCATTTAGAAAGGCCAGCTTTTGTTTGCTTGATCCCCAAACCGCGTTTTTGTTTGTTTGCATTACACTACAGCGGTATGATCCTCCAACCCTTCTCATTCAAGATACAACACAGGCCTGGCACGGAAAATGCCAATGCAGACTTTGTCGCGAGATGAAGAGGAGGGTTGGGCTTCAGCCGTGTCGGTCCCCAGCCATACACAAACAGTTAAGGAATGTGACAGGGTAGTTTCACTGCTTAATTACTTTGCATGTGTAGTTGCTGAGTTAATCTCTGAGCTGGTTAAATCTCAGCCTGAAGTAATTAGACAGCTCTCAGCTTCATGATTAGCTTAGTTTAAAGGCCTGCAACTTGTTGCAGTCTGTGACTTAACCTGGAGGAACGCTCTGTTACTGGAATCACAGACTCCTTTTCTTGTTTAAAGACTGAGCCATGTGGACCAAGAGCTCAACATTGTGGTGGACTGTTTAAATGGACTGTGCTAACCCTGCTGAAAGTAAGCTGCTTTATGTTATATTGCACATACACTGAATGCACTGTAAGCTTTTTTAGGTTCCACATTTTAAGGCTAATTAAAAGCCTATACTCAGAGCTCCCATGTGTCATTGCCTACTTACTGTAACAAGGAGACTAATACTGTATGTACTAATACTGTATGTAACTGTGTTTCCCCCAGCCGGAGGGCGATTTGTCCATTATTACGGTGTGTGGTTAACATACCTGCTGGCAACAGGAGGGCTGAGTCATCCACCGATGGTAGTGGGGACACAGGAACAGGTTTCTGGGGTTCATACCCCACACATATGTTTAGCAGTGCAGCGCCTCCATCTGCTGTAGGCTCCAGGAGCTGAAGGTGATCTCCCACGGTAGAACTTATTACCTCTCCCCCCAGTAAGGTCACTATGTGTGTATACTTTGTTGGTGCACTTAACGATACCTGCCGGGTGCTCCAGCACCCGGGCCGGCAGGTATCTTCACATAGGATCCGCCGATCCACGATCTCCTCAGCGACGTCCTGGATTCTGCTGCAGCGATTGTCCATTAAGGGTGGTCCCACCCTGATGACGGTCTCCTCTCTCAGACTAGGAAATGGAAACAAAAGAAACAGCGCACAACGCCAAATAGTGAAGCAAGTAGATGCAAATATATATATTGATAAAAGGGTAATTATTCTGCGTACATCATATAGGTGAAAAAGTGCATTTAGTGTGTAAAACACTGGTTACCACTCGGCAGCTGTTGGCATGGAGGTCTGGTGCTTGCTTCTCTCAGCGGGAACTGCTGTGATGGCTCTGGAGCAGGACTCTTGTTGGGACTCCTCATCCGACGGTTTGCAACTCCAAAGGGGGTTTCCCTTCAAACAGCTAGGCTCCGCTGTGGGTAATGGCACTCAGTGAGACCGCCAAAAGTTTAAAATGTGCTGGAGCAGCTTGTTTAGCTCAGCAGGCAAATTCACTGCACACGGAGGTAAGCCCTCAGCTTTGCAGGAACACACTCAGCGTGCCACGTTGCCGCTCCATCACGGGATGCTGCGTAATGACGTCACAGTCACCGCAGCAGTGATGGGATCGGCAGGAAGATATTGAAATCTCTTAACGGGGGAGGCCTCCGATGCACCGCTGGTCCCACGACGGAAGTTGAGACGCGTGAATGCGGAAGTTGGTCTCAAAGCATCTACTTGCTTCACTATTTGGCGTTGTGCGCTGTTTCTTTTGTTTCCATTTCTTAGTGTGAGCCACCCCCTGTGTTTATAGCAGCAGACGCCCATATCAGTTACACGGTTATGTAATATATTTTACATTTTCTTTCACTGTGGTTTTTGTGGTTTCACGTTCCACGTATTTTATAGGGTTCCAGTCACTGCACTGTATTATTTATATATTTTTAGTGTTAAAGAGTAGCGCACAGTTTTATTTTTGTTTTTTCTCTCTCAGACTAGGCCTGGTCCCGGACCTCTCTCAGGGAATTCAGCATCCGCTATGTCCCTTACTCTCTAACAGCACTAATGGGGCAGGTTCCCTATCCTAGGGCCTGTCCCTCAAGCAGCCACAAGCTCAAGCAATGTCAAGCAACTTTCCACCTGATACACCTCCCCTCAGGGGATCATTTTTATTCCTTTTTTAACTCACCTGTACATACTTACACTTGTTTCGGCGTGACTATCTGTCAACATTAAAGTTTTGTTATTTTCTGTTTTTATACAGACTGTCTGTCTGTTATTGTTAATATACCCTCATTGGGGTAGTGGGAATTTTGGTTAAAATTAATGGATATGTATCCTTGTTAATTATACTTGTGCATCATGAGTGCGTGCCAATAGGGACCTGGGCCACTCCCTAAGGAGCATGCTAAACTGGAACGCACTAAATTTGACAGGGAGACATCTTTTATACCAGGGGAGGGCCCCACTCTTACACTCCGGTAATAGGGGCAGCATTCCTCTAATGAGCCCACCCCCTGGCACATGCTCCATCAGTTTCCAGACTGCACCTGGAAACTGCAACAAATTAACTATAGGCTAAAGGAACTCACATGCTGGCCCGTGTGAGAGGGATTTAACCCTAACACTGCCTGCGCCTTACCAGGACTTAAAAGGCTAGGGCCAGGAAACACATACTGTAGCCGGAGGCACTGGGCTACAATGGGTTATATGCATAGTAGGTAATGAACATTTAAGGAAATGCATTTTGTTTCCTCAGGACCTGACTCAAAATGTTTATAATAAAATTACAGCTATCACAGAGCGACCTATACTGTAGCTGAGATACTGTTGATGACTAAGGCTTGAGCAAGCTTCAAAGGCTCTTATGTAAATCCATTAGAGCAAGAGATGATGGAGAGGACATCATTATATATTATATCATTATAGACTAACATTAGTTAAGATATTTCATGTTCGGTACTACTCTCGGAACTACTCTTAGTGATGTTACGTTTAAATCTGTGAACTGCAAATGTACACAACCGTAGTAATATGAAAATGAATAGAATGTTTGGGAAAGTAATAGCTAATTTTACCCACAAGGTTTTAAAGAAGCCTTTTATATTTTATAAATGTACTGCATGATGGTGAGGCTCTTCTAAAAAGGTTGGTATTATTACAATTAATCTAATGATTATAGGGAGACAGTGATGGAGTCTTTTATACTCCCTGATTACATTTGAAATGAAAGAATTCTCCTCTCCCAATGCATCTAGTCCTCTCATGTCTCTGTTCAAGAGAATGTGATAAATGGGTGACAAGACAGGACACGACACCACCCTGTAGGTCTGTTAAGGCAGCGGTGTGGAAACTGGGGGGTGCGCCCCCATATAAACATATAAATGTCTGAAAAGACATCAAGGAATGCATCATATAATGTGCAATGAAGTTTATGTAATAAACTATACTATGGTTTTTAGTGATTAAAGTGAATGTAGGATATGTTTGTCAGACCTAATATGGTAGATAATCTTGACTGCATTGCATACTGTATGGGTGTATAATAAGATTTCAACATTATCTAATAATTATCAAGTGACAAAAATACAGAACAATACTTTTATTCATACACAGTTATTTCGCTGTGTGCAAACAGTAAAAGTGAAAAAGACTCATGGATCAAATCGGATTGGTGGATGTATCAAGTGATTCCATCAAGTTTGGTACAGAAGTAATTCTCCTGCCAAACTTGATGCCTAGACCCATGGTACATCCACCAATCTGATTGGTGGATGTATCATTTGCCAGACAAATATGACACCACTGGCCTTAAATAAGGCCTGCAACATCTCATTTGACAGGGAGAAGATGGTGTGGCAACATCTCCTGGACCTGTTCAAGAAAAGAAAGAAGAAAAAAAGGAAGATAAGAAGATCCACTCACCGGTGACTCCTCTTCAAGCAACTGAGGATCGTGGACTTTTGCTCATCATGCTTTTCTTCAAGATGAGGATCATTGCTTTGTGGGTCAAGAGATCTTAGTGCTTCAATTGGATGAGGATGAAAGCCTTCATACCGGCAAGGGTATAAATTTATTTAATTGTATTTTATTTCATTGTGGCTTTTGTTTAGGATACCCACTCATTGGCAATGTACTTATGTGTCCTGCTGAAAGCATAGATAACAACAGTAACAATCATGCTTTTTGGGCTACTTTTTGTTTTATTGTAATGTTTTTTTTTTAATGTTGTTTTTTAATGTTGCCCATTCATTTCCAATGTGGTTATCTGTACCCCCTTTGAGGCCATAGATAACCACAGTGATTTATTGCCTACTGTTTATTTTATAGAGGGGATGGGAGACTGTAGTGGGCTACACCCCCGGGTGGGTAGTGGGAGGGTTTAACCCCTTAAATACCTTAGTGGTAGTTTGAATGGGACTGCAGGGACCCCCTTCTCTGTTAATCCGATGGGCGATTAGGAATCTCACAGAAATGTTGAGGCATGTTGAGGCATTTACTGTTAGATTGCCCCAGATTTTCCAAGGCAATTGATCTAATACTGGTGGCTGCATCTGTACCTTACTAGTGTTTTAATGGTGGGCATCAGTCCTTTCTTAGTCAAAAACAGTAAAGAGGAAGAGGAGGAGTAGGACGGCCTTCACCCTGGCAGGGTTAAGTAAACCATTTATTAATGTATTTTATTTTAAAGCATGTTTGAATGGGCAAAAGCGCTAGTAGCCATATTTGGCTACTAGGGCATTTGCCATTTCCTGTGAAGGTTTGTTGGAGGTAGATGGGGTGGGTCAAGGGATAGTTGCCCCAGGGTGGGTGGTTAGGTTTCCCGGTTGGGTAGCGGGAGAGTAACTGCAAAAGTAATTAAAGGATTAATACCTCTCGGGTATCCTAAACCACCTTCCCTGGGACAACTACCCCCTTCACCCATACCCCCAACAAAGTGGGTATTTTGTGCTAGTTTTTTTTTTATTATGACATATTCTTGAAGCAGGGGGTCTCCGGAGCTGAACCGCATATATTACAGCTCCAGGGACCCCCTGCTTCCCGAGTTAAAGGTCTCAGTATGTGGTGCCAGTATCTCCTGAATGTTTAACTGTCCCGGTCACATGCGCCATGACGCAGGAGAGTTACTGTAAATTTGCAGGAAAACAAGCTGAAATGAATGCAGTTCAGCTCCGGAGACCCCCTGCTTAGAGAATATGTAAATCAAATAAAAGCTGCACAATCACCTGTTAAAGATGTGAAGAGAGGAATGCTTCTGTCTGCTCTGTGTGCAGCTCTTCCAGACTGGTGCAGCCAGGTAGGATTAACACAGCGGGAGTCCCATTCAGAACCAGGGACCCTGACTGTGTTACTCCTGATAGGAAACTCCCCCCTGCTCTGCACTTAGGGATCAGCCCACACTATATCTGTGGTTCACCCTCTCAAGTATGGGGTAGGGCGACAATAAATCTCACTGTATCTGTAGATATACAGGTCTATGTAAAACTGCCGGCACACTGTTGGAGCTCTGATTTGATGTAATTACATGGCAGACCTGTTCATCACAAATGCTGCTGTACCCTTTATTTGGCTTCCATTGAGGATCCACTGATGGTGTATGTGCCTCCTACGTTTTGCCGATGGATGCACCTCTCGCACCCCACTTGCAGGCTCATTATGTATTAAAATCTTCCATCCACAAAAGTGGGGCTAGAAAATTAGACATTTTTTTTTTTTTTTAAAGAAACAGGTTTAAAAGGATACAATAGCATTTTTTGCTTTAATAAATATGGTGCATTTTCTGTGCTCCATTTTTGTCTCACTTTGAGACCGGGAAATTTGAATACATTGCTTCCTTGGAATTTTGAAATAATTTGTTTGTAATCATGGTAAGCAGCGATTTAGGAGGCTACTAGCCTAGCTACTCCTGTCAGTGTTATGTTAAAATCTTTGCAAAATTATGTTGTTTTTGCTAGCTAGCAGTGAGTGCACATTTAAATAGCTGCTATGTCATTCGTAATTTGTATTTGGGAAAGAGTAGAGAAAGAACGGGAATATTTGAAAACACTTCGGTGAATTAAGTCAAACATCAAAGGGAGATTTTCAGTAAACTTATATATGAGCAGTATATCTACTCATAATGGTCACCCAGAAGTAATGCATTATATTTTTTATTTAATTTACTGTATTTGTTTTTTCTTTGCATTATGCAAACAGACTTTGCGAAAACCACCTTCAATACTATTAAATGAATCATTCATATCTTGTTTCCTTGCAGAATTTATCCAGAAATGCAAGATCTGAATAGCTCTGAATAAATGTGGCCTACAGGATATTTGTTTGTTACACCAAACTTTTCTGTTTTATTCAAAAGCACCTATTATTTGGACAGGTACAGTACATTTATGTAGTTACTGTGTCACTGGCTGGCGTTTTTAGAATACATTTGTCAGCTCTGATAAAAATGTAACTGTATAGCATATGGTGCTGTCACTAAGCACTCTTATAAATAATCAAAAGTGTTTAACATAATGGGTCAATGTAGAATTCTCTAGTACTCGCCTGGGTAAAATTAATAACCCTCTGATTTCCACAGAATGTTATCTGCAGTTTCCTTCATTTCTAATCCAACAATCCAGGTCTAAAACACAATAGATATCTGACAGCAAGAATAAATGGACTATTCTCCACCCATGCCGTATATCAAAATGTGAAATATGGCTGTAGTCCTAAGACTGACGTTCAGAACCTGAAATTAGAAGGCATGAGCAATATGTTGAATTCATAAACTAAGGGGTTTGCCAGTGTGAAATGAGATGTATTATTCTTTGATATCTATGTAGCCCATGTTACCCTCCCCCCTCTGGGAGATTACACTGCTGCTACATGGAGTGTGGTGCATAACTTCTGGCTCACAGTAGATCTGAGTCTTCCGCATGATGGTAGGGGATGTCAGAACAGGCTTCTGGGGGGTAAACTGATTCGTACTCATGGTAACAGTGCCTCATCTCTTACAGACCCCAGGGATGAGGGGTGCAATCTCTAAAAGAGACTGAGATTGCAGTCTCAGGCAGGAAGGTATAATAAAACAGGAACACTTTATTCACACTGCAGACTTCACACAGCAACCATCAGTAGAGCTAGGGCCTTTACCCTCAGGATGTCCCTGGAACTTCACTCCCAGTCAAGGGCACCAGGAGCAGTCCTTGCTCTTCCCCTACCCCCTGGAGGAGTAGGAGAAATAGTCTCTCGCCGCTCCCCTAAGGGAGGGCCTTCAGATTGGCAGAGCCGTGCCAACTGGTTTGGGTAGACTGACCACTATCAAAGGTAGAGGCAAACTGAACTACTTTAAGAGGTACAGCCCCTTAAGTACAGAGAAAGCAGGAAGCAAGTTTGAGTCCCTGATTGGACACAAGGCCTGGTTGCACCACCTCCTCTGTGACTCACTGAAGCTGCAGGAGGTGGGGAAAACCCATGATTACTCCTGGCAGGCCTGCTCTTATCAGGTCTTATTGCCAGGAGGAGGGCAGACTGGTAGCCCAAAACCAGCCAGGACTACATCTAATAATACAGTGTTAGGAATTGAAGTATTTCACCCCTTTCGCTGCCAAGAGAGTCCCCAATGCAGAAAAAGGATTAAAATCAACAATTGTAGTGATTGTCCCACATTTGTACATTTTAAGAAAAAGTACTGTATGGATAGAATTATTAACTACATGTGAGGCCAATGAATAACATGTTAGTTAATTGGATGTTTCATATTCACATTCTTTGCTTTTCTTCCCATAATGTCTTTTCTATCTCCTATCTCTGCTTTTTTTCTCTGTATGCCTGTTGATTAGAGCAAATGTATTTTGTAAAGGTTTCTATGGGGGGGATATATATTTTTTCTTTTTTTATTTGTTTATAAAATGTTTTACCAGGAAGTAAAACATTGAGAGTTACCTCTCGTTTTCAAGTATGTCCTGGAAGCAACTATAAGCAACTTGAGACTCCAGCGAAATAAAACTCTCTCATTTCAGGGTCTGGAGGGAACTAACACCACCTTTAGGTGTGGCCTAAATAATGCATCGTTAAATCTCTTTGTTAACTTTAACAAAACCCTGTGAATAAGCTCTATTAGAGGGAACAATTATTTACCATTTCATTAGCACTTATGTCCGTTATAGTTGATGCAAGGCTTGTTATGGCTGAAACAGCACTCTGTTAGTGAGCTTTGAACACTAAAGATGGGCAAAACTGTCAAAATGTGGTTCCCGAATTCCGCGGATTTTTTTACCGAAATCTGTTTTGCACCCCAAAATCTACATGCTTGATGATCCCGGGCGAGAGAGACCTTTCAAATGTTATTATCAGTCATCATTGGTTTATATATCTTCTCAAGTGTCCCTCCAAATAAAATATTTGGTATGGAAAACCTTTTAGGAAGTGTGGGACGGGACTATTTTAAATATACTTTGCATAGCCATTAGCATTGATCCTTTTTCACCAGAAACATGATGAAACTAAACACCTTACACATCGTGGCATCAATACGTTGGATACAACATGGAAGTGTGTGGTGGAACATCATGGTTTTGCTGTAAATGTACACATTTCTTTGTTCTACTCTTTTGTTTTGTTTTTGTACTCAGGTTGGCCTCATTGATCGCATGGGGTCTCTGAGAGACAGACTGACAATTTCCTGGAGATCAGCATGTGCAGTATTTTTCTTAAATGCCCAAATAGTTCAGAACATAATGCGAAAGTCAATACAATTGAGAAAATTGAGAAAATGCAGAGCAATACAACAACTACAATTCTCCTGTACAATGTGGTCACTACCAACAGTTTTACTAACTAAGGATTCCGGCTGGCTCAGCGACATAAGGGGGTGTTCACAGACCATGAGGGTGTCAGGGGCTTTTGTATAAAAGAAAATAGTTTATATTCAACATTATCAATAATCAGGGACTCTTCAGGCTGCTCATAAGAAATGATCAAGAGTGATCACACAAAGAATTCCCACTAATTTGCACACTAGCCCAATTATCTAAACATTATTTAACGGAACGTTTCCAAAAATCCATATAGGAAACCGGGGGGGGGGATAAAACGCAAAAAACAAAAAATTATTTAATAATCTCTACTAGCTCTTCTAAGTGTAACAAAATTCTTTTTATAACATTTTATATATACAATAAAATCATTTAAAAGAGAAAGTGCTGGAGTATGCTGTTGTATTATATGTTCTTCCTGAAATGCAGATACATGCATATAATATACTTGTATATATGAAGTGAATATGTTTATACCCACTCCACATCAATGCAGGACTGGTAACGTGTAGCTTTACAAAGTCTATAGTAAATAACTTCACACCATAATCAGGTAAGTAGTTGTTAAGTATGCTTAGTATCTTCTATGGAAAATTGTATAACCATGGATTCTTAACCAGTATTTGATTAATACCGCCCAACCAGGTTTTAAATCGCCTTATTACTTATGACGTCAGCTGCTTTCGGTTTCGGAGTAGAGATGGAGTATGCAGGGCAAGACTGGTTCCCCCCCCCCCCCCCCCCGGTTTCCTATATGGATTTTTGGAAACGTTCCGTTAAATAATGTTTAGATAATTGGGCTAGTGTGCAAATTAGTGGGAATTCTGTGTGGTCACTCTTGATCATTTGTTATGAATATGTTTTGTTCCCCATGCACCGCCGTGTTCCATGTCACTAATTAATATTAAGGTTGAGCAGTGATAACTACCCCCCTATGCTACTCTTCAGGTTGCGTCAGTTCAGGGTTTGGCTAACCTTTTGTAAAGTTTTTAGAGTGTTAGGTGAGGGTAACAAAGTGGAGACTTGCAGTTCAAATTAATCAGAAACGTGAGCTTGCATATGAGTGCCTGAGATGGAATAGAAGTGAAAGCCTCATTTTCAATCCCCGGTCAGGCTTGGACTTTACAGAATTTCCCTCCCTAGAAAGCCTCCACTCCCTACCCCTGCTGCTATGTCATGTCAGCCTCTGCAGGAAAAGGAAGGGTGGTTCAAGGAGCTGGAAGAGAGCGAGAGAGCGCACAGTGGCAGAGCGAGAGAGAGACAAAAACAAAACAGAGTGACAAAGAAAGAGACTGAAAAATAGTACAGGGCAGAGAGAAAGAGTTAGGGGGAAAAAAATACCATAATCTGACTGATCTGTCCCGCAGTCTCTACTATTATTTGTTTTGAGTACATACATACTATAATATATTACTTAGGCATACCGGTACCAACATAGAGAACCCCCATCTGACTTGTCCCTACTCTGTATCAGTATACTAATCAGACCACGCCATTGGGGCTTATTCTAGTAGCTTCATTGTGATCACTGCCAAATCGAAACGTTTGGCATGACCCTACCTCACGCTATGACATTTGTGTTATCACGGCGTTCAGAAAGAGTTATTGCAAATCAGAAACCATGAGGTAGGAAAATGCCAAACTGCTCGGGATAGCAGTGTCTTTATCTGTGTCTTTTTGTAAGTTCTGGCTCTGCAATATGCCTGCAGTCTGTAAGAGCAGCACAGAGAGAGAGCTTTATCTCCCTGTACAGCTCTTACAGGCAATCACACTGTTTTTACTTGATTTAATAACACAGTATTGAAGCAGGGGGTCTCCAGAGCTGAACCGCATTAATTTTAGCGCTGGGGACACCCTGCTTCCTGAGTTACAGGCCCTGGTATAACCAAAAATGCAGGTCATAACACTAAAACTGTGAATCCTTCCTTTTACAGCAACCACAGTGAGTCCTGTCCATTCAGCAAAATGCTAGAACCTCCCAAATTAAAAGGTGGGGAGGGGTGAGCTCTGGGAGGAGGTGCCACTTACCTCCAAACAACTGTTGCCAGTCAGGAACTAAATTAACACACACATTCCCAGCATGCTCTAACTTCAACACCCACCACATCATTAATATATATTTATGTCAATAAGAGTGCTACTGAGCTTGGCAAATGCATACAACAAAAGACAGGGGTGCCCAATTCTACATCCATTTGGCTAAACATATATGGTAATAAGTATATAAAGTACAAATACTTCAATAATAATATTTTCTTGGTTATTTAGTTAAACCCTTTGGCCAAAGCGTCATAAGCTTGCATACAACGTCAAGGTATAAACAAATTTGCAGGTCCTAACACTACACTGTGAACCTTTCCTTTTACCTCTGTATGAGGGGAAACAACCTCAGTGGGTCCTGTCCATTCAGCAAAATGTTAGAACCTCCCAAGTTAAAAAGGTGGGGAGGGGTGAGGTCTGGGAGGAGGGGATACCTCCAAACAACTTTTCCCAGTTAGAAATTAAATTAACACACATACTGTATTCCCAGAAAGCTCAAACTCCAAAACCCACTACACACATAAAAAAAAGAAGAAAAGTGCAGATCCTAGTGTGATAACGTATAAAAAGATTTAATACACCTTGGACATTTACAATTGAACACACAAACATCTGTTTAAATTGTGCGTTGTATGAGAACAATCTCATGCCCCAAAATGCTCCTCTGGGATGCTGCTCCGCTCCAACCACTCTATGAAAAATTTCCCTCTGCATGGTGTCACCTTGTAAAGTGTCCTCCGGCAACACACAGCTCTGATCTCAAGATCCTGTGTAGAGGGGTTTCCTGGTTCTTTCTGCATGCAGCTGCAATTTACTCCGGCGTCTTTCAGCTTGCAAATAACCCGTCACTGCAACTGCTCACAATGAACATGTGACCCTATGTGTACGCGTTTCATCAGTCTAATTCTGATTTCATGAGGGGACAGGCTTGGACAGGACTCCTAATGCTTAAATACCTCCAATCACAGGAGACATGGTTTAATTAAAAAATTCTATACATATGATTATAATCATCTTCACATTTAATAAGGATCTATATAGAGAATTATTGCATAGACCAATTAATTTAAATACATATACACAACAATAGGAGAGAATAAATCGCGGGACATAGATAAAAAATAATACACATACTATTTATATATATATATATATATTTGTACCCCTTTATAATGACGTGCTCGGAGTCCACATAATGAGACCGCGTTATAATGAGATCGTGGAAGAAAATGGCCGCCGGCGGTGGATGTGTGTGCACGTGAGTGTTGCAAATGTGAAGAGAGCGGAGGTGATCCAGACCTGCAGACAGGATGAGCCCCAAGGAGGGGATGGCCCACATCAGAGGAGGCGTCTGGGCTCAGGGCCCCCAAGGGTGGGTAGTGCACAAAGTGGGGCACTGGACCTGTCTGTCACCCTCTTCAACCAGGGTGGAACTCTTTGAGTGGCAGTCATACTTTCTCTTCTCCTGTGAGCTGACACCGGAAAGCGATTCTCCTTGCACCTCCTCTCCGGTATTGTAATCAACCTGGAAGTGCAGCCGCATGTTGGAACAGGAGAATCAGGAGCTGGTGTCTGGGGGAGCGAAGTTCTTATACGGTGTGCCATCATACCCAGTTTGTGCTTCGGATCCATTGCCAGTTAGATCTTCAACCAGTTAGTATGGTGGTGGGGGAGCAAGGTGTGTGTGCGCTGGCAGCAGCAGCAAGAAAGTTAGTGTGGGGGTGGGGGGAAGGGAGGTGCCGGCAGCAGCAGCAAGAGACCTATTACTCAGGTACAGATATAGGGCTGCTAAAAAGGATTCCAGTAACTTCCTCAACAGTTGAGGAAATGCAGACTAAAACCAACATCAACAGAGAGAGTAGCCTCTACCTTCCATTAATCTGTTTTAATGGCTCTGCTGCTGCGACATGGGGTTGCAAAGCAGAAACACAAAGGGATCACTGCTTGAGACCATGCATGTGTTTGGGTAAAGATAGTGAAAACAAAGAAAAACCTGGCGCCAAAAGTTCATTGGATAATCCTGTACTCCTCAGGGGATCAGCACACTTGCTTGACAGGTCATATAGGGGAAAAAACACAAACAGACACAGATCATAGTGCAACACTGTAGGGTTAAAACAGGTCTACACTAATACACACACTGCACATATAACATAGAGACTCCTAGTGACTATAAAAACTAATTTATTAAATAAAAAGAACTATGCCATAAAATGGTTTGGACAAATGAGAACACCGCTGGTCATCCAGATGTGAAAAATCAGACCCCTACTTACAAGCAGCAAGGCAAATACAGGCAATGCAACAAAGAGTCTTCCGGCTGCTGCTGATGTCTTTGCAGAGATGTAATTCCTGCTGCACCATGACTTTCGTGCTGACTCTCCCTCCAGGGGTTAACAGGAACAGTGGCAGTGTTGGAAGCCTGCTTGTGGGGCTCACAGCTCTCCTCCATGTGAGGCTGCTCTCCTCACTTCCTCCTCCGGTTACACAGGCTGTCTCAGCGTGCCTGCACGCGAGTGTGCACGTGCCCTTAAAGGGACAGTACAAGCGTCCTGTATGCCAAGAACTAACGGCTGCAATGGGGCTCAAATGTGACCAAGTGTCCCAAAAAGTCCAATACCAAGCTCAAAGTGACTGTGTCACCTGCCCTACGCGTTTCGTGGATGTTACTCCACTTCCTCAGGGGCTACAAAGACTGACACTGAATGACATGTACATATACCCTAACCAATTAAAAATTAATTGCCCAATTAGGCTGTATAGCCTGCATGTCATTAATATCAAAGCACTACGTCTCTAACAACATAATACACATACAATACATTAAACAACATTAAAAACATTCAGATATCAACTGATAACCATATATCCCAAAATTGAGGCCAGATGTAATATCATAATAGGCATTGATATATACCAAAATGCCAAATTGTGGCCAAAGGATAAACAAACCTGCTTAAGCCACTTAGTATGCTACTGCTGGTACAGAGTAAAATGGATAAGGTGTCATCCATTGAGTAATGGTTGCATTTAACTAATGTTTGTTTGAGCCATTTCATCTACCTAAAAAGGAGCCCAATTCAAAATCAATATTGAGCCCATATGGGGATAGTGTCTTAAGTTCATAGATCCAAAAGGCCTCCCTCCTATTGATGTGTTGAATGTTATTACCACCTCTCCAATTGGGTGTACACAATTCAATAGGTTGACAGATAAGGCCCTTTGGATTTTTGCCATGATGTACCAAAAAGTGGTGGGACACACTGTGTGATGTTAAACCCTTTTTGATGTTGTAGATATGTTCATATATACGTCTTTGAAACGTACGACCAGTGCGACCCACATATTGCAGGCCACAAGGACACTGCAACATATAAATGACAAACTCCGACTTACATGAAATATGTGACATGGTTTTGTAGTTTTTGGCGGTGACATTAGATTTGAATTCTGTGCTACAACAGCTGTACTTACAGGCTATACATTTACTGCATGGTTTAAACCCATTTTTAACCTGATTGATGTTCATTTTTATTTCACCTTGGTTTAAGGGGTAACTAGGTGCCAGTTTGTTCCTAAAGTTACCAGCTTTCTTAAAAACAATAGATGGCTGTGGTGTTAGTATCTGTGACAAAGTTGCATCCTGTAACAATATAGGCCAATGTTTGGCAAAAATATTCCTTATTTTGGGGGCCATAGCGTTATATTGTGTTATAAAGGAAATATTATTTTTCCCTTGGCTGTCCCCTTTGTCCTTATATTCCAGGAGTTTGTTCCTGTCCATATCTTGAACTAAAGAGATAGTATTCTCTAGTTCGTCTAAGGGATAGTTCCAATCTAGAAACTTATTTTTGAGTTCACCCGCCTGCTCTACAAAAGATTCCAACCTGGAGCAGTTGCGCCTAAGTCGGATGAATTGTCCTTTCGGAATGTTCCTAATCCATTGCGGATTGTGATGGCTGTTGGCCATAACATAATTGTTGGCCTGTACAGGCTTAAAAAATGTTTGTGTATGAATGTGGTCATCAACAATACTAATATTTAAATCCAAAAAGTTAATGGTAGTTTTATCATATTGGCATATTAGTTTCAAATTTCTGTTATTGTCATTAAGGTACAAAATGAATTGATCTAATAGATCCAGTTCCCCATCCCAAATAAAAATAACGTCATCTATGTAGCACCGCCATACACCGAGGCTTGCCCAAATATGTGTTGTTTCCAAATGGCCTCCTTCTCCCCATTGCCCCCATAAAAAGGTTCGCATAACTTGGGGCAAACCTCGTGCCCATGGCGGTACCACATATCTGCAAATAATACTGTAAATTATAACAAAAATATATTGTGTGTTAATATAATCTAATCCCATCCATCAGAAGGCCTTAAGGGCGAGGATAGGTGTTGTCTTCCTCGACTCCCTGGATGGCCTCCACATCCCTGTTATGGTCATTATTGTATACAGGGATGTGACATCACTGTTACCCATACATAACTAGACCTCCAATCAATCTCACGCAAGATTTGCAAGACTTGTGTAGTGTCCTTCAAAGTGAATCTAACTTCGCTACTAGTGCTGTAAATAATCATCTAAAATTGAGATAAATTGGACGTGAGGATGAGTTTGACTTTTTGATAATTTGCACCCCGTATACCTCTATTTTAACTTTATATCCCTAAGATTCATAAGATCTTTACACCCCCCCCCGGTCATCCTATTATTTCAGGAATCCATCACTCACGTCCAATTTATCTCATTATAGATTATTATTTACAGCCACTAGTACGAAGTTAGATTCACATTTGTAAGGACACTACACAAGTCTTGCAATCTTGCTGAGATTGATTGGAGTCTAGTTATGTCATGGGTAACAGGTGATTTCACATCCATGTATACATCAATAGCCCATCAACAGGGATGTAGGCCATCCGAAGGGAGTTCGAGGAAGACAACACCTTATCCTCTGCTTTAAAGCTCCTTCTTGATGGATGGGATTAGATTTATATTAACACACAATTATTTTTTGTTATATTTACAGTATTATTTTGCAGATATGTTGTACTACGCACCGCCATGGGCACGCGGTTTTGCCCCAAGTTATGCGAACCTTTTTATGGGGCAATGGGAAGGAGGCCTTTGGAACAACTACCCATTGTGGTGGCCATTCCTCGTGCCCATGGCGGTGCTACATAGATGACGTTATTTTTATTTGGGATGGGGAACTGGATCTATTAGATCAATTCATTTTGTACCTTAATGACAATAACAGAAATTTGAAACTAATATGCCAATATGATAAAACTACCATTAACTTTTTGGATTTAAATATTAGTATTGTTGATGACCACATTCATACACAAACATTTTTTAAGCCTGTACAGGCCAACAATTATGTTATGGCCAACAGCCATCACAATCCGCAATGGATTAGGAACATTCCGAAAGGACAATTCATCCGACTTAGGCGCAACTGCTCCAGGTTGGAATCTTTTGTAGAGCAGGCGGGTGAACTCAAAAATAAGTTTCTAGATTGGAACTATCCCTTAGACGAACTAGAGAATACTATCTCTTTAGTTCAAGATATGGACAGGAACAAACTCCTGGAATATAAGGACAAAGGGGACAGCCAAGGGAAAAATAATATTTCCTTTATAACACAATATAACGCTATGGCCCCCAAAATAAGGAATATTTTTGCCAAACATTGGCCTATATTGTTACAGGATGCAACTTTGTCACAGATACTAACACCACAGCCATCTATTGTTTTTAAGAAAGCTGGTAACTTTAGGAACAAACTGGCACCTAGTTACCCCTTAAACCAAGGTGAAATAAAAATGAACATCAATCAGGTTAAAAATGGGTTTAAACCATGCAGTAAATGTATAGCCTGTAAGTACAGCTGTTGTAGCACAGAATTCAAATCTAATGTCACCGCCAAAAACTACAAAACCATGTCACATATTTCATGTAAGTCGGAGTTTGTCATTTATATGTTGCAGTGTCCTTGTGGCCTGCAATATGTGGGTCGCACTGGTCGTACGTTTCAAAGACGTATATATGAACATATCTACAACATCAAAAAGGGTTTAACATCACACAGTGTGTCCCACCACTTTTTGGTACATCATGGCAAAAATCCAAAGGGCCTTATCTGTCAACCTATTGAATTGTGTACACCCAATTGGAGAGGTGGTAATAACATTCAACACATCAATAGGAGGGAGGCCTTTTGGATCTATGAACTTAAGACACTATCCCCATATGGGCTCAATATTGATTTTGAATTGGGCTCCTTTTTAGGTAGATGAAATGGCTCAAACAAACATTAGTTAAATGCAACCATTACTCAATGGATGACACCTTATCCATTTTACTCTGTACCAGCAGTAGCATACTAAGTGGCTTAAGCAGGTTTGTTTATCCTTTGGCCACAATTTGGCATTTTGGTATATATCAATGCCTATTATGATATTACATCTGGCCTCAATTTTGGGATATATGGTTATCAGTTGATATCTGAATGTTTTTAATGTTGTTTAATGTATTGTATGTGTATTATGTTGTTAGAGACGTAGTGCTTTGATATTAATGACATGCAGGCTATACAGCCTAATTGGGCAATTAATTTTTAATTGGTTAGGGTATATGTACATGTCATTCAGTGTCAGTCTTTGTAGCCCCTGAGGAAGTGGAGTAATATCCACGAAACGCGTAGGGCAGGTGACACAGTCACTTTGAGCTTGGTATTGGACTTTTTGGGACACTTGGTCACATTTGAGCCCCATTGCAGCCGTTAGTTCTTGGCATACAGGACGCTTGTACTGTCCCTTTAAGGGCACGTGCACACTCGCGTGCAGGCACGCTGAGACAGCCTGTGTAACCGGAGGAGGAAGTGAGGAGAGCAGCCTCACATGGAGGAGAGCTGTGAGCCCCACAAGCAGGCTTCCAACACTGCCACTGTTCCTGTTAACCCCTGGAGGGAGAGTCAGCACGAAAGTCATGGTGCAGCAGGAATTACATCTCTGCAAAGACATCAGCAGCAGCCGGAAGACTCTTTGTTGCATTGCCTGTATTTGCCTTGCTGCTTGTAAGTAGGGGTCTGATTTTTCACATCTGGATGACCAGCGGTGTTCTCATTTGTCCAAACCATTTTATGGCATAGTTCTTTTTATTTAATAAATTAGTTTTTATAGTCACTAGGAGTCTCTATGTTATATGTGCAGTGTGTGTATTAGTGTAGACCTGTTTTAACCCTACAGTGTTGCACTATGATCTGTGTCTGTTTGTGTTTTTTCCCCTATATAGCCTGTCAAGCAAGTGTGCTGATCCCCTGAGGAGTACAGGATTATCCAATGAACTTTTGGCGCCAGGTTTTTCTTTGTTTTCACTTTCACTTTCTCTGTCAGTACTGACAGTATTACTAGGCAGCCTTTATATATATATATTTTGCAATTGTCACACTGGTGTTTTAGTCTTTAGCGCTTGTGCACATTTTTTCTTTTTCTTTTTCACATTTTTGGGTAAAGATAGAGTACCCAGTCACTCACTGTATGTAACCTTGAGGCAAAAAAAAGCATGAAACATGAAGCATTTCAGTGTGAAATTTTATTAAAGGTGATAATATTAATCTACAGTATCTATCACATACAGTACAGTATGCACTGGGCCAAACAAGCGTTAAAAAAGTGTTGAAAAGTATAGAAAGTTAAAAAAAAGGAATGTTTAAAATATATTGATTTTCGACTTTTCCCACCATCATCTTATTGCTGTCGAATTGAGGCTTTAATGTCTTGGGGGGAAAAGCAGACAGAGTATACAGGTACAGTACTCTTTACCAAACTGTGCATGCGTGTGCTCATGCTCTAGTGCACATGTTTCAATGCATTTATGGGCCATTTGTGTCATAGGGAACACAAGTTAATACAATATTGTACATTATAGTTACATAGCTACATAGTAGATGAGGTTGAAAAAAGAGGTACGTCCATCAAGTTCAACCTATGATAAATTTAGACAACAGATACTTTATCCTATATCTATACTTACTTATTGATCCAGAGGAAGGCAAACAAAAAAACCCAGTGCTAGTTCATCCAATGATATCTCATAAGGGGAAAAATAAATTCCTTCCTGACTCCAAGAATTGGCAATCGGAATAATCCTTGGATCAACATTCTTCCCATGTATACTTATTTGGTATATCCCTATATACCTTTCCTTTCTAAAAAGATGTCCAACCATTTTTTTAACAAATTTTTTGTATCTGCCATCACAGTCTCCATGGGTAATGAATTCCAAATTTTAACTGCCCTTGCTATAAAGAACCCTTTCATTTGTTGCTGGTGAAATTTCCTTTCCTCCAACCTAAAGGGATGCCCCTGAGTCCTTTGTACTGCCCTTGGGATGAATAGTTAATTTAAAAGCTCCTTGTACTGTCCCCGAATATATTTGTATATAGTTATCATATCCCCTCTTAGGCACCTCTTTTCAAAGGTAAATAATTCTAACTTAGCTACCCTCTCCTCATAAGTTAGAATGTCCATCCCCTTTATTAATTTGGTGGCTCTTCTCTGCACTCTCTCTAGTTCCAGAATATCTTTTCTAAGGAGTGGTGCCCAACATTGTACTCCATATTCAAGCTGTAGTCTTACTAATGCTTTGTGATGGGGCATAATTATGTTTACTTCTCTTCCATCCATTGCCCGTTTAATGCAACATAAGATCTTGTTTGCCATTGCCGCTACTGCATAACTTTGGGCACTATTGCTAAGTCTGCTGTCTTTAGCATCCCTAAATCGTTCTCCATCAAGGATTTCCACAACTTATCCCCATTTAATTTTTAAGTCGCCTGTTTATTCTTGCATACCAAATGCATAACCTTACATTTATCTGTTTTAAACTTCATCTGCCATTTACCTGCCCACATTTCCAGTCTCTCCAAGTCCTTCTGGAGAGAAATTACTTCCTGCTCTGATTCTACTACCTTACACAATTTAGTATCATCAGCAAAGATGGAGACTTTGCTCTCGATCCCAACCTCAAGGTCCTTAATACACGAGTTAAAAAGCAGGGGTCCCAGTATGATCCCTGAGGTACTCCACTCATGACTTTAGCCCAACCTGAAAAAGTTCTATTTATGACAACCCTCTGTTGTTTATCCTTCAACCAGTTTTCAATCCAGGTGCATACATTATTAATTAAATGACCTGCCTCTCCCTATTGCCCCTGCTTCCCCTTCTAACTGTTACCCAGCTACCTACCTGCTCCTCACTAACAGCCCCACCCTCTGCACCCCTATTCGAAGCAAGGGCTGCTCAGTGAGCTCTAAACCCCTTTCAAGATTGCCAATGTCCCTCAATATTGCAAGTTGCCTCTTCAGATCAGCAATCTCTGACTCTAAAGAGACCACCTGCTCACACTTCCCACAGCGGTATGCTCCTTGGAACAGCTGCTCCAAGTGCAAATACATGTGGCAAGATGTGCATTGAGTGGCATTTTCAATCCTGCTCATTCTAGCAACTATGAATTTTATAAGTAATAACAATAAACTGTACTTCAATATACTATACCTTGTTTAACCGCTTCCTTGTTCAAAATGCTTCTGGATCTAACTGCACACTTCAAACAACCAGCACTTGAAATCAACCACACAGAATGCTTGCCAACCTTGCTGATCTTGATGATATTGGGACAGGTAGCCATAGTGAGCAATAGAGGTAAAATCAGGGTTAGACTGCTGTTGATAGTAGTCAAGTATGTCTTGAAACAGATAGATAGATAGATAGATAGATAGATAGATAGATAGATAGATAGATAGATAGATAGATAGATAGATAGATAGATAGATAGATAGATAGATGTGGTCAGTAGACAATATGGTCTGGTAGTTTCTGAGGCCACAAAAAATGCATTTGACCGGCAGTTAGGGATGCAGAAGGGTCAACTTATGGACAATTTGCCACAAAGCCCTTGATCCTCTCTTGCTGGGAGAAGAGTCTTCTGTAAGTATTTTTTTATATTCTTTTCTTTTTTTCAGGAAAGCTGACTTCTTCTTTCTCTTCTATCTTCAGCCACCAGATGTGGACTCTTCAGTTACTTCAGGCCTTCTGAAAGAGTCCAGTCTTAAATAGGGCCTGGGCCATCCCAGAAGGCCTGACATCACAGGCCAATCAAGTGGGTTTATGTACCATGTTGTTACCGTACTTATGGTGCTTTTTTAGATAGTACTATACAGAACGTGCATGATTGTAGCAATAGCCTAAGAATACATTGAATTTATCTTACTGTACCTCCACACTAGCAGCACCTATTGTTAATTCAAAGAACTATGAAAACTGCAAAACAACACAGGTCAGCCGTGGCTGTGCCACAGTTACTGGGATATGACATCCAATGAAGTGCTGAAGCATTTCCCTTATTTACCTGCAGTCACGTGAACAGTAAGTCTTGCAACATCTGTACCTGAATAACCTGATAGCAATGTTCATGACTCTGAGTGTGCTGGAGTGCCACCTGAGGAAATTATGTTCAATCTTTGGGATTTTTATCAAAAAACATCACTCGTGGTCTCCACATCCAGCATTACCTTTTTTGGCTGTGCACTGGATTTTTCCAACTTGGATCCTTTCCTCTGAAATTATGATCAAGAAGAAGAGGATAAAGGACTCTCTTATGCTCTAATACAACAAGGAGAAAGAAGTAATAAAACATAGCAGTAATGACACCGACACAGACAGCACTACTGATGATTGATCTGTTTGACTTCCCTCAAAGTCTCTCTCCACATGTCCCAGTTACACTTACACTATTCCCACCACTTGTAATTTGCTTCCACATCCAAAAAAGCGGAAGAATGATAGAGGTAGCTGTGACAGTGAGGGGGTAACCAGGCTCACTAATAAAGGTTAAGCCCATTTGGTTACCTCTGATCCATGTTTTGGGGCTCAAGAGTGTCAGCTCTTGAGCCTAAATGTTGTAAATGCATAACCTGTACTTTTGTGACAATAAAGATTTTTTGTTTTTACCTTTCATGGGATGCCAGCAAGCAGGGATTGCTAAGCTACGAGTTTCAAGGGTGATTTGCGGAGAAAGTGTTGTCAGAATATATCTAAGTAGTCCAGAGTTGAAGGATACCACAAAAATGTACCCGGGAATCAGGCTTGATTCCCGGATACATATAGGCACATTGTCCCGGCAAAATCTCCCCTTGAAAATGCTTGCGCGACTCATTGCTAGGGTTCCCTGCTTCAGCATAGCCCAGAAAGGTATATGGGGCATACAGATGCAAACGTCCCAGTAACTGAGGGGTCCCTAGGTTCATGGGGATACCCAGTTAATGCCCAGATCACCCAGAACCTGCATAGGGGTTTTGGGAGTGCTCCAACCATATATGAGGTTGAGAGGGGATTTTTAAAGTCCAGTCCTAAGTCTATTTTATAGTGTGTGGGGAATATAGGCTAATAGAAAATACAGTGCAGCTTTTTATTCTATTCCCCATACCCAGAGACTTAGGACCTGTAACAGTATATTTTATTAAAAGTGTTTAATATGTACTGTTGTGCCCGGTATTATGAGCTGAGACTTTCAGGACGAGGTCTGAGTGAGTCACTGTGCTACCAACTTGGTGCCAGTGAGTCTACTCAGACATCGGACATGAATGGAGGATTCCAAAGGTGGGAAGAACATTTGGGCAAGAGGGCTAGGCTCAAGTACCCACGTCCTGGGATGAATGGAAGTCCTCAGTACTACCATTTGCCCCACCAGACTTGGAGGGGCCAAGCCCAGCAGGTGGCTTCTCAATAGCAAGTGGCTAAGGTGGCAAACTTGCGAATGCCCTTAGCTGATTCAGAATCCCTGCTTTCCGGTTTCAGAAGACTGGCATCGCTCTGATTGGCTGGTTGGAATGTCCCACGCTGTGATTGGTTGTAGTATTTTTTGAATGGACTTCAAAATACTATAAGAAACATCTCAGCCAATCACCCGGTGGGATTCTAATGTGCCAGATGTCACGCGGGAAATTCAAAACAACAAAAATATGCTCTTGGAGAAATAGCAAGCGACCGGCTTCAGAAATTTCAAGGCAAAATATTTTCTAAGCCTCACTTTTTGCGGCCAAGTTCTGAGAATTGAACGTAACAGTCGCAGCTGGGATTTCAAGCTGATTTTATTTCCAGGACATTTGGAGCTAAGTCCTGGTCAAGTGATTTCAAGTCCTCTGGAGAGAAGGGAGCGGTGGCGTCTGGAACTTCATGCCGATTTAGGTTCCAGGGCATTTCGGGCTAAGTCTCGGGTAACTAAAGACTCTTTCTAGTTTTTTTTACCCCAGGTCCAAAGTCAGTGTGTCTCTTCTTATGTAGTTTGTGTTCCATTGTGTGTATGCCGTTTTCTGCTAATAAATGTACAATTTATTTCACTTTACCTGTTTTGTATGATCCTGGTAAAAAGGTGTAAATGCCTGGTCTCCCGTGACAGTAGCTTAATACTGTAGCATGCAACCAACATCTCTATTAACCCTTTTGCTGCCAGAGAAGTCTGCTACACACAACGATTCCCTTCTTGCTCTTAAGAATAATTTAGAGGGATGTTTTAGGGAAGCGCAGTGAGTCAGCATTGAAAGAAATGAATTAAGAAGGGCTAAAATTGTCTAATCTGAATGGAACATTGACAGAGTTGGAACCAAGTCATTTATCTGAAAAGGATTTCAGAGAATGTAATGAAACTGTGCTAGATAAAACAAATCATCTTAGCAAATACAGTTCCTTAACCAAAAATTTAGCCAGTTCGAGTAACATGCTAAATGCTCTTTATTATTTTCATCAGACTTGAAATCATTAGATAACATAGATGCTTTTTTTAATATGCAGCATCGAGCCAATTCATAGGCAATCAGTTAGGGTGAGTCAATCTGTTAATTTATGACAGATACTTATGCTCTTTAATGCATGTATAACTCCCATAGTCATTACTGTAACATTTATATACATTGGGATTGTATAGCATGTTACACTTTATAATTCATCCACAAAAATATTTTGGTTTTAAACAAAATTCAAGTAATTTACACAACAATATTTTTAACATGCTGTATAGGGCTTGCTGTTTAGCGTAACTATACATTTGTAGAATATTAGAGCAATATCGGACTAGAGTTCAACATTCTCACAGTGACTACAGTATTAACAATACTATAATCAAACATCCTTATATAGATTATTTGCTTAACTTTATTTGGATTTCTTTAGTAATTATGTAGTATTTTTTATTTTATTTTAATAGAAACTATGATAATTGCCAAGTGACATAAAATACCCATCACTTAGTTCATCTTGTAGGCTGCTAGTTACTTGTAATGTATAGGTGCAGTTGCGTAAAGGATCACTCAGCGTGATAAAAAATGCAAAAGTCATTTCAATAAACTATCATATCCTTGCATTTAATACATTTCCCCAGGTAAATCAATTCTGCCATGTAGTATATTAGTTCTCTCTTAATCAGAAATTGCCCAAGGGCTGATGAAGCATGATTTTCAATCTGGAAATTAAACTATTCAGTAATGTAGCTGCCTCTACCACACTTTACTTCATTAATCTATTTGATTATTAATCATGTATCATGTATCAATTCAACCATATTATATATATAAATATAATCTAAATTATATTTGTTATTTTTGCAATAAGACACTCCAGAATTTAGAATCTGCCAATACATTCAGAAACAAGGCTGCATTAAGCTTATGTAAGATATGTTACCAAATGTTTCTTTAGCATCTACAGTTCTTTCATTAGAAGATCAGTTTAAAGTCCTGTTCAAATACAAAACTAGCAGAAAGCGAACCCCCCATGGGTTCTATACAATACCTACCTGTAACTTAATTAAAAAAAAAACACTTTGTTTAATCCCTCTGAAAATATAAACAGCTTCCCTAGTAGAATAAAACTGTATAACTGGAAGATTCAATTTTTCTTTTGCTTTGTGGCTATACCACCCTGCATACCTCAGTTTCTCTTACTCCTGCACAAAATACTAACGAGAATTGTGGGTGAAAAGGGCCACAGCATTTTATTCACAATCTTTTACATACTGTAAATTAAGAGGACATAAACCACACCCAATACAGTATAAGCAGAGTTGCAGATGAAATTGTAAACTAGCCATAGCTAATCCGTGGACCAACCGAAATTCCATAGCCCACATTCCATGAGATGACATCTCTACAACCTGTTGTTCACCAGTATTAGAATTACCTCTACCTTCATTAGGTGATAGTACTAAATTATACTACTAATCCAGGACTCCATCTATCTCTTCATGAGAGGACCCTACCACACTGTTACCCTGTACCGTAGCCTCACCTCTCCCAATCCCACAAGTGGAAGCAGGGGAGATCCTCATTTCTCTCCCACCAAACCTACAGTATCTTTACTGAATTCCACTAGCAAAGTCTGCCTACATCTGTAAAGAAAAAAAAAGCTTGGTAAATGTCACAGGAGACCAGGCAGTTTACACCTTTTTACCAGGATCATTCATTGAGCAAAACAAGATAATGAAATAAATTGTAATTTATTCGCAGAAATATGCATACTGTAAGGAATCCGCTCCACGGTTTACTGGTTGCCTTACCTTGCATTAACACTTCATTACAGTTTATAACATTACTGGGTGAGTATGTTTGAGGGCCTAATTGAGTCAGCTGTGTAGAAGTTGTATTTAACAGCAAACAAGGCCTCTTTGCAGCCATGAAGGCCTGTACAGTTCATTCAGATTATATATATATCTTATACTATATTTGTGAAAGCACTGTATGCCTGTCTGCATGGCCTCTGTCCCTAGGGGAAATCTCATTGGTCCCTTAGCCCACCCGCCCCCGCACACCTCTCATTGGCCTGAGGCGGAGTGACGGGCCAAAGGACACACAACACACACACACACCCCGTCCGCCCGCCCTCCCGCCCAGGTAAGTCACACCACTGCACATCCCGCCTCAACTGATGCCCCAGTAACTCACCTATTTCAGCCTCATGCCACAGGCGAACACAGGCCCACACATGCACGCGCTTCCTGCCGCCGCCTGCACGTGCCTCAGTCCAACACATCGGGGGACCAAGCGATCGCAGGGGGGGGTGCACTTCAGGGGCACTGGGTGTGGGCTGTTGCACTTCAGGGGCACTGGGTGTGGGCTGTTGCACTTCAGGGGCACTAAGTGTGGGCTGTTGTACTTCAGGGGCACTAGGTGTGGGCTGTTGCACTTCAGGGGCATTGGGTGTGGGCTGTTGCACTTCAGGGGCACTGGGTGTGAGCTGTGGCAGTTGTGAAACACTTGATAAACATTGCAAGAGTGATGGTAGAGCACTTTCTTCTTTTGCTGTTTTAATTTTTTTCCAAAAGCTGGTTATTAGTAATTGTTGCCCTAACTTTCTTTTGCGTGTCTCATTTGTAGGTGTCGGTTCCATATTTTGAACAGATGTAAGCGGTTGGATGTTGACAGGGACCTGCACAGAACTTGCACCTACTGTACCGGTATCATCCAGAACTGGGGAATAAAGAACTGATGACTCAGGAGAAAAAGTAGCAGCATGTAAAGATCCATCCTCTGATGGGGTAAAGTGGAATTGTTGTTCTCTTGCTGTACTCCGCAACTGATTTGATTGGCTTACATTGAGAACTAGTGCTTGTAATGTCCTGTTTACATTTTGGATTTCTTTAGGAACTTGGATGATGACTTTTTGAATTTGTGACAGTTCTGATATTGACCTTTATATATATATATATATATATATATATATATATATATTGGATTTTTGCAGACAACTAGATAGATAGATAGATAGATAGATAGATAGATAGATAGATAGATAGATAGATAGATAGATAGATAGATATAGAGAGAAAGACATATATACAGATATATATGTAGGTAGGCTTATATTGTGAAAAACTATACGTTTCTGCGGAAATATAGATAAGAACTGTAACATACGACACGCGTAATACAGTAACATTTGTCACCTGCGGAAATTGAGCCGAATATATTCCGATATCTCTGTCCCCTTCCAAACCCTCCACGACAACAGGAAGAAATTTTTCCCGCATCTGCTCCTCCAATGGAGTTAAGATTAGAGCTTGTTCTGGCGGCCCACCTCCAGTGGTAGAAGCATGCATCCGTTGTGCTTGTATTTTTTTCTTTAAGTTTGCCTTGATATCATCGAATCTCTTCCGACAATTCGTCCGGTCCCTGACATGATTCCCACACGCAGACACAGCCAATGTTATTTGCTCCCACATTTCTTTTTTGGATGCTGAACTTGTCCGCCCTTGAAATACATACAAAATATATGACGTTAATTAGTATTAGAAAAAAGAGCAGTTTCCTAAACTGCTACCTGTTCCAAGAGATACCAAACATGCTGGTTTATGTTGAATATGGGTAGCACATGAGCATTTACGTGTAAACATACAAATCTAAGGAAGCTTGCATGAATATTGTATGAACTTTGTCAAACTTTTTAGACTGATTGTTATGGTCGTTATAAAGCATGAAAGAATATGTGTGTAACAATTAACTTTAATTGATAGATATTATAGAATAATATTGTGATATTAAGACATCTCACATGACCTAGGATAACATGTCTTTGAACAATCAATGCAAAGATAGACTTACCTAGTAAATGCCCATACAGAGAGTCATAGTGCTCCAAAATCCCTGTGACAAGAACTCTGTTTTCCTCTTCATTGAAATGAGGATTACGTGGCCGCGCCAGACGTTTCCTCCGAACACGTGCAGCCCCAGAGCTTGGCTGCTGCTGACTGGACTCTCCTTCTTCCAATGGAAGAGACTCCAAAAGCGGGCCACCACCAACCACCCCACCACCAGACACACCAGCAGCAGACACCCCACCAGCAGCAGACACCCCACCAGCACCAGCAACAGACACCCCATCAGCACCAGCAACAGACACCCCCCAGCAGCACCAGCAACAGACACCACAGCATCACCAGCAACAGAGCCACCAGCAGCGCTCGCACTCCCAGCAACACCAGTCACACTCGCAGCAACAGCACTCCCCTGAATCCTACGTTCACTCAGACGCGTACTCACACGACAACCAGTACCACTCACACAAGCATCACTCTTCCCACGCCTTTCGGCCATACCTATAGCACTCACAAAGAACAGAAAAGAAATGTAAAGACAATCCCACTGAACACTTACAAAGTGAAAACAAGACAAAGAAGTTAACAAAACAACACAGGACAAACCTCTCACAATACACAACAACTCTCTCAGTCAATATGAAATATGTAAATCGCCCAGATCTGTGTGTCTCTCTGTCTCTCTCTCTCCCAACAACACAGAGAATGAATACAAATACACGCTGCCTTTAAATGGGCCGCTCCATCCAAAACATGCTTGCTTCGGCAGATTCAGCAAGAAGTTTCATTGGCGAACCTAACACCACCCCGCCATGCACGCCGATACACCTGTGTGTGATCGGCAAATCATCGGCAGAGTGGGACCAAATGTTTTCGGCTTGATTCGGAAGGGATTCGGCACTTATTGCATACGGCGAGGGAAAATCGGAAGAATCAAGCCGATAAGGAACACTTGGCGAGAGGACTTTTTCGGCGCTTACTGCATAGAGCCCTAAGTTACAGTCATAGATCCATAGCAAGTAACTAATTAATGCTAAATATAATAATTATGAGTAACAGTGTTTCCCCTACCCCTTGGGAGATTCCCCTGTTACCAGGTGTATGGTGCATGCTACCTGTTGGTTCACAGAATGCTGAGTTGTCCACCGATGGTTGTGGGGACTGCAGAACAGACTTCTGGGGTATATACCCGACATTTACTCCATGATACCCAGTGCCTCCATCTGCCGTAAGCTGTACATGTATGGAGGCGATTTCCTACGGGAAACAGTTACCTCTCCCCCCCCCAGTAAGATCACACACCAGGCCGGAGGTATTCAACTGGAATGGATTTATTCCTGTAGACTCACAGTAACACAGCAGTCCTCTGTCCAATACAGTCTCTGTTCTGGTCTCCAAACTTGGGATGGTCCCTGTACCTTCACTACGGGTCAAGAGCCCCTGCAGCAGTTCCTGCTCTTACCCAGCCCTCTAGCAGGACCAGGGGAAAAGGTAATCACTCACTCCTCCCCTTAGGGAAGGGACCAGGGCCTGCCAGTGCACACCAGCCCTGAGTGATACCTTGTCTCTCTCAACGGTAGAGACACTTCTGAATTTGGGTTTGCACCTTGCTTGAGTACAGTAGGGGGAATGTACTAGGTCTGAACCCAGGATTGAACAGAACACAGACCTAGTCACACCTCCTCCCATGTCACACACTGCCCATGATTGATACTGGCACTGCCTGTTCTTACCAGGACTTGCATGCCAGTGAGGGCAGAATAGTAGCCAGAAACCAGCCATGGCTACATATGCATAATAAAGACTTGGTAGTGTTGCTTAAGTCTTATAAAAAAAAAGAATATGACAACAGAGGGGGATCTGTGCTTAAGTATGCTTTTTGTCAGCATGCAATTTGAGTATTGATCTATTTGTTTAGGAATTTGTTACTCCTTTATTTATATATACTTATGTGGATACACTGATTTATTCCATTTGTGTTCAATTTTGACCTGATTTATCCCTGTCATACCCATCACTGGGCATACCAGTTTAAGTCAGAGAGCCACAGCAAGTAACTAATTAATACTATGTATGTTAATTATGGATACTAAAATGCTCAGCAGTGTTGCTTCCATTTTTAAGAACTAAGATTGAGATGACAGAAGGAAGATGTGATCCCTCCAGCAATAGTAAAAATTACAAGTATAGATGTACTTAATTCAGCCATATGCCGCTGACAGAATAAAATACTAAAGGAAGAAGTAGCTCTTAAAAGGAGATATTCCATGCAATTATTTTAGTTAAAAGGGCTTCATTGTCAAGTTGTCAAAAGGGTTTTATGTGCCCTTTCCAGCTGGTGAGAGAGTATGATGTTTTAGAGTTTATTCATTGATCAAAATGAATGTGTGGAATAGGGCAGAACATAAAATAAATTTCATTTTGATTTCCATTAAAAGGAGCTAAACAAGGTTTCTCTTTAATAATCAAAAACAACGTGGTCCTTTTATTTTACCAGTGAATCAGAATAGAACATTTGGAATTCTTTTTTTAACAGAGCATAAGAAATCTGACATAAGTATCCCCATCATGAAAAGACCTCTGAAATAAAAATGTATGCTATGTACTGCAGACAATACCTATTTATCAGACTTGGAGAAACATATGCTACTAAGAAAAGGTAGTATTTTGATGTACAATCGCACAAAGTCACACTGTGCCACAATAAAGGATGTGAAAACTAAGCAAAAGTTCATATTTTTTTGCCTATAGACAAAATGATAAATATGAGCTAATATAAGGCTAAAGAAAGTGGGTGGTCTGGCCCTCATCTAGTTTAGATATCATATAATGACTGCACTTTGTTCCCTTTAGTAACTTTTTCAGTGAAAATGTCTACAACTTTTTTTTACTGTAGTGGCTATTTCAGTTTGAATGAAACCACCTGGGGGATGTGAAGAAGAAAAGACTCACGCCTGATAAGTGTAACCATGGGAACTGTATGATGCATTATCCATTAAACTAAACTTAGCTTAATTGAAATAACTTACCACAGACACAAACATAAGGTGGTGGGAAGGCTGCAGCACAATTTATTAAACCGTATTAGAACACTAAGGACAGAGAAAGTAATCTCTTTAGAAATGGAGCACTCCTTTTAAAACAATGGATACATTTATTATTGCTAAATCCACAGATTAAACAATATTTTGTGTTTGTCGATGCTTAATATTGGAGAGAATTAGAACATACATTTTATTAACTCATAAATTAAAATACAATACTGTTCAGTATGAAGACAAAAAGGTGAATTAAACACAGCTATATTATGTGTAAAAGCAACACCAGAAACCATGGATAAAAAAAAGAGATCTCTGGATATTGGATGCAGATTGGATGGATATTGGTTTATATCTGTATTTTTATTTTTCAGTTTTCAGCCAATATATTCCAGAGTACAAATTGTGCAGGACATACTAACTCCCCAAATTCTGCACCAGAATAGCTTTATTGGTGTAGAGAGCGTAGTGACTGGATGATTATCTGATTATATAGTAAAACATGCAGAAAGTGATGTTCTTACA
>CM071569.1:159925389-160071366 GCA_036426205.1 Ascaphus truei
TGAGTGAGGAGCAGGCTGGGACTCGGAGGGCCACGTGGGCTATGCCGAGGAGGGGGGGTGAGTGAGGAGCAGGCTGGGATTCGGAGGGCCGCGTGGGCTATGCCGAGGAGGGGGGGTGAGTGAGGAGCAGGCTGGGACTCGGAGGGCCGCGTGGGCTATGCCGAGGAGGGGGGGTGAGTGAGGAGCAGGCTGGGACTCGGAGGGCCGCGTGGGCTATGCCGAGGAGGGGGTGTAGGTGTGGGTGCATGGGGGGGAGGAAATGGATGCCGGTGGAGGGAGGTAAGGAGCAGGCTGCGGGTGGACTCGCCGTTGCTAGGGGACGTGTAGGGCTTCCGGCCACCTCTTGCTTCCTTCCCTCCTCACTCCTTCCCTCCCGATCAGCCACGCGGTGGCCATTTTTTTTAAAATTAGCGCGACCCCGGGTCTAGCGCGGTCGGATCGGGTGGCCCCCGAGGACCGCGCTATAACAGGGTTTACCTGTATCTATTGTTTAAGAAGGAGTGCTCCATTTGAAAAGGCATTGCTTCTAACTGGAACAATGTATCAGCACCAAAAATGACGCAATGGTTGACTAGAGCAGCGGAGCGCAAACTGGAGGGCTAGCCCCCCAGGGGGGTGGTGAGACTGTATGCGGGGTGTGCAGGGTTTACAGAGGCCCAGGGCGCTTCCCGAAGGCACTTAAATGAAGTGCCGGGGGAGTGGCAAAGGTCTCTGTAAACCTCACTTACCTTGGCTCTGGTGGCTTCTTACATGTGTCACCATGGCAACACGGCATCAAATGATGCCGTGAGGTCATGTGACGTCACATAGCCATGGCAACGTGATGTCATGACGCTGCCGCTGACACAAAGTTAAAGGGGAGGCAGAGAGAGATGGGAACACTGGCAGGGGGGAGCAGGGAAAAAAGTTTGCGCTCCCTTGGACTAGAGCATTGGAGATATGTGCTTTAGAGAGCATAACTTTTTTCTTACGACAAAAACATTCTAAATGTATGGATATCTGGTTTCCTTTCTTATTTTATTTGGAAATACATAACTATGATAATGAGACCAGATGATGCAGGGAGTTATAGTATATAGATTATAAAAATGATATATATTTTTTTATTTCATATAAATGTATAGATTTATTTATTCTGAAATAAAGAGGTCTCAGATATCAGGATGGTGTCTTTTTTTGGTTTTGTGGCAATATCTGTTGTTCTTACAAGGTTCTTAGAAATATATGAGCTATGGTGTGTGGGAGTGTAGAGGTATAGTAGTTATTGATAAGTTTTTTTTCCCCCATGAATTATTGTATTTATATTGTTTCATGTTATTCAAAAGCAAATAAAAAGATTTTTTTTAAATGCATCACTTTGCTCAGTCCTTAGTGTTCTAGTACTGTATATCATTACTAATCCATAGGCAGCACCCACATGCAAAGAATCATTGAAATATTATACAACTACTCAAAAGATCTCCGGCTAGAGCAAAGATTCCATTTTCTTTCAGTGCAATTTATTAAACCATCATAACAATACTTAGATCAAACCATTACATAATGAAGTTAACCACTTGCCTCCCAACCAGAGAACGTTTTCACAAATAACAATGGCTCCACCTTCCAGGAAGAAACCTAAACATCACAGGCAGCACAGTTGTTATATAACATGTAATTTGTAAGTAGAAAACTTCCTACAATTATTTTTACATTTGAATTCATTGTGTTCTTTGAATTTACAAGATACGCTGGTATCGAGTTAAGTCACCATACAATGAAGTGAACTAGAATACTTAAGGGTTTAAGTATAAGTAATAGGCAAGGCATCCTCTACACCAGGCCTGCACAACTCGTAAAGCGAGAAGGGCCGAACTGCTCCAAGGAAAAAAAATTTGGGCCGCACGGGTAAAATCATCATCATCATCATCATCATCATCATCATCATCATCATCATCATCACACAATCATCATATCATCATCAATCATCCACATCTATCCATCTCATCATCATCTTCATCAATCCTCCTCCAGCACCTCTCATCACATCATCATCCTACATATCTCCCCAGAACCCTTCACTATCACCTTTTGTTATACTCCCATCTATTTTCATAGCCCTTACCCCATCTCTCAGTACCCCGCATCTCTCCCCCATCTCTCTCTCCCCCTCACGCCACCACACCACCGGCCAGAATACTCCCGGAGCTACTCTTTCCTCCTTTTTCCTGGCTCCTCCCTTTTTCCACTCATCCCTACTCAGTCCTCGCGGGCTTTTTTTCCCCTTTTCTTCCTTTCCCATTCTTTCCTTTTCCTTCCACTCACACCCATACCCCCCTGCAAACAACACATCGACATCCCGACCCCCCTCCTGCATCTCACAACATCCTTCTTCTCTCCACCCCCCTGCAACCTCACCATCATTCCGTTCTCCCCCCTCACCACCCCTCACATCACCTCGTCATCCCCCTTCCCCTCACCCGAAACCCCTCCCTCTCCTCATCCCTCTCTCCCACCCTCCCCCCTGTCCCCTCCCCCTCGTCTCCCCCCTGGTCCGAACCCCCTGTCACCACATCCCTCTCGGCTCCCGCGCCCCCTTCCGTGGTCTCCCCTCCGGCTCTCCTCTCCCCTCGCGCATAGGCCCGCTCCCGTGCTGTCGCCTCCGCCCGGCCCTTCTCATCGCTAAACTCCCCCTCGCGCCCACCCCTGCACCTCACATCACCTCCCCCCCTGCACCTCACATCATCTCTCCCTCCCCCCCTGCACCTCACATCACTCTCCCCCCCCCTGCCCTCACACTCACTTCCCCCCTGCACCTCACATCACTCTCCCCCCGTTGCACCTTTCATGCACTCTACCCCCTTCCCTCACCCCCGCCACCTTCATTCCAATCACCCCCCCTGCGCATTCCACCACCACTCACCCTACTACCACCCGCCACCCATCTCCCCCCCTGCCCTCCAATCACCCATCACCCAGCCCCCACCTCACATCACCCCTTGACCCCATACCCCTGCACCTACAATGAGACCCCCCTGCATTCCTGATACCGCCCTGCACCTCCAACTGACCCGCCCCTTCACCTCCAACCCTGACCCCCCTTCACCTCCAATCACCCCCCCTTCACTACCATACACCCCCTTCACCTCAATGACCCCCCCTTTCACCTCCAATCACACCCTCCTTCACCTCCAATCACACTCCCCCTTCACCTCCAATGACACCCCTCTGCACCTCCAATCCGCTCGCTGCCATCCCCCCCTCTTCACTTCCAATGCCCCCCTGCACAACCTCACCCCTGCCACTCAAATCACCCACTCCTGCACATTCACCTCCCCGGCATATTCAACCCCCCCCTTCACCGCACCCCCCCCTGCAACCTCACCTCACTGCACCTCACCTCACCCCCCCTGCACCTCACATCACCCCCCCTGCACATATCCACAGGGGGGGGAGCGGCCGCAGAAGAGCTCAGCTGGCTGTGACTTCCCCCTCCATCCCATGTTGCGAGTGGGGGGGGAGGGAGCAGGGAGGGGGAGAACAGGCCCTGCGCATGTGTGCCGGGACCGCGGGGAATCGCCGCCATTTATTTTTTTCAATTTATTTATTAAACTGGCGCTCGGCTGGACTCATCGCGGGCCGCACAGAGAGGCCAGGCGGGCCGCATGCAGCCCGCGGGCCGTATGTTGTGCAGGCCTGCTCTACACCTATGGCCTGGTGTAAAGACATCTTTCTTTACCTCAAATGAGACAGAACTATTATTATTGTTTTTACGGCTATAGGTTTCTCGACAGTTGGGATGTAGAACCTTTTAATGGGCCAACATGGCTGTTTTGTCACTGCTCTAATTGCACACCAGATTACAAGACCTTTCTTAGACATACTGTACTATTGTCAACATGTTACTAATGTACTGAGAGCTGGCAAGTGTAGATGACACAACCTGACTGTGTAGGATATAAAAAGGTTTTATATCTTTCATCACAACAAGGATGACATACTGTAAATGACAAGTGCCAGGTATATTTCTACATTAATTTAGAGGATTTGATATAATAAGTAGAAACTGTTTATTAAAAGAAAACCCAATAGTTCCCAGCAACCTGTATTTTTTCCACATTACAAAATATATTAAATACAGAACAAGAGTGTACCGACAGGTTCCTAATGCGAGCAGTTTATGAATTATTATCCAAACGAATTATATTGCTGAGTTGCTGCTCACTATTATCACCTAATCCACACTATTCACACAAGTCGCAGACACTAAGCGACCTATCTGAGGCATCTGTATACCAATTACAATACTTTATAATACTACTGTCCACACTAGTATATACTCATGGACCAGGTAGCCTCTTCAACTCACAAACGCTGTCCTGATAGAGGATCCAGAGTAGCAGTTTACTGTACATCTATACTTTTTTCCTGCACTCATCAGGCTCTGGCATTCTGAAGTGTTGATTACTGTCAGTCTGCCTAGAGGGAGACCTTATGTAGAAACAGTTTACTGTAACTATGTGTTAAAGGCTCCCATTTTACAGCCTTATTCTCCCAGCTACACAGTAGCCTAATCTCCAGCATTTTGTATTTTTTATCTTGCGTTGCCTTGAAGGACCATTTTAAATTGTTGTCCACTCCATATATTCGAGTACTACCTACTGCTAATACCGACTTTATTAGGCTGCATTTAGCACGTTAGTTTGATGCATGACTTACCTGCTACTTAACCTTAGCCACTCTAAGTACTCTTAATGAGTGACAATTCTACCAGGTGTGGTGTGATAAGTGTGTGACTGTCCAACACGATACTGACAGACACTGGATCTTTTTAAACCTACACACCACACTGAGGCACCATTTACTTTTTGATTTGATTATTCTTTATAGGTGCCAGTTACCCATAGCTCCTTCATTTACCACCCTTACCAGTTCACTATTATAACTGGAAGGTGGTCTGTTTAATATCTTTTTAATTGTGTTGTGTGTTTAGCCCTTCACTTGTTTTACCCGTATACACTAATAAAGGTTATTTTGAAATTATCTGTATTCACTACTTTATGAGTGCTTGTTCATAAGGGTTCTTTTACTTGTCTAGGCAAGTGTAATTGTTTGTTTCATGACCCTTCTACCCCTGGCACCATAGTATAGACAGTAGCTTGAGCTTATCTTCTCCTTCCCCCACTCCCCATTATACCTAGTGTCAGAGGGCGCAGGTACTGTAAGAAAGGAGTTCATGTGAACTGAGGTGGCGAAGGAAGGAGAGATGGAGATATATGAATAGAGTTAGAGACATTATGAGGCTGGTATAAAGAAGTGTGTATTTTGAAAAGAAGTGAGGTCAAAGCAAATAAAAACAGAAGAGGCAGCATGGCAGAAATAGTTTAGTGCTCAGATGTGCAGTCTGGGATAGATAATGTCCTCCTTTTCAGCGTACTACAATATCCAGAAATCAGGGCCAGAAGGTGTTGTGTTGTCCACTTGTTTCACTCCTGTTCAACTCCCTGTTCAACTCCACCATGCATTCTACTTTAAAAATGCTACTTTAAATGTATGCTGCTTGCCACTGCATTGCTGCTCCCCCAATGTTTGTCAAGCTACATAGGTCTGTAACGCTGTTTCCCCCACCTATTGGGAGATGTGGCGGCTATTGAGTGTGTGTGGTGCTTTACCTGTGGATCACAGGAGTCCTGAACCTCCGCTGCTGGGAGCCCGGGGTGTACCTGGATCGTCCGATGACAGCACCTCCACCTGTGAGGGATCCTGACAGCGCTGGTTAACCCCTTCACAGGACCCAATGCAATAATCACACACAGCGTATTTTATTAACAGGTTTACTGACATGCAACTGATAACACTATAATATGTATACTCAGGCCTGGCACAGCCATACCCACACACTGTAGCACACTGCCCATCTACTTAGTCCACACCCCAGCGAGTGTTCCCCAACGCACAGAGGTCCTGGTGTCTACAGTAGCCAACCCCCCTTTCCCCGGAAATGTGTGACAGCGCTGCCCACAGTGTTATAGTGTGTGCACTTGTAGATGGTGTGATACCTGCCGGGTGCTCCAACATCTGTTAGCAAAAATGGAAGACAGGGGTCCATCCGGTCCCACGCCTTCGCCGTCAGTAATGAGTCTGCCTCCACGTGGGGTGGAAAGAAGGTTCCCTTCCTGGGCCCTACAGCCTGGGTGAGTGCCTTCCGGAACATGCTTGATGCCACATCGCGACCAGAGCTGTGCCCTACCGTGTCTGCCATGACACCAGTGCCCAACAGTCAACCGTCTGAGCCTTGTGGAGAAGCAACACCATGTACTGCGAGGTGCATTCTGCTGCCACTCCGGTAGGCTTCTCCAAGAGGGAGAATCCTCAGGAAGTGACCGTCGTCTGTGAATTGGAGGATACCAATGACATCTACCAGGTACCTGCCGAGACCCCCACCGTGTGTCCTGAGACCTCCCTGTCAGGAATCGGCGTTCTCCTCGCTTCCCACACAGAGCACTCCCTCTCCGCAGGGAGCCCCTGGACACACAAAACAATCCTGCCTTACCGGCCTCCACGGCTCCTCGCCCCTGCCGCCGTCGCGGGATCACTTCCCTCTGCGATTCCTCTGCTCAGCGCCAGGCGCGCCCATGCCCTCCTGCACGCACACCTACATGCACGCCAGCCCCAGACGTTATGTGCATGCATTCCCAGCTTACAGAGCACACGCCTAACAGAGCACTTTTAACCACTGCTCCTGCAGTGAGGCGTCGCCCCCAAGCATCACACAGTTCCATGCAAATCAAGGATTACACTCAGCTGGGCTGTAACACCTCCCTCCTATCAGGGAAGACTCCTTGCAGTCCTCCAGGCCTGCCCCGTTTTCCCATTGGCCTGCCCAGCTTTATTATGCCTGTGCTTCCCATCACTCGTCGCTCGACATAGTCTCTGTATGGAAGTACTTCTGGATTCTCAGTGTTTTCACAGGTTCTGACGCAGCTTGTACGACTACCCCCTCTGGCTCTCGATCTCGGCACCCCTTGGACAACGCTCACTCTGGTAACCCCTTGAACACGGCTTGGACTACGACCTATCTCCACTCTCAACTCCCTGACCTCGGCAAGGCATTCATCACTCTATCTCTACAACCGGTACCGGCAAGTATTGTCTACCTTACTACACCTGGCCTGGCAACGCTTCATACCACACTCCGGACACGCTCCCTTTGCTGCGGGTGCGTGTATTACCACTTCCCCCTTCAGTTTAGGGGACGGGTCTGGTCTGCGGGCAGCACCGGCGTAACACTCCCACATACCCGACTGATGCAGAGCTGCAGGTTCCACTGATTGTTACAACTGACATACGGGAGATCCAGGATGGCTATCCACGCTGGGACCAAGTGCATGTGGCTGCTGACCTATACCTATGCCGCTGGGAGGAAATGTGCAAGGCCCGCGCTAGAGATGCCACCTACGTGACTGCTGTGGAGCGACACTACGTTGCACTGAGGTTGCTGGAGCAATTCCCTCAGGAAGTGCCGGCCGGCACCACCCCAAAGCAACACCAAGTACAGCTCCACCACCGGGAGAAGAGAAGGCCGCAAAGCTGTCTGGCCAGATGGGCTTACCAGCTGCTTCTACCTCTCCAGTGAGTGACTGGCCCGCTGTGGACCCCTTCTTCCTTCATTGTAGAGAATGGAAGGAAGCGAAGGACTCTCTCAACGCTGCAGTCATGGCAGAAGCACGATTTCTAAAGGCTAGAGGCCGTGATCAACTAAGCCTAGCCGGTACTGTGGACATTTCTAACATTTCTCCTGGAGAGACACCCAAAAGATTATACTTTAGAGACGTTAGATTGTCCCCAGCTGACAATTCTGACCCGCCTGCCACAGAACAGAACTAAACAGAAAGCAAATAGTTCTGGATTAAGATCTTCAAATCTTAGATTTCAATTTAAATCCACTTCATCGTGATCCCAGAAGAAATATCTGATATCTACAGCTCTCCTGTGTGAGGTGCTTTGTCCTCCCAGTGCTATTTATTGAAAAAAAGAAGAAAATAAAATATTAAAAAAGTGCAACACGGCACTAGTGTGATTCTGTTTTTTTAAATACAATTAAAAGGTAAGTAATGCACTTACAATATCAAAGATATTTTATAGAATAACAATAGAAGGTGATATGCTCAGCCTTACACCCTCATGTTGACTTAAGCCAGCGGTGTGCAAACTTTTTGAGCTGTGGCCCCCTTCTTGGGAGCCGCAACATTCGCGCCCCCCCTCCCCACTCCATTGTCCCCGTGTCAAATGACGTCATGTCACATGACCCTACCGTGTAATTTGACACGTGTTGCCATGGCGACTTGTGACATCTCATGACCCCGCAGCGTTATTTGATGCCACGTTTACATGGCGACAAGTCGCCAAGACCTGGCTGGCAGCAGGTAAGTGAGTTACAGAGGCCTCACACCTCCCCTGCATTTCATTTAAACGCTGTGGGGAAGAGCACAGGGCCTATGTAATTGCCTGTGCCCCCAGAAGAAATTCTCCCCCCCCCCCCCCCCCCCCGGGGGGCATGCCCCCCAGTTTGCGCACCGCTGACTTAAGCTATACCTATTTCAGCAACCTTGTTTGTATGCAACTGCTGCTTTCCTGAACTCTCCAAGTGGGTTCCAGGGGATTGGTGGATCTTATGGGTCAAATGAAAATAGATGGCTCCCATTTCCCAACATGTTTAGTGACATCAATCACTTATCAAATCAGTGTTGCACTTTTTTCCCTCCTCTTTTTTTCTATTGCTTTAGCTATATTGATCTGCTCCCTGTCAATGCAGTAATTAGCAGAAACTCAATGTTTTCTGAATCCACGGTAAAAAACAGTATTGCATATAACACTATTTACATCAATAAGAGTAAAACATTATTTTGGACAGCAAATATGATTGTTTTCCATTATAAAATGAAGTAATGAATATATACATATGGCAACACGGAAAATCCCTTTTATATATGTATTTCATATTTCCAGTACACTTAAGCCCAGATATGCTCAACATTACTAAACCTTAGCACACTTTAACTCTATTCAGTTGAATTAGAGTTAATGTCCAGTATGCAAAGGTTAAGAACTTTGTAGCCCTGTTTGGAGATTACAATTTCAGTAAAGGGTTATTGGTATTAATGGGTTAACTGTGTGGGCTCATACAGGTTACTTTCCCCCCCACCATCAAGTGATGTAGGATGACTATGCAGAATGGATTGCCACTCCCTTGCATGTCTTGTGACCCATGATGATGCAGGGCCAGCCTTAGGCTTTGCGGGGCCCAAGGTGGCACACTGGCAGTGCAGCCGCCCTGTTAAAAAAAGGGGGTTCTTACCTAGATTAGTAGCCCTCCTCTGGCAGCGTCACAACACCATGGCAACGCAATGTCACTCTGTGATGCCACACCTATCTCTCTGCCGGTCCGGTGGCCCCGCGCTTCCTCCTCTCCCTGCTCCTGTCGGCACCAGGATCAAACTTCCAACTGGAGAGAGAAACGGATGGAGAGGGTTCACCATGCCCCCTCCTTCAGCTGCCCCCTCTGATTGCCTGAAAGTTGGATCCCAGCACAACAGAAGGGAGAGGTGGAAGCGCGTGGGTATAGATCCACCCAATGTTCTAGAAGCAGGTTCTTGTGAGTTCTGACTATGGTCCTCACTGTGAGTTCTGTAAATATGTTTATGTGTATAGCTATGTGTAATTAGATGTGTTTGGTAACTGTTTGTTGTTTTCAGTTAGGAAGGGGCAGATAAAGTAAGCACTTACTTGTAAAGGCTCTTAATTGTGCTCGCTATTGAAAAGGAGGAACTATGCCATTGTTAAGGATGTCTCGGCATAGTAATTCTGGAGTATGTTTGGACCAGCCCAACCTGAAGTTTCATTGTGCATTCCAGATTATATAGGTATGGAGAAAGTATGCAGTACACAGTATCGGGTATCTAAACCAGGAGCCTAAAGTATATGCTATATGGGCCCACTCGGCAAGTGGTGGAGCATTATTAATCCTATGCAAGAGACTGACAATGTATCCTTTAAGTTTAAGTACCTCCCCAGCATAGGAGTGAGAGCTACTAGGGGTTGAAGTCCAGAATAATATTGTTTGCCACTAGTTTCTGTAAAGTAACCAGTATGTCAATGTCTGTGAAACATTATTGACGACTGTCAAATTGAGCACCTGTTTGTTTCTAATAGTTCCTGGCTCCCATCTTTGTTATGTTCAAGCATCCACAACCAGCCTGCACTTACCCAGCACCCTGCAAAGGCCAGGAGACTGAGCACTACCAATGTACTGTATATAGTCAATCTGATATGACCTAATTTAGAGCCGAGAAGGAAGGGTTACATACAGATGAACTGTAGTAATATTTACCGCCTCCCTGACCACGGCCCAAGAGGCTGAAATCTGCGGCCTGTGTGCGGTTGGTCCATTCCTCTTGCCAGGATGAAGGCTTTCCTCCTCCTCGTCCTCAGCGCAACCAACATCCAAAAAAGGGTCAATACATACACAATACCTGCAAGCTGTAACCCCAACACCCACTACATCATCATATATATTTGTGTCAAGAGGAGTGCTACTGGGTGTGACCAAATGTATTAAAAAAAAGATACATATTCCCAATGCTACATCCAATATGACAAAATATATATAGTTACATTCTTAACTGTATGTCTTCTCATAAGTAATGGTCATTTAGTTAAACTCTTTGAACAAATCGTTATAAGAATGCTGCCACTTCAAGAAATCACCACTCCCCAGGTCCTAAAGCTTACTGTGAACGTTCTGCTTTACCTCTGCAATGGAGGGAGAAATGTCTCAATAGACCAGTTTTCCCTATTAAGTATTTAACTGTATATTTTTTGTCATAAAGGTCCGATGCCCAACTATTAAAATACTGTACTACCCGTTAAGGTAATCTTATGGGTTACTGTCCATTAAATGGTATTTTAATGGTTGAGAATCAGCCCTTTATTGGCTGTTGGTGCAGCTGAGGATGAGGAGGAGGAGAAAGAGGATGGCCTTAATCCTGGCAGGGGTAAGTAACACATTTATTTACTATATGGTGTCCATTGATTGCCAATGTGGGTGTCTGTGCCCCCGTTGAGGGCAAAAGTAACCACGGTGACACTTAATGGATTCATTGGCTAGTGTTTGTGTTTTTATTGTAATGTGTATTTTGTATACTTTGGAATGGGCAAAAGCTCTAGCAGCAAGATTAGGCTAATAGGGCTATTGCCCATTACTGTGTAGGGTTTTTTTTAGGGTAGGTTGGTGGGTGGGGTGGGTAACGGGGGTAGTTGCCCCAAGGTGGGTGGTTAGGACTCCTGAGGGTAGCGGGAGTTTTTAACCTTCATTACCTTTGCGGTTAGCCACTAAGGTAATTAAGGGAAATAATGTATGTTTGTGTATGTTTAATGTTTTACTGTGTTTTTTTTATATATATATATATACTGTATTGAATCAGGGGGTCTCCAGGGTTGAACCTTATTCATTTCAGCTCCAGAGACCCCCTGCTTCTGGAGATACAGACCTCCATAGGGGGTGCCAAAAGCCACTCTGGCTGGGAGTTTTAAATCCCAGTCTTTACATGTTTTGAACCAGCTAGAGTTAAATCTATGTAATATGCACTAATATTTCTCACAGGTGTCTCTTTGCAAGAGGTTGTACGTTAGAAGACACAAAATGCCCATAGCCATTTGAAATAATTGAAACAGCTTGCAATTATTTGAAGGAAAGTGTATGAGAGGAGCACTCTCGCTGTGTTGTACTCTGCCATGGGTGCCGACTGGGGCAGGGAATGGTCTGTGCTGTACATATGAAATCCTGATTGCATCTTCAGAAAGAAACGTGATTAGGACCAAAACGTAGACTACATAATAAATGTAAACACCCTTTTCACAAAACCCTGTGAGTACTTTCTATTTTTACTTTATTCTGAATGAAACAGAGTGAATGGCCAATCTACAGCACTATCCTAGTGAATGCATATATTTTATCTTAAAAAATATTTTGCTACTTTACACCGTTGGAGGCATTTCAGCATTTTATGTTTTCACAGTGGTAAAAGGCCCACCTATAGGAGCTGCATTTCAAGCTTTAGTACTTCACTTATGTAGGTTAATTGATTTTGATACTTTTTCGTGTACGGTATCTCTATTTATATGTTTTTTTCTTCACTTTTTATTATACACTCCCCTTCTATTTTTTATTTTTTTTATCTTTCATTATCTGATACATCTACATATATATGAAGAGATATACTTGGTGCTATACTAGGATCCCACACATGCTACTTGGTTCATTTTGTTCCTAAATTGATTAAAATGCATGAAATATATTCAATCATTGGGAGAAGGAGCCGTTTACACAAAGAGCTAACAATTTATGTGGTATCTAGGAAGATTTATTAATAAAGCAGGACACAGTTACAGTACATGTACTGTAAATACTTGTATGTGTATTGATTAATAGAAAATGTGCTATAGAAGAAAATGTGTACAGTTTCTGCAGTAAAATTGTGATAAGAATCTATTAAAATGCTTATAAAGCAATAGGGCCTATCATAAGAGAGAATGTAAGAAACCAAGCAATTAAGTTTAATGCAATGAATAGGCAACCAGGAGGATATTGCCAAATTGGATTCTGAGACTAAGGAATAGAGTTCAGGTATACGCTTAGGGGTGACTAGATATATCTTTGTTATTTGTATGTTGGTACAGATGTAGCAGGCGTTATTACATCCGCTGGCAAGCACCAGTGAATGCAATACTGTACTAGCCCTGCCAGTTTTAGGGGCTAATTCGCTTTCAATGACGGCTGCTCCCACTGACGCATTGTGTGTTTCCCGTTGCCACTTACCAATGGGAAGAATAACGGCTGAAACATCTATATGTTGATATTTAAAGCCACGGCAGCTAATAAGTGAGTGTGTATAGAAAATGAGAGCACCGTAAGGCATGGGTGCATAAAATGGGGGGCGCAACATTTTTCAGGGGGGGCGCAGCAGGGAGCGGCGGTTGCAGAGGCCCCGTGCTCTTCCCAAAGGCATTTAAATTAAATGCCGGGGGATCTTGTGAGGCTTCTGCAACGTGCCTTACCTTGTCTTTGGCGTTGCCATAGCAAAGTGGCATCAAATGACACCGCGGGGTCACGTGATCCGCTGTGTCATTTCACGCTGAGGACAAGGAAAGGAGGAGGGCAGGAGCAGGGGGGAGCACAGGCAGGGGGGTACAGCAGGGAAAGTTTGCACTCCTGTAAGGTTTAATAACAAATAGATCAAAAGGAAAAGAAGTTGACAGAAGAGACAGTGGAGAATATACAGTATGAGATACAGTATGAGAGAAGTAAAGGGAAACTCAAACCAGACCTCCGAAGGATCACCCACCTGGAGTGATCACACTATGGTGCTAATGTCTATGTGATCATTATGTCCACTTGGGTGCAAAGTATCTAGAATATACATCCAATAGGTCTCCCTCATACACAATCTTTTGAAACGATCACCACCCATAAATGTAGGGGGAATGAACTCGATGCCCATAACTCGTAAGGACCTAGGATCTTTCGAATGTTCATTACAATAGTGGCGGGAGAGATTGTGTGTTAGACACCCATTGATTATATTTCTTCGATGCTCTAAAAACCTCGTGCTTAGGGCTCTTGATGTGCGGCCTACATATTGTAGACCGCACTCACATGATATAAGATAGATCACATAGTCACTAAGGCAGTTGATATATTCTGCTATATCATGTGATGTCCCATTGGAATAAGATTTAAATTTATTGGTTTTTATCAAATGTTTGCACGTTAAGCATCTACTTCTCCCGCATCCAAAGTTTCCCTTAACCCTAATGGGAACAGATCCATCCACTCTACAATTGTTGACTAGCTTAGATGTTTTTAATTTGCTCGGAGCAATTATTGTTTTTATACTCCTTGCTTTCCTGAAGATCACAGGAGCATGTGTTGGCAACAGGTGACCAATCTCTGGATCGCTAACCAAGATGTTCCAATGGTCATTTATTATTTTCTTAATTTGTTTGGCAGACTGATTGAACTGTGTAATAAACTGAGGTACAGAACCTGTAGAGTTAACCTTATTTTTTGATATTGTTTTACTTTTGGATTTCTCCAATAAAGACGCGCGATCCAGTAAACTGGCATCTGAAAACGATTTGTTAACAACTGCCATATCATAGCCTTTTTCCTGGAACTTCATTGAAAGATCTGTACCCTGGGTATAAAAGTCTATGTCATTGTCTGCCAGGGTTTTCGTCTAACAATCTTTAGAACTGACTTAGTCACATTGTCTAACCATTTTTTATAATGATTGCTACCATATTGTAGGTAGCTGTTCGCAAGCCACTGTTTTAAAGTGTGTTTTGAATGACATCTTGAGACCCACAAATAGTTCTAAATCCAAAAATACTATGGTATCTGGTGTGTAATATATGTGAATTTAACCCCATATTGTTATCATAAAGGCTCCAAAATCTCCTCCAGGGACCCCCTCTCACCATCCCAAATAAAGGATATCATCTATGAAGCGGCCTAGTAGACCAAACCTCCCCCAGCGCAGCGTTCCCCCCAAACATGTGTACTCCTCCACAGTCCCATGTAGAGGTTAGCATAGCTGGGAGCAAATTTGGCCCCCATGGCCGTTCCCAACCACTTATTCCCGACTACAGTGTGTTAGGGTTGATGCGGTTTCCAAGACTTGTTGTATGAGGGAGACCTATTGGATGTATATTCTAGATACTTTGCACCCAAGTGGACATAATGATCACATAGACATTAGCACCATAGTGTGATCACTCCAGGTGGGTGATCCTTCGGAGGTCTGGTTTGAGTGCTTCGGCACTCCCTCTGAACTATGGTGACATGTCAACTCTCTAAAATATTCATCCTTCACAGAATTTTTTGAGGAATTTTTTGAGGCATTTATTGCATTGCATTCCATTATGGCTATATATATTCCCAATAATGCATTGTACTGCGGATGTGTCTGTTTGAGTACAGAACAGGTCTCAACATATATGTTTACATTTTTATACATTTTACACGTCATTACCAATAGAGGTTATACATTCATTCATATCATTAACTTCACATTTATATTTCATTATTAAAATATTTGGATAATCACCTACACATACACATTATCCAATCACTTTAATATCTATTCTTTATATTAATATATTTTATCATTACAATTTTTCCATTTCACTTTATCAATACATCACAAACACATTATTATTTAATATCACATATATTATACACCATTTATACATAGTCACTTCATCACTTCATTGCTAGCCTTTCTGAGCATTCTTCTGTTCTTGCTTAAACCATCTTCTTTGCTCCACCTCTGACTCCAATTGCAATCAATCACAGATGGATCATTCAACAGGTATTATACCATGCCCTAAGACCTGATTTGTTTAATTTATGTAGCACATTGTTTGCTGAACATACTATAAAGGGGTTAATTGATGGTATTCAGTTTTGATAGTATTCTCCAATTCTTGGGATCTCTCAATTAAATCTTGTTCCAAATTGCCAATCATGTTTTGTGAATAGAATCACAACTAATTGTCATCTATTGTCATGAAGTATGGTTAACTCTATCCAACTAGTAAGTACTTGGTAATTCAATTAGTAGCCACACATCTATATGGCACTACATGTTGATTTAATACATTTATCAATTATCTCTATTGCACAAATAGGTAGTTTCAGTACAATATTCATTTTTTCTACCCATATATATTTGTTAACATCTTATGAGCTATAAAATTCTCCAATAGTACAGTGTGGTCCTTAGAACTTGTCCATTGTGATCAGTGTAGTATTAGTAATTGTACCAATGGACTAGTTTAAAGTGTTTTATTAATGTTGTAATTGATTAATTGTTTTTAATTATGTTTGCAAATGAACCTCACTATAAATACTGTGGGGATACAACCAATGGGTATCCCCTGAAGAAGTCATCATCGATGACGAAACGCTTCATAACTGAAGAAGCACTATGTGCGAAACGCTTAGAGGTCACGTGGGGCAGTTCCTGTGGAGTTTTGCAGTTGGTGGGAGCGGGTCTCCATGCTTCAAATGGGGTATGTACTCAGACTGGTCCGGATCCTTTCTGTAGTGCTAGTGAGATTCAGTGTTGACCCGGTGCTATCCCCCGATCATACTGGTGTATGAACCAGTTATTCTAACACTTTTTACTTTCGTTTTGTTATTATCCTGCATCAGTGGAGCCTGTTTGCCCACTGTCTTATTCTCTTTTAACAATAAAGTGTCCATTATCCCTTAGTGCGCTTGCCTGTCATTTGTCTTTCTTGTCTGTGAGCCCCCCTTGTGGGAGCTCACTTTTATAGGGGATGTGTGGAACCCCCCCAGACTAACAGCTGCAAGAGGGACTTTTTACAGTGACATCCTTAGCGCGGAACAACATATCTAATCCATCACAATGTCTGATGGATGTATATAAGGCATTCATGTCTGTTGTAACCAGACAGAAGCCATCCTGCCAGCACTAGTGAGCCTCTGCATCCTGTGTCTCTGGATGTGATGATCCTGCTAGGGGTCATCACAGGACAGCCACAACCACCCCCCAAAGAGTCGGTCACCCATGCCTCCTCAACAGCACACCAGGCCCAGGTAGGCTACAGGGTCAACCCTTTCTATGAGAAGTGACTCTGTTGCCTCTCCAACCATCTCCTCTCTCTTCAGCTTGAAAGTAATTGGCTCAGTCCCACTTCTATTCCTCTGGCCTACTTTTTCACATTCTCACTCCTCCACACTGTCCTTCTGTCAAGGTTACCTCCTGCAATACTTCCCGTAGACCTGTAGGGGCACACAGAGGATTTCCTCCAAAGAAGGGGAGTATGGGACAGTGAAAAAAATAAAATACAGAAACAAACAAATGGCACTATATCATTGGAGTTATATAGACATATCTTATGATATGGGGATTTTATTTAATTGTTGTTATGTATTCATTTTAAGTCGTCGAGGTTACATTAATAAAATGTCTTTATTTTGGTTTTGTGAGCTTTAACTCACTCTAGTGTGTCGTTAGGCAGGAGTAATTATACTCCACCTGGTGGGACAATTGACATCCCAGGCAACTACAGCTGTTTAATTTCTTTGCGTGCAGATATATGGGTCTTTTCGTGTTAACCTTGAGTTAACTTGTGGTGCTATGTATGTTCATTACCCATTTCACCCTAGTGCATACTTTTTCATTGTAATAGGTTGAGCGTTGAGTTATTTCTTTTGTTGGATAAAGATATAATAGCTTAATATAGATAAAAGCTACAGACTTACAATAAGTACATTCTTTAACACATATGAAAGGCACACAATTGCTGACGATACGGTCTCCTGAGTTGAAGACCCACCTCGGTCTCAGCACCTCTGCAGGTCTCTAGCATCTCACGTGGGCATTCTCGACTTATACTTGTGTCAAGTTGAGTCAACTTCAGGCCCAGTGCTTGTAGGAACTAGAATATTCAATTAGGCCAGCAGCCATTTTAGCTTAGGGTTTATAAACCCCGCCCAGCATGCTATTTGGAGTTTGTCAACTTTTTTTTTCCTGAACAGCAGTCTGACTATTCTCTTGCCCCCAATAATTTGACAGTTAAATGTGTTCTAGCAACTGACACTGGTTGTCTCTTAGCCATTTTTAAAGTTTGGGGTTGTGTTCTGGGGCACCTTCATTTATTTTTTACTGAGTGCTCAATGTTACACAAACCCTTACGATTATCCAACAAGCAAATCCTCATTCTGTTTGTTTCTGCTGTGTTCCTACACGGCCTCTTCCTCTGATATGGTTTGAACACTGGTGTTTATGCTATTCTGCATTGTTGCTGTTGCTAAATATTTTTGTTATTTTTTTTCTATCAAACAAAAAAGTACAGAAACATTTTAAAAAACATTGTTGAAAAGTTAAAGAACAGCATTTTTAAACGTAGTTAATAATGTTTATAAATGTTTGTAACATTTCCATTGTTATAGTAAATGTAGTGATACGTTCCTAGTTCAAGGCAATAGTAATTGCCTTTTTTCAAATCAATGTTATATTTCAAATTGCATTCATGAATCACAGACATATTTAATCATTACTACTAGTTACTTGTATTACATAAATACTGTAGTAGGAGTAGCAGTAGGAGTAATACTAGTTCTGTATATGAAGTTGAAACGAAAGAAGCACAAAATTCAGCAAGTAAAGCCTACAGTATGTTGCATTTAAATCATGATTGATTTGAAGTGATGATTAAGGAAGAGGATCTGCAAGTTGACCCCTTGCTTTCCTATTTTTTTGGGAGTCCTTTTCTTTATCTTGGTGAAATCATATTATATAGGAGTCTGACATCACATTCATCATGACGGATTACAATGGATTCTGAGATTTTCTCTCTCTCTCTCTCTCTCTCCCTGCCTGTGCGCTGAGATGTGTATACACTGAGATGTGTAATGCACAAATATCAAAAACCTATATACAAAAGTATTAAAAAGTATATTCTATATGTAGCCAGGTCCCCTCTGGTTCCCCAGTTTTCCCTTTCTCCCTCCCTTACCCTCACTCCAGTGGGGGCTGCTGTGGGGGCGATCGCATCGCTTGGGGCCCCCTGTGATATCAGCTACAGGGCGCCGCCATCTTGCAGGAGCTCACGCATGCACAGTGTAGTCGCGCATGCGTAGTACAGTGCCAGGAGTGTCGGTGGCCATGTTAAGGTTGGCGCGCGGTCGCGTATGTGTTGAACCGCCGCAGCAGCCATTACCATAGCGCATGGCTTCCCAGAGTTAGCGCAGGCACACGTAGGACAAGCGGCGCCACTACAAAGTTGTGCATGCGCGGGAGAGAGCACACGCGACCGCAATGTTTAAGGGCTCCATGGGGAACTACAACACCCAGAGTGCCTAGAGGCAGATAGGTCACCTGACACCAGGGAGCCAATAGGGCATACAGACTCTCCTGCTGCAAAGAGTTACATTTTGACTCACTTACACCATGCGAATCAGTCAGAGCTGGGAGCAGGTTAGAGAAGGATGTGTGCAGGGAGCAGTAGCCCCTGCACTAGGCCAGGTTACCCCCCTAGGCCCCAGATAGGCCTGAGCCATACCCAGAGTGTGGTTGTGACAAGAACAGGCCCTAGGTAAGGACTCTGCTCCTTTAGTTATTTGCTGAGTTCAGGGACACAGTTCGCCTGCTGTGCGGCCCTGATCATCATGTCTGGACTCAGACCATCACTCAAGATAGAGACTATCTTCATAGTGGGACTGTCTGGCAGGACGCCACCCCATGTAGCGGAGGTGACGTTGTGGATCATGTTTTCAGATTCATCATCCAAGTACAGCATCTGCGCGCCCGGGTGTGGACACACCAGGCAGGTACCTTCATCATACACCAAGTGCAACAACCCTCATCACAACTTTGTGGGCAGCGCTGTCTCACACTTGGGTGGGTGGGGGACTCTTGGGGATATGGTGTGGGGTTACGGCCTGCACTAGGCCAGTGTTACAGGGTGACACTATTGTCATGTTGTTATTGTTATAAGGATATTGTTGCATATAGTAAACTGTTTTTTTCCATAACCTGGTGTAAGTGGTTACTGTATGTGGTTCCTATGTCAGGGGTTATTCTACACACTCGAATCCCTGCATAGATGGAGGCGCTGTAAGCATCGTTTCAGGAAACACCCCAGGCTCCCAGTGGCGGAGGTTCAGGCCTCCTGTGAGCCTGTCAGGTATTGCACCATACACTGTAACACAGATATATTCCTGCACATGGTCCCTATCTGCGATTGGGGGGGAGGGGGTGGGAAGTGTGTTACATATAAATTATGTGTGTAGCCAGGCCTGGCTTGACTACCAGTCTGCTCTCCCTGACATGCAAGCCATGGTAAGAGCAGGCAGTATGAGTGACGAGATCTTTTTAGCTGACAAAATGTCTTAGAACAGGTCACAATCAATTGTGTAGACAAAAAGACAGCAATTCTGTAGACAAAAATGTAATGTTACTAATAGCCCCCTATACACACACATACACCGCCAATCACACACATACAGACATCCATGCACACACAGACATAAAGACTCTCATACACAGGCATACATAGACACCTACACACACACAAACTTTCCTGCACACAGATGCATATAAACACATATACAGATTAGCCGTCCTAATTTATGTTGTCACAGGGGTACCATTGAAAGGAATGGACCCCCAGCAGCGTCATTGCAGTAGTCACCTCCCACACCGTTGCATTTTCCTGGAGTTTCAGTCGTGGCACAGAAAACAGAAAGGACAGCTACATCTGTATACTGTACATGGGTGCATGCACATACAGGTATCAAGAGTACACACAAAAATAGACGAACATACACACACGTGCAGAGCCGCAGACAGCTTTCCATGGCCCAGGACTAAAGTATCCACCTGGCCCCCCCACCCACTTGTCAGCGGCCTTGCGGGAAACCTCCCCAATTTGTCTTACACCCCATTCTCACAAACAACCTTCCGCTCACCCCCATCTTACATTCCCCAGCACCTTTCCTTCCCTCATCCCTCTCTTATACCTGCACCCACATGTATTTCTCCTCCCTCCCCAATATACACACACAAAAATAAGCCCCCCTACCCAAATACACACACGCACACCCACACACCCCAAATAGGCCCCACTCCCCAAAACACACAATAATCCCCCTCCCAAATACAGAAATACTCAATAGGCCCATTTCCTCAAATACACACACACACTAGGCCCCCCTCCCCAAATACATACACACACACAAACTAGCCCCCCTCCCCAAATACAGACACACACACGCACAATAGGCCCCTCAGAACTACTTCAACTCAGATACATTCAATGGCTTCCTTGCATGGATAGCTCACTTCAGGTCTGCCACAACATTTCACTTGGGTTTAGGACTTTAACTTGGCCTTTCTAAAACACAGAATTTCTTCTTCTGCAGCCATTCTTTCGTAGATCTGCTTGTATGTTTAGAATCATTGTCTTGTATATATAATGTATACCCTGTTCATTTATGTAACCGTATTTGTAACCATGTATTATTTGTCTTAACTCTGTGCCCAGGACATACTTGAAAACGAGAGGTAACTCTCAATGTATTACTTCCTGGTAAAATATTTTATAAATAAATTGCTGCATGACCCACTTTCGCTTCAGCTTCAGCTCACAGATGGATGGCCTGACATTCTCCTCTAGAATCTTTTGATACAATGCAGAATTCATAGTTGTGTCAATGATGGCAAGCCGTCCTGGTCCTGAGGCAGCAAAGCAGCCCCAGAAATTCACACTCCCACCACCATGCTTGACGGTTGGGATGAGGTTCTTCTGTTCGAACAGAGTGTTTGGTTTTCACCAAACATAAGTTTTCTCATTCTGAGGAAGAAAAAATTCTATACTGAAACAAAGCCTATTTTGATTATTTACTGTCGAACCTTTAGAAACATTATATTGGACTAACTCCTAACGCCTTATACAAACCCTAGCAGGTTGGGTGTGTTGGCATCCAGACTGGCAATTGATTGATTATTGCTAATAATAGAAAAGATCATCCATCTCTGACAATTGCACTCATTATCATGAGATTTTGTGTTATTGCAGTCATGAGTTTTTGCGTTGTTGGGTGATGTGTAATACAATGCAATACAACTTCAAGTTGCCAAATTACATGATTTGTTAACTGCAATGTGTCAATTAGTGCCTTAACGCAATATAATGGGTGCAATAACATCTGCTCCATGTGTACGTCAGTATGTTGTTATTCATGTTATTACATTCAACGCCTATTATTTGCATGGCCTGTTCATTTATATTTACATAAATATGTTACATGGTACAATTAAAAACTACATGAATTATATTCAATTTCCCCCCTCACTATCATAATCTTATCTTACCGTAATCAAATGCACAGTTCATCTGTTTACATAAATTGTTGACTGACAGAGCAACTATGTTCATATACATGGATGCACTAAGAAAAGTTTGCTTCAACCTACATTTGTTGTGTAGGTCAATAAATACTTGACGAATAATATTGAAACATTTATGATGCACAAATGTGGTGCAACTTAAAGAGGCAGTCTGCGCTAGACTTTAAATATATATATATATATATATATATATGTATATATATATATATATATATATAATATATATATAGATATAGATATGGAGGGTTTTTGTCACTTTTTTTACTCACCATAACTTAACTCAGTATTATGGTTTGGCCTATCCCATAAGCCTCTCTTGCATTCCCAGTAAAATCAACCCCACACTGATGAGACCCATCAAGGTCGAAACAGCTGTCTGTGGGTGGTTTTCTGGGTATGCACCTTAACCCTGGCTGTGCTCGAAGCTGTGACCATGCAGCAAGCTTAAGCCTATAGGGAACCATGTTAAAAATGGTTATCGAGGCAAAAAGTGACACTGTGTGCTCATTTGCATGTCATTGCCCAGAATCCCTTGCTGCAGTGGAAGTGCTGTATGCTGGGTGATAATGGGGAAAGGCGGGGTTGCAGACCTGCCTAAGACATGCAGATGAGCATACAGCTATATTTGCATATATATATATATATATATATATATATATATGTTTGTTTGTTTCAATATATGCTGCCTTTAATTAACATTATTGAAAACTAATAACCTAAGATGCTGATCGATTCTTTCTCCTTTGATCAATCAGCTCAGATTCTGCATCCCTGGCTTCCCTAAATGGCTGTCTTTTCATTTCCATCAATTCTTCAGTCAGTGTAACTCAACTGCTGAGAATATTGGCAACAAATTATCACAAACAGGAAAGTGTTACAAAGATCTTTCACTGCTAGAGAGGTGGGCTAAAAGCTGACATAGAAATCAAAAGGTACTCATTATATTAAAACGCATTAAAATTTGCATTATGTTGAATTTAAAAAAAAGTAATAAGTATTATTTAATACTACATAACTGATTAAGAAAAAACACATGTAGGCTATTTCATGGATTGCTCCTTTAATATTGCATATCATTTACATATGTGCCCCACAGACAACATCTAAACTTTGCCCTTTACTGCACTCCCAGGCATCTTTTTTCGTAACCTCATCTGTTTTACATGTAGCGGACATGTAAAATGGCTACAGTCATCTCTCCTGCTGACAGTAAGGCCTGGTAAGTTGTGGGCATGCCAGCAGTAATTATGGAGGTTTGCCCTCACACCCTGGTGGAGTGCCCTGTGTATGGATGGGAGTAGTCACATGCTCTGACTCCATGGTTAGTGATGTCAGAGGTGTGTCAGCTTCCAGAGTATACATAAGGCACAGCACTGAGCCTAAAGTTAGTTCTGCCAGTTCTGCCAGAGATCTGCATCCAGTTCAAGTAGGAGTTCAAGTTCACGTACTAGCCTAAGAGACTGAAAGTTATGTTATAGTAACCGTAGAGGAGACTGTGTCCAGGGACTTGGCACAGGGCAGTGATCCCTGCGGGGATAGGGAATCCCTATCTAAGGAGAGATACACCTTTTAAAGGGAGGCACTGACTGCAGAATGAGTGGCTAAGAATATACTGCGAGGGGCAGCTAGCCCACATCACCCAATAAAGATGTTCTCATTCACAAACCCTCTCGTGTACATGTGTGGAGTGAATGTACAGAGAGGAGCACCACGGAGGAGTTCCTCAACAGGATCATCCCCTTGCGGACGCAGGGACCCTGATGAGGTGGAGGCGCTGCACTGGAACTAGGTGAGACTCAGCACACTACCTCAGCTGCCTGTCTGGACGGGTCCTCCCCACACACCATCATGCGGGAGACTCAGGAGTCCTGTTGCCAACAGGTGCACCACCAGACACTACCACACTGTAATGGGGGCCGGTTAGACCACAGGGGCCAATGTGAGATTGGGTGGGTCAGGCCGATTCACAAAAACCGTTACATACAACAAAATCACCGATAGTGTGGCATTATACATTACCCCTGTGTGACCAAATTTTAAACAAATGACATTACACAACATTTCCAGCTTGCGCCTCTATATGTCAATACATCAAGCACTCTGTTCCACTCTACAGATGCAGCGGCCGTTATTCGAACACTTCTCGTGGTGTATACCTCGGAATACCCATGTCATGGCGAGTGATTTCTTCCAACCGTACCGCCTTAAGACGCGAGCGCAGGCGAGTGCAGATAAAGGCATTTTAGTGTTCTGGTTTTTAAATACCTGAAATTGACACAGTAGCACAGTACTGTACAGTACACATTACAATTCATTCATTTCTGCCACGGATACGCGAAGATTTGCACCCAAAGGAACAGAATCTACTGTATGAAATCCAAACAAAGCAACCGTGATAAACACATGTGCCTGGTGTGATTGGCTGCGTGAATGCCACGTGGAATACAGCAGAGCACACAAAAACGTCACGGTGAAATGTTCAGATAATGGCCGCTGCATCTGTATTCCCTGTGTGCGTCATCTTGCCATGTGGGGAGTGTGACAATAAGGAGTAGGGGAGGTGTTATATGACGCACAGATTAAAATGAGATGTACAATATCAGACTTTGCATCTCTGAGTCACTTCTTCACTATTTAGTATGCATTAAAAAAATGTCAGGTTTAAAGTGGGTTAGCTTTGAACAATCTGCACAAGATGCAAGAAACTGTTTCTTACATTTGACAAAAATTAGCTCCAAAATGGTGCAATGCGTCAAAACACACATTCCTTGCTCAAAAATTGCCTTGATTCTTGAACTCCGTTGATACATAACCCCATACAGCCCTTGTTCTTATTAAAATTACACTTTAAATTAATATACTGTATACGTTTAAGGCAAACACAAAATAACAAGTACACAATATAAAATATACAAATATTTTTAGAAACATTTATTAACAAAGGTATAATAAGTATAGCTACAAAATTGGTTTTTTTTGTTTGTTTTTTTAATAAAGGACCACAGACACTGGATCCAACACTGTGTTTAATAAATTGAAACGTCCTTATTGATGTCTATAAAAAAAAATGCAGATCAATAAAGAACTGAAGATACATCATTCTGAAAATAAAACCAGGCTCTCTTCAGGGGCTAGCAACAATAGAATCTGAAGAAAAAAAGATTAACACGCGAGATGAATCAAAATGAGCAAAAATGAGTCAAGTTGCAAAATATTTATACATTTCTAAACTCCATTTCAAGTTAGTCTAACGAGGTCAGTTGTTAAACTGCTATAGTGCCCATGGGCCTATTTAGTTTGCTGCGGGGGGGGGGGATGAGGGTGCTTTGGTGGGATGTGATTACAAACCCTGCTTAAGTATCAGTTAGAAACATAGAGGACAGGGCTTAAAAATCATTACCAACACTCCAACAGGATTAATTAGCTGTTGTCGATCAAGAAAGATGTTTTGCCTTCGATGAGGAAAAACAGTTGTTGGACTGCAGGGTGCTCTAATAGTCAGCTTGTGTGGAGAAAACACTTGCCCAGCCTTCCATTTCCAAACAGAGTTGGCATTCAGCATTACTGTCCTGCTGAGAAAAGGGCAGATGGCTCAACAATGCTCAAGATGCTTTAGGCTGGTTATGATAATCAATTGCTTTTAATGTCGCAACATCCTCTCTATTTCCTTAAACAACCTGCTGTTTAGATGTCTCATTTTATCTTATTAATTGATTTAATGCCCCTAAAACTTCCTGTGGGATGTAATTAAGGAGTTTCGGTATCATTCACTCAGAATGAGACTATTGATTATTTCCCTAACAGATGATTTGGAAGTACTACTTTAAGTCAAGTGTTAACCATTTAGTTGATAAAATAAACCACTGGATTATTTCAAGCGAATGCGAGATCTCAGGCACAAGTTTAACATTTTAACCACGCTGACAGATTCTTTCATTATTTATTTTAAACCGGATTTTTTTAAATGAAACAATCTACTATTTCCATATGCAAATATTCTTTTGGACAGTTGTGGGCTGAAAAAGAACACTACATTGCCACCTTCAACCTCTATATCAACCTCGTTGGTGTATGGTGGTCGTACTGGCAGGTGAGGGGGAAAGTGAAGTTGCTCAACATCAGAAGTTGCTGCAGCACAATTTCCAACTTAAGGTAAACTATCTGGTTATAATGAGGAAGAGGATGAAAATGTTGTCAGCTGTGATAGTACATGATAGTAAGTGTGAGTAGGAGCAGATCACCTAGAAGGAGACCAGCAGAAGTACAAAACAACACTCAGCCTTAAGTGCGGAGTGCCGTAACCGATAGGGCCAGGCTCCACCCCACCCCTTTTCCCCCTCCTACTGGTAGTGCTCCTTACCTTTGAGGGCGTAGGTTGGTGTAATGCAATGTACGGAAAGGGTCTGAGTGGGAAGGCTTACACAGGGAAGCAGGGGTGGGGAGGTAATTCCACGCCTCACTACTGTTTGTTTAGGTCACAGCAGATAGCGGAGTGACAGGCCACAGCATCAGCAGGTTCCAGGCTGCAGCATCAGCTTATTCCAGGCTGCAGGAGTTCCAGTGGCTGGTGGAAGCAGTGTTCCTGAGTGCGGGTGGCATCAGTGCAGTGATTGTACCATGGTATGTGTTCCAGAGCTTGTAAGCTATCTGCTGAAGAAGGCGAGAGCGCATTAGGCCAGGTGGCTGCAGCAAGAGCTAGTCTGCTAAGTAAAGTAGTGGAAGATTCGGGCAGCGAGGTGAGACTTCGGGCTATGGAGGAGAGGCTCAGGTAGAACCGTACGGCTGATGTGGTCAGAGCAGGGGAGAGCCTGTACGGTGTGCGAGCAGGGGCTCTAGGCCTCCTAAACGATTGAACCCAGATGGTGAGCCTGCGTTGTCAGCACGGAGCAGATGGAGGTAGAGCAGGCCGGCTTAAAGGACGGCTGTGGGCACTGGGCCCATTTCATCAAGCAGGGATAGTGGGGGGCTAGTAAAAGGGAGGGAGAATCTCCATTGCTAATTGCACCCATGAGTGCACGGTTCACGTGACAAGCTGGCCGCAACACGCTGAGGCTACAGCAGGGAAGGTAGCTGGCCAGAGGCCTATGCCCACAGGGACCGGGTGGCGGACTTAGCAGCCCTATTAAGGGACATGTTGGTGGCCACGGAGAACAAGGCAAAAGGGTCCTATAGGTGGCCCAGGGTAAGTGCTGGTAACAGCTTCAGCGCCAGTGGTTAGTGCGACCCATGGCATGTCCCTGTCACGGTTGGGGCCCTCGTCTGTGCTGGTAGCTGACCAGTGCTAAACTGGCAGAGTTGGGATATCATAATTTCCATCTGCTCTACTGGGTGTAGGTGAGGTGGGCAAGGTCTCAAATGTCTGTTTCAAGGATGCGTATGCATGCATTTCCTAGCAGAGGCGAAGGAGAAGATTTGGGGTGGGGAGAACGTGGAGATATTGTCTTTAATGCCAGGCTACTGGGAGGCATTAGCCAGGTCTAGCAAGGAAGGCGAAGCCAAAAAAAGAGGATAGTGAAAGGAGATATTAAGGTAGGCTGCTACATAATCAAATTCAGACATTGGCTGAGGAGACCAGCTGGAATGAGGGAGACCAGAAAGCAGCCTTTCGGCAAGGCCTCTCTGAAAGGCTCAAGGACAAACATACCTGCGGACTTAGAGGGTCTGATCGCACTCTGCATCTCTTTTGACATCTGCATCCTGGAGAAGCAACAGGAACTACCTTTTCCCTGTGACTCCTCCACATTAGGGGTTTCTGCAGTAATACCAGGGTCGATAACCTACAGGATCTCTGGAAAGGCATTCATGCGACTCTTTGCATGGCAGCGGAGGCACAGAAGAGAAACACGGACAAACGTAGGAGGCCGTCACCTGAATACCAAGTCGGTGATGAAGTCTGTGTCTCGATGCGGAATATTCGATTACGTCAGCCCTCCGCAAAATTGGGGCTGCGTTTTATCGGTCCTTACAAGATTTACCGGAGAGTGAACAAAGTGTCCTTCCTGCTGGAGCTTCCTGTATCACTCAAGATCCCATCCACCTTTCACGTATCCTTACTGAAACCGGCAATCCGGAACCGGTTTTCCAGAACTACTCCCTTCTGCTCCTATTTCCATGGATGACCAGCCCGAATATGTCGTCCATAAAATTTTGGATTCGTGTCTCGAGAGGGTCCCTTCAGTACATCATTGACTGGAAGGGGTACAGTCTGGAGGAGAGGAGTTGGGTCAAGGCGTCCAACATCGACTCTCTGGCGTTGGTCAAGAGATTCCACAGGGGTTTTCCTATCAAACTGACTCCTGGGCATCTCGGAGTCTGCCCCTAAAAGGGGAGATTATATAAGGATCTCCCAACATGGCCACCGAGGCAGGACGTCTGTCTCTACCAACAAGGCCACTGAGGCAGGAAGTCAGCCTCATTCTGCACTTATTGCCTGCATCTGCCTGCTCCCTTTATAAGGCTTCAGTCCCCTATCTTCAATGTCTGTGCAAGGTTCTGTTAACCTTGTTCCCTGCTGGAAGCCGTGTCCTGCCTGCCTTGTTCTTTGCCTATTGCTGAGGACCTCGGAACTGTGACCCCTACTATTCTGCCATCTCCAGCCCTGATCCCGGAAAAGTGACCATGATTATCCTGCCTTCTCCTGCTCTGACCTCGGACCCGAACCTCACTATTCTACTCTTCAAGATTCGGATTCTAGGTACGGGTCGGTCTCTACTCGCCACCTCTGCCTCGTAGGTCTATCTCCTCGACAGTACACAGCGACGTATGCGATCGTAAAAGGTTTTAATTAGACTCGAAGCATTGCAGTTTCATTCATGAATTGCCTTTCTGGATATGTCAAACCTCTTTTAAATCCACTAACCCTATCTGAAACTACTAATACCAGGTAACAACAATAATCCTATAAATCCAGTAGTAGTTCAATTCAATGAGTCTCTTAATTTCAGAGCACAAAAATGGGAAAATCAACATGGATCGACGAGTAATGGATCGTCAGTTTATCGGGGCTTACTGAATCGCTGTAGGCTTTTTTGGCGATAAGCTGGAGATAAAGGGCTTATCGCTGATTATAGCATGAGGCCCAAAGGGAGAGACATCACACAAGCAGTAAACTCTCAGGAATTCTTCTCAAATCAAAACTTATTCCCATGCTACAAATTCCATCCAGCGGAATCTATATTTAGCCCCCTTGCTAAAAACAGACCCGTTTAGCATGCAGGATAGGGCAGCACTTTGAAAGTGTAGGGGTTAAACTCCTTAGGCTGGGGCCATGGTGCCGCAGACCATGCGGACAGAGCAAACACAGACTGCCTGAAGGCAGTGTTCGCGTCCATGCGGTGTGCGGGCGCATCAGCTCAGAAGCAGGAAGGGGCGCACGTTGCGTGAGAAATCAGTTAAACTGATTTCTCAGTGAGACAGACAGGTCACGTGAGCGGTTCAACAAATGAGGACGAACCAGCTCCTTGACATCATTGGGAACACCCCAGGAACGCCCCCCACGGCGTGCCTAGCATGGCAAGGAAAAGCACCCACTTTCCCACAGCCTACCCTCGCCTCAGCGCGGGCGAAGGCACCATGGCCCAAGCCTTACACTTGGTCCTGCATGTTAGCTGGCTCTTAGCTAGGCTACAATGTTGCAGCTCCCAGGCACATGAGGTATGACTCAGAGCTAGGAAAGAGCTAGTAGGCCATGTGACAAGTGGGGTGACTGTTTGGTAACAGATAGTTTTGCCCAGAGACTGGGGGAGGAAAGGTTTCCCCCCCAGGGTATATAAGTTGGGGAACCGCCCTTTAGGATTAGGTGGTGTGCTCTGGGTCCTGAGTGAAGACAGGCCTGAGAAGTTAAGTAGGGCCGAGTTGTTCCAGAGTATAGGCCCCAAGGGATGCAAGCAAAGCAGGCAAGCATATCATCAGACAGGAGAATAAAGGACAAGAGAGTAGATGATCGATGCCAGCATGGCTCCTATAGATGTCAGACTCACTAGGTTGAGGTAAAATCAATTATTAAGCTACATAAAACAGAACAGAACATGACTAGAAGACCTCCTCCCACGCGTTTCGGGCAAGGTTGCCCTTTCTCAAGGCTTCTGTTCAGCTGGTCCTGGCTGATTTGGAGGGCGGCTCCTCCTTCCCAGTTTTGAAGCTCACTCCCTCCCACTTTTAAATGGTTAAAAGGTTTAAAAGCTCACACCATTTCACCTCAACACTCATGAGAACCTGCATACAGTTTGATTGCGACAAATCTAATACAGAGTGCTTTTCCTAGTAATATACAGGTTAATAAGAGCTTCAATCAGACTTAGAAATATGCAACTAATTTTGACAGATTTATTATAAATCATTCTTCCTGGTAATGTACAGGTTATTAAGAATTTATTTTAGTGTTAGGACCCTTGAGATGTGGTCTGCTTTGGAGGGGCTCAAGGGCTTACAACACTTTGGCCAAAGGGTTAAACTAAAAGACCATTTTATTCAAAAGATATCTTTATATGTGGCACTGTGTGCTCATTTGCATGTCATTTCCCAGAATCCCTTGCTGCAGTGGAAGTGCTCTGTGCTGGGTGATAATGGTGAAAGGTGGGGTTGCAGAACTGCCTAAGACATGCAAATGAGCATACAGTATATTTACATTTGCTATATATATATATAGATATATATATATATATATAGGCACTGTACAGTGTATCTGTGTTAATGGATGTAGCACTGAGCTCTGTCTGTGTTTCATGTTCTGCCTCTGGTTTTAAAGATATTTCAAAGAAGTAGGCTTTCTTCCTTAAAAACAACAATACAAACCGGCGCCTAAAGAGTCCAATTAGGAAAAAAGTACAGTCCAATGGTAATGAAGTGTCCAGAAGTAGAAGTCCAATCTTGCACTTCAACGCTCCACAGCAGGATGTTATATGGTGCATGTGAAGCAAAGAGAGAGAAAAAAGAAAAAAACCATCATAGTGCAACAATGCTACAATAAAAACACATAAGACAAACAGGACAAGACAAATACTAGACAAACACAAGCAAGGCTGACAAATAGTACAAGAGTTAAATTTAATACACAGAAAATAAAATGAACATGGCAGGTGATGGATCCGGTGTTAAAACCGGAATCCTACTTACAGGACGTCCGCAAAATACACGCAGAGGTATGGAGTGAGTAGTGCACGGCTACGGCATCAGATGAGTGCGTGGCATCCAGGAGTAGCTCCAAACACTGTCCTTTGCTCCGCAACCGGATGTGCGTCACCAGGGGTAGGTCTCAGGCTCTCCAAACGCTATCTGCCGCTCTGTGGCCGGAAATACGTCACCGGGGGCGGGTCGAACTACCGGAACCCCCTTCTCCTACTGCTGTACTGCGATCAAGCTCCTGTGAGTGCTCTGCCTTAGCCAATAATAACTCTAACAAACTGCCCAACACGTTTCGTGCAGGGGATGTAATGTACAGGTTATTAAGAATTTATTTTTGTGTTAGGACCCTTGAGATGTGGTCTGCCTTGGAGGGGCTCAAGGGCTTACAACACTTTGGCCAAAGGGTTAAACTAAAAGACCATTTTATTCAAAAGATATCTATATATATATATATATATATATATATATATATATATATATATATGCACTGTACAGTGTATCTGTGGTAATGGATGTAGCACTGAGCTCTGTCTGTGTTTCATGTTCTGTCTCTGGTTTTAAAGATATTTAAAAGAAGTAGGCTTTCCTCCTTGCTGACTGGCACCAGTGGAGTTGAAACCTTGCAGTGTTTGTAATAAATGTAAAATGTTCCAAGAGAAGCATGTACTGCTGGAATAAGAAGAAGAATTTCATCTATATATGATATGCATGACACTATTCTGCAGCCTGGAAGTTTTATTGTTGCAATTTAGATTTTATAATGTAATAAAGCAGTAATGTTTGAGCAACGATAAGGACCTTGATAATTCTGAATGTTCTTTACGATTAAACATTGTTAAAGTAATTGCTCAGTCAGTACAGCATGTGTCTATGTGAATGGGCAAAGTAATTAACTACTCCATTGAATTCAACTAAAATAATTCTGAAAACGTCTTGATAATTTTTTAGATTGATTTATTTTCATAATTAAAATACTTCTATACTATGTAATTAGACCAATAAAACATGGTAAACGGGCATATCTGTCTGGCATTTTATTTTCTTTCTTTTTCTTACCCTAGGTGAGAAGCAGGGGTGTCCTGACCTGAAGTACATTCATTTCAGCTCCAGAGACTCCCTGTTTCCCAGGATACTTGCCTCCGTAGGGGCTTCCGGTAGCAGCCAGAGCTGGACGAGGAATATGAATGTTTAAAGGTCCACGTCACACCAATAGCAAGTCGCAACTGGGCCTTTAAACAGGATTGAGATACCAGAAGCACCTTTAGAGGCATGTGTCCCGGGAGCAAGGGGTCCCTGGAGTTGAAATGAATGTGGTTCAGCTACAGAGCTCGCCTGTTTCCCACCGAGGGATAAAAACTTTATTTTTGAAAATGTTCCTTTAACTGGTTGACAGTCAGTCATTATTAAGTTAAATAATTGTTTGTATGAGCCCGAGTTATTTTTTGATAGCTCTGGCCTGTAAGTAATACATTGGGAGTCAAACTTACAATCATTACAATCAATACAGAAAAGCAATGCACACACACTGGATGCTTTATTATTAAATATAGATTAAGAAATAAACTATCAAGTAATAGTAGAATGTATTTCCTCTTCCTATTTGTGATTATACTTTTGTACTAATAACACCAATTTACCAAAATATACTACTAATAAAAGTATATTGCCAGTAAGAATAAATAAATCCAAGATAAAAAAAAAATCAGATGGAAAGGACAGTACATCGGTAAGTAGGGATGTAGGCAGGAATAGCAAGGTCAACTTAAGTCATCAGCGTGTGCTGTCGTTGATATTTTACAGTCAGTGACTGTGATCGTTATTTAACATTTCTTTGGGCAGTTTCCATTTCAGAGCCCACTCAACACATCCACTGTATAATGGTCCGTTACCATCCTTAGTACCAGATGTCCGTGTGTAATATATGTGACCTTCCAAAAGTATTGCATTCACTGCTGGTACCCCTGCAATTTCAGTATTTTCCCCCTGATGATGACTCTCAGTGTGCTCCTCTCTCTCTCACCACACTCTCCTCCTCAACAATTTTTACGGATGATGCCACCTTATGGGCTGCTGCTGACAATGTCTCACTGATTAAAGATCACTAAAAAATCCTTGTTGAGCATTATTTATTACAAAATATCAAATAAAAGGCCATAGGCAAAAAATTGATTTAGAAATGTTATGTTACCACACTTTAGAGAAATAATATGGTAACATGAGCACAGTAATTAAGAAATGTCCCATAAAATAATAAGGGAAACTGGCATGATTATGATTTTAGTAATGAAAATTGTTTGATCAGATCATACTGTAACACTCCACAGTAACTACCCTCCTAAAAGTTTGCAATAAGATCCAGTGCGGAATGGAACTTGGACAAGTCACTGGTGCAATATTCCTAGATTTTTCAAAAGCTTTTGAGACTGTTGATCATGCTATCTTGTTAAACAAACTTCAATGCTCTGGAATAGGGAAACATGCTTCAAACTGGTTTCATTCCTACCTATCAGGTAGATCAACATCTGTCTATCTTGGGTGCCAACTCCAACCCCTTGGATATCACCTGCGGTGGCTCTGTTCTGGGTCCCCTACTCTTCTCAGTCTTCATCAATGATCGTCATACAGCTTGTACGAGAGCTTCAATACAGATGTATGCGGATGATACAATCCTGTATGCGCACAGCTCTTGCCTCTCTGACCTTGAACACATACTTCAATCTGATTTTTTTTGAGACTTGAAAATTGGATTTCTCAAAACAAACTGTTTTAAAACACTAACAAGACTGTAACAATGGAATTTGGGCCCAAGGCTACATTTCTAAAGCTACGAATGACATAACTTCAGATCAGAACAGCTCTAATACCACCCTAGCCCCTGTTACAAGTTTAAAATATCTGGGCATATTGTTTGACTCCCATTTAACATTTGGGTTGCACATTGATACCCTGACATCCAAAACCTATGCCAAACTAAAAGTACTTTATAGGAACAAATCCTCCTTAAGACTGCTGGTCAGAACGCCTAGCACCGCAGATGCTAATGCCAATTCTAGACTAGGGGAATATAGTGTATGGTACAGCTCCCCAAACGCACCTTATCGAATTAGACACCCTCTACAATTCAATATGCCTCTTTGTCCTACAATGTAACTACAACACATATCACTGCGTACTGTTCAAAGAACTATATTGTCATCACTTGAGTCTAGGCGCAAAGTTCATCTTTCCTGTCTTGCCTTCAAATTCTTTCGGAGCAAGCTATCCGTCTATCTGAACAAGCTCCTCACCCCAACCACATGCAGCTCTTATCACCTGATATCTGACTCCAAACAATTGTTCACGGTCCCAAGTTTCAACAAAGTATCCGGCCGCACCTCCTCTTACCGTGCACCTCACAACTGGCACAATCTACCTGAGATTCTCAAAGATACCACCAGTCTAAGTTCTTTCAAAACTAAAGCTGTCTCACATTTGAATCTGCTCTGTAACTGTTACATACGTCTATAATATATATTATCTTTAACTCTGCATGCAATGTCTTGTATATAATGTATAACCCTGTTCACTTAATGTAACCATGCACTTGTAACCATGTATTTGTCATCATAACTCTGTGCCCAGGACATACTTGAAAACGTGAGGTAACTCTGAAAGTATTACTTCCTGGTAAAACATGTTATAAATAAAAAAATATATATTTAGATCAATGGAATGTAAATAGTTGGGTTATTTGTAATATAATTATATCATTAAATATTGATTCTATTTGCAGATCTTTACCACCATATATTTTAAAATAGATATTTTATTGTTTTCGTATTTGGATATTGGCCAAATTATTTGATTGGAATAGATATAACCTTATGTAACCATTCACAGAACATGTGTCAATAATCTTAAAAAGTGTATGTTTTTTATTATTCTTGGTTAGGTCCCTTTAATCACTTAATGTAATATTTAGCTATATGTATTTAGCATCAGAGAAATAAATAATAATAAACATCAACACACGTCATGATGCCACAAGGCATTCAACGTGCCTTCATTAGATCAGTAGCACATGGAAAGGTAGTGGATCGACCATTATCAAGTGACATGAAACCTTATAATGGACAATTATGGACAGAAAACCTGGTTCAAGAAAGCCCCTAACAAGTAAATGACTTTGTCAGAATTGATTTTTTTTTTTTTTGCAAAGGCAGAAATTAATCTAAAGCCAATGGTGTGAGTAGTTCGTTAATTGAAGCAAGGCAGATAGATTGTTCAAACATTTCTGATGTGGAGGCTCCCTTACAGAGCACAAGAGGAGCAGTGCAATTCTGGCTTAAGCCTCAATGATTCTTCAATGTATGAGAATGTACAGATATGTGAAGTGGTATTGGTCATTATGCTTCAGTTTTGAAGTAAAATACTGTGGTTTTATTCTTCTGGTATCAAGAAAATGAGCATATGGGATCTTCAAAGTGCATGTACAGCAACATTAATGTATATTTCCTAATGTTGGTATAATTAAATATATCACAACTTTGTCCTTGACCAATTCATCTAGTGCAGCCATTATTTTATAGTGGAATGCTTACTGTGTCTTAAACTCTTTAATGGTATTGTTGTATACTGCTTTGAAGGCCCCTTAAGCACAGAAGAATTGTATGCTGTACAAAATGATCAATTTGTGTGGTATTCATCTTTTTATGTGGGTGGTGTGGTTCTTTTCAGGTTTGGAACAAATAAATAACATACTGTGAAACATGTTGCAGGAAGTGTGCATTCAATCTATAGCATGCATATTAAAATATATTGTACTTGTCTGCCCTCTCCTGGCCCTCACATTCCAGTTACTCTATTTACCAATTCATAATACACAAATTAGTCACAAATTCAGCACAAACAACTATGCATAACTCATTTTTGTCAACTCAAATCGAGTTTACAAATGTTACATTATTTGAACCTACAGTACAGACAAGAATAGTTGAAATGGTATGCTGAGTGATTCAAATGGCACTCATTTATTAAACTTCACTCTGCAAATAAAAAAAATATATATATTTTAATTCACGTTGATTAAAATGATGTGACTTTTTGAAATGTACAGTATTAACATGAGTTTTGCACTGGTGCACAAGACAATGATAAATTTTATGCAATTCAAAATAGGGGATATTTTCAAAGTACTGTACAAGTGTGGTTATATTTTTGCCCCTTAGTTAATTGTCTAAAAAATGCAGTGAATAAAATACTGTGACTTAGAAGAAACCTTTGTATGCAACAAGTCCAGATTCCCTCTTTCTCACCCATACTATGTGTATTCAAACTATTCAATAGTAACAATTGCAAAAATGACTTTCAATTTTATGTATAATCTTAATTACCCAGATTTATTGAGGGGCCCAGGCACTTTTTCTTGTGCTATCTCTTTAAAAAGAATAGTACTGATTTTGGCCGGTACAGTTCCATTTTGGGGAAAGCTGTACCGGCCTCCAAGCAGTGTACCTGTTTGTACCAGTTTCCCCCGCTGCGGCATGGCACACTCGCTACCCTGCCAATCAGAATCTTCGGTGATGCTGTTAGACTGTCCTCGTGGCACCACTATATGGCCAGCCTGTAAGCATCACCATAGATTTGAATTGGCCCTTTGTCACATTGAGGTAGTACTGATTATGCCATGCAGCAGCAGCAGGAAAGTCTGCTGGGAACCCCAGGACTGCTTCCCATGCTGCAGGGGTGATGACTCTGCTATGCACCGCAGCCCATACCCTCTGCCACTTCCTTTCACAGCACTACAGCCTTGGACTCAGGGTAAGGGTAAGAGGCTGGTTTCTATTATTTATTTACACATGTCTTAGGCCGGGGTCCCGCTGCTTCCGACGGCGCATGCGGCCGCATGCGCGTCACTCACCGGACATGAGCTCCTCCCGAGCCGGCCACAGTCCCCCCTCCCTGCAAGGCTCGCTGCGCACTGCAACGCGTCAGCCAGCAGGGGATACACGAGGATCGTGGTCCCAAGCGGCGACACGTCACGTGGTGCGGCAGGGAGCCAATGAGGGGGCAAGGGGGAGGAGGGAAGCTGTCTAGAGCTCCGGTGCCCGTTTCAGGCTGCGAGTGCTGGGGAGTTTGTGGCCAGCAGCAGATGATGGGATATGGGTGGGGGGGGTTGCTCCACTAACTCTTCCCCTACCACAGACCTGTAAACCGTTGCTCCAGTCCATTATCCTATTGTTATACATTAACCCTTCCCCAGCCAGACACCTGCAGAGGGGTGCTCCATTAACCCTTCCCCGCGCCCCCCCCTTCCCCCACGAAAACCGTCTCACCCAGTGCTGGGCTGCTGTCCCCCCCACACACCCCAGTGCTCAGTACCCATGGGGGACGGATGGACCGACGGTGGAGGGGGGGAAGGAGGGGACAGCACGGAGAGCCCTCTGCTCGAACCATGCCTTCCCCCCGCTCATATAGCAGTCAAGTGCCTATCTACGCGCCGCCTGTCTGCAGTGCGGGCACGTGATCTGAGGCAGCGGGGCCTTAGCCTTAGGGATGGGTGGGGGGGTTATGAGGTGATGAGGGTCTATATAAGGGGTGATGGGTTCTGGATAAGCGTGATGGGGATCTATATAAGGGGTGATGGAAATCTATTAGGGGTGTTGAGGTCTATATGAGGGGTATTGAAGATCTATATGAGATATATTGGGGCTCTATATGGGGGGTGATTTGGTCTATGAGGGATAAAGGGGGTTGATATTAGAGATTTTGGGAGTTTACATGAGGGGTGTTGGGGGCACAATATCCATATGTTTAGTATGTGACCATATGCATTGCTGTGTCCAACAAAGTTAAAGTTTTTATTTCAACAATACTAATACATGGTGCTATGAATAAAATAATATATATATATATATATATATATATATATATATATATATACTTTACTGTATATTGTTTATGTACATTCTTAACTGGGTGGAAAGCATTGAAATGCAGGCCCCTCAGCAACAAAGTGGGTTAATAGCTAATGTTCTCCAACATAAAATCAACGACTCTGGACCCCCCGATGAGAACATGAGAGAAAAGGCACAGAACGGAAACTTAATTCCATACTAAACAAGAAAATTAAACTTTGAACAGCAGCTAAATAATTCCTCTGATGGCAAATGAATAGTTGCATGTGTAATTTGGAATGCAGACTCCCTGCTGGAATAATGCCTCTTAACCATTCTGGTTTTGCCACACATCTGCAATTCTCTTCTCTTTGGACTAACATGAAGGTGATGACTTGAGCCCAATGAGTCATTTATTAGTCCCAGATGATCATATTTTAATGGTCCATCTTTTTGTGTCTCCAAATATTGCAATAAATGCTTCCCTGAAGCTCTGAGCTTATTTCCAAAGTTATAGGGAGGGAGTTATGCAAACTAGTATTAATAACAAAACACTAGATGTGCCATCTGTTTTCCATGAATACTTTTATTCCAAAAAGTAAGCTTTTAAAGATGGGTGATCATTTGGTCTCTGGGTTGTTTTATGAACTCGTGATGCCGCTGAGATGCCAAATATTACAAAAGGACAGAGTTTCACAGGCCATTGATCTGTTCCACAAAGTTTTGTAACAGAAACCTTGTCTGATGGGACATGGGATTGAGAACAGCATTCTCCCTTTGAATAAACCAGCAAAAGGTTATTGACACATCTTACATCGTCTATTGCAACAAGACCTGAGATCATTTACTATGTAGCAATTGAATAATATAATTGAACTTCCTGGGTATAAGACTCTTGTCCTTGGTCACAATTGAGGGATTGCACCCTTTCTTTATAATGCCCTATCAAAGCACTAGCATTTTAACAACTTGAAACATTTTAGGGACCAGCACTATCACTTTCTATCAATCGCATTAGCAATTCTTCTTGCATTTTTCTTAAAAATCCAGTTTCAAGCAATTTGGTACTAAAACTGTGCCTTCTCTCAATACTACATAATCATATAAAAAGACTTAAAGTGAAGATTTAGGCATGAGCTTCTCTAGGCTAAGAAGAAACCTTTGCATATAAAGACAGTCAATATAGAAGACTCAATAGAAACAGAATCGACCAACTTTATACTGTATAGCGCATTCTGAAGTTGTTATTGCAAAAGGTGCCTGCAAAAGCATTGAGGCTAAAAAATCCGTTTGAAAATACTGGGAAATATTTTCTGGTATTGGAATGAACCTACATGTCCATTACTGTTAGCTAGAGTAGTAGATTGTTAACTCTTGGAATCTATTGGGCTATAAGGGGTTAAACCCTTTCCTTATGGTAGTTGTTTGAGGGATATGCATAAGAACACGAACGGGAACCTTCAAAGTAGGGGTTATAAATAAGGGTGCTGAGCTTGAGCTAAATTAAATCTAAGTTGAGTTCAGAGTTCTAATTTCTTAGTTATTTTAGATCCAGGTTTTAATTGCAGTAAACCACGTAGGGCTACAATAGCAGATGGGTGGAGCTGCATTCCTGCTCCTGGACTTAACAGCTGGAGGAGAGAGCAAGTTAGAGTAGGTTCTCAAGATTTGTCTAAGCGGAGGTTGAAGGATGAGCTCCTGGCTACATTGCTATACTTCCTTCTGAAGGATGAGCTTCTGGCTACATTGCTATACTTCCTTCTGAAGGATGAGCTTCTTGCTACATTGCTAGACTTCGTTCTAAACTGAGACCTTCCAGAGACCGGGCACTGTTCCTAGGCACCTGTTCCTATACGAGCCCACTCCATGCTGTATCCAGTACCCTCTAAGTGAAATGTCCCTGGTACAGCAGTCCAGTGGATTTGTTCCTGTAATTAATTTCTAAATAAAGGATCCCTGTTTTACCATTAAAGTGTCTGTGTCCCTGAAAATACAAGTAGCTAAGAGGAAAGCTTTGTTAAAGTATCCTTTCATGGTGCAGAAACAATGCAAGGAAAATATGCCAAAGTGAATAAATAAAGGATTTTCAATCTTACAAAACCTTTCAAAAATTTAGCTGATGAAATTAATATTCCCATTATACCTAGAACTTTGGGATCAACAGATGATTTTAATCACTGTTTGGTACTATATATTTTCTTTAACTGTGCACGCAATGTCTTGTATATAATGTATACCCTGTTCACTTATGTAACTATATTTGTAACCATGTATTATTTGTTTTACTCTGTGCCCAGGACATACTTGAAAACGAGAGGTAACTCTCAATGTATTACTTCCTGGTAAAATATTTTATAAATAAATAAATAAAATAAATCTAGTGATACAAAAAATAGCTTCACTAGGGTGGTTCAAATGGTTTAATAAATAGTACCACAATTACATACTACTAACACTAGTATTGCTATTCAGCTAAGTATAGCATCTAATTTAGGTAATAGATATACTTGAATACCATATGGATGGACAGAATGGGGAATTATTGTTATTCTGCATTGGGTTGCCATGTTTAAACAAGGATAACTAAAATCCCAGTCCACATTCCCCCCAATTATACCTAGAACCTTAGATATAATTAAGATTAAGGTATAAGTAAGATCTAATCACAATTAGATACCGACTACACCATTGTTGTTCTAGTGCTACTTAGCATAGTATAGCATACAATTTAGGTATAAGGTATACTGTACTTGAATACCACATGGGTGGACCTAATAGGGAACTATTGTTATCCTACATTGTTTATGTTAATTAATTAATTCGCCAATTGGCTATAGATTTTGTTTAACCAATCTGGTATATATCTTTTATATTATTATCAATTAAAAGGATTTGAATTTTCACTCATTTTACACTACGACACATTGAGTGCATTCAACAGGGAACCTTTTCTCTTTGTATGCATTATATTCCTTTTTCTTATTGAACCGTGTCCATATTTATTTATCTACTAATCTAAGCTGAAGCGAGAGCCTTGTCCCATCTTTTCCCTTTTCCCCAACCGAGTAACATAAGATAGCAAATATACAGTACAGTATAATAGGAATAGTACACTAGGAGGGAGGGCACAAAATGAAGATTATTATGGCATAATAGAAGAATCAAGTGTGGTAGTTCTAGATAATTTCTAAAAGCTCATGCACTTGGGTCACAAAATCCCCAGGTGGAGTAACCAATCAAAGGTACATTACAATCAACCACCACACAGGACATTACAATCAACCACCACACAGGGTATTACAATCAACCACCACACAGGAAAGGGAAACCTGTGCAATCCCCCGCATCAGACCTTAGTTAATCCAGCATTTTTATGGGCCCTATTTATTTATGGTTAGGGCAAATTAAATAAGACCCTATGTGGGGCTAAATGATACAATGAAGCATAGGTGAAGTCAAGTAGGATTGTTGCGATGAGAAAGACTTTCAGGTAATCTAGAAATATAATAAAGTGAAAAAGGTCAGCACAGGTTTTTAATAAGTTAATACAGTTTTCCAAAGACAAAGTAACAATTACTATTATGTTGTATAAGAAAAGAATGAATATTACTATTAAGAAACAGTCCAAATACGGTATATTCTTACTTCTTGTACTCTGGTTATTAAAAACTACGATTTAATTGTCTGGCAGATAGTTCATTGTACCCAGTTCATTTTAAAATGTAACTTATGTTTATTAAATGTACAAAGGTGAACATTTTACAACATACATCAAGAATATTTTTCATCAATTGGCTCTCTAGATGGCAGCATACACTTACAGGACCGGAACAAAACAGCATTGATACATTTGTTCCACTGAAAAAAGATCCATAAACAGAAAATTCACTATTCACAGGATTGGAATTGTTTCTTATAAGCTTTACAGGATACAGGGTCATATTGTATCAGCCAGCTCTGATTTCAAAAGAAGAACTCATGTCGATGGAGGAATACACATTAAAACCGTGCAGACTGGTAACTAGTGGCTCGGGCATCATTTCAGGCTGGAAGGTGCAAATCATAGACATTCATCTGAGTGCTTAATATATGGTTATGTACACTGCAGTCTGAGAGCAGATATTCTTAGACGTGTGTGGCCTTCATAGTTACTACATACAGTAGCTACTACACATCTGGTAAGCACAGTAAATGGTCAATACCACTTTCCAATAAGGCAGAAGGCTTATCACCCCATTAGGCTCTCATTGCAAGGATATCTTTCTGTTATAAGGTACATTGTACAAATAGGTCGTGCATGCAACCACATTAAGCAATGTTAGTATTTGAATTAACACATAGCATTCACAAATGTTTCAAGTTCTCTACCATTTTAACATCTTTGTTATAACAAGATATTTGACCTTGAAGCCTGTGAGGAAGCTCTATTCCTCCTCCCTCCCCCCAACCCCCTGTGAATACACCAACATAATGATACACATATATATATCACTGTGAGGAATCCGTTCCTGGGTTTGGCAGGAGCTCACTCTTGCAGACCTGGTGAACTCTCAAACAAACCTCCCCTTGGAATTGCTAGCACTATCACCTGTGCTTGCAATCACTACAGCTCTGTCTCTCTGCTCTGGCATTGGAAGAATTCCCACACACCCCTGTCTTGGGATTGGCTATCTGCCCTTCTTATACTGGCCTCTCCCTCTGACTCATTGCTGAGCATAATTCAAGTTTCACTTGGATGTAAAAGTGTTTGCCACAAACACTCCTGCCTTAGCCTTGTTCCTGAGACCTGCTGCAGAGGTCTGTTCCTGTGCTGAAGCACTGGATACCCAGTGCTACTCTTGCCTTGTTCCTGAGGCCTGCTGCATTCCCTCCTGGCAGGGTCTGCTCCTGTGCTGAAGTGCTGGATCCCCAGTGCTAGTCTTGCCTTGTTCCTGAGACCTGTTGCATTCATCCCACGCAGAGATCTGCTTCCTGGTACCTGTGCTGAAGTGCTGGATTCCCTGTTCCTGAGACCTCCTGCATTCACCCCAGGCGAGGTCTACTTCCTGGTACCTGTGCTGAAGTGCTGGGTCCCCAGCACCAGCCTTGCCTTGTTCCTGTGACTTGCATTCTCCCTTTGCAGAGACCTTATCATGGGCCGCTCCCACTCCTCGCGCAGAGGCCATTCCTGCGCTTCAGCTGCTACGCTGAAGCGGTGTGTACCTGACTCCCTGCCGAACTCCAGTCTGGACATCGATTAATCTGACGTCTCCAACTCTGACCTGGCTCACCCTTGGATTTCCCTGCCTTCTCCAACCCTGAACCGGCTACGAATGACTACGAACTGCACAATCGAGAACCGACTTCGTGGTCTAAGGTCGGTGTATTCACATCCCCACCTCAGCCTCGCGGTCCGGTCCCGGTTTGTGGCGAGCACGCCCGTAACAAACACACAACAAAGGCCCGGAGGTACAAATGCTGCCGCTTTTATTATAAACAGATAACGTAACCTGAGAAGTGCCAACCCTGCCAGAGTGCTCAACCACCGGATATAAGCCAATAGTTCCCAAAACAATGGCTGCAAAACCCAATAAGCTGGGCCCTCAAAGGCCCAGCCGTTTAGAGGAGAATGTGCCCCAGGAACGGAAGCACAATGGGCCCTGCCCAGTCACCACTCACAGCCACCCCAGTGCTTTTCCGCACCATGGAACCCCATCTGGCAAGGTTAAATCACACATACTCCCCAACAGCCACATGACAGAAGTAACAACATGCCCCAAAATGCCCACCTCAAAACATAAACAGACATTAAGTATTTTCTTCTTGTTTTTTCTTTCTTTTTATATATACATATACTGTACAAGCATCAACAATATAACAGTGTAACAGTATAACCTCGTAGCAAAGGGACGGGTGGGCGTGACTTTCCTGGCAGGGCACGGACTGACTTCTAGCACAACAGAAGGGAATAGGTTCTGGGGAGCCAAGCCTTGTCAGTCATGGGCCCTGTCGCTTATGGGGCTCAAGACTACTTTTCTTTGCTTTTACATTGGGGATCGAAAATCTCACTTCAAACAATGTATATTGCAGAATATATAACACATTGTTATGATAGGGATAAAGTAGATATGGGAAAACAGTCCAAATCCAGTTCCCGGAATTCCATGGATTGTTTAGACAAAATCCATCGCCACCTCCACACCACCACTACCACTATCCATCTGAGGCTTGGGTATTAAAAAACTGAGCGGATTAAGTTAAATTCGTAATTGACTAACCAACCTAATGACTGAAATGGTGTATGACCCAACAGGACTAGAACCCACACCCACTGCTTTTCAAAGCCATAGCTCTAGCAGTGTGAGCTAAACTCATGATGAACTACCTGATTACTACATATGTAGCTAATCTAGCTATTAGCATATCTCAGGTGTGCTCCACAAGGAACATTAAACTGTCAAGTAAGTATACTTTCTTTGGACAGAGATACTTTAGAACAAAGAATAAAAAGTCGTTTGGCACATTAAAAGCGATATTAACAGGGGAAAAAGAGGGGGGAAAAATGCAATTGTGGAAGCACTATACACTTTACCTAGCCCACTGGATGAGAACCGCTCAAAAACATACATTAAAATTAAAGTAGAGCAGCACAAACTGACTTAACGGGGGCACCACATGAGGGGACTTAGCAAAGAAGGAGTTTAGAGCAGCCCTTAAAGAAATGCAACAATGGCACATCCTTGAAAAGCTGTAGATCTAAATTGAAGTCTGGCTTCCACAACCACGTAGTCCTGCCATTATAATTCATATAGATGCATACAAAATTTCTCCCAAATCCTCAGATTCTCTATAGGATGTTTACCCAGGTTTATAAAGTAACAGGGCCTGTGCACATTAATCATAGCCATTGACACTTGTCTTGGGAAAGCCCTCTCCTTGGACAATACATTTGCGCAGACATCGCCACATCTTTGTCCTATGAAAAAGAAATTATCTAATTAATAAACCATCCAGTCTAAGTCCATCTCTGTCTATACTACCCATTCCATGAATTACTGTAGCTGAAAAATTCAAAATAGGAACGGAATGGCCCACCGGGAGACAATGGTCAGACAATGGTCAGCCAGCGTTACCTTCAAATTGAAAGCCTTCAAGATAGAAGGATTCTATGTCTATTTTCACCACAATGCCGTACCAAAGATATTGCGTCGTCAAATTAAGCAAATCAAACCATGGATGCCATTTTTCTCTGAGAGCCTCCACCTGTTTAAGTCTTTCAAAACTTTGGCTATTTAATCATTTAAATATGTGTGTAACTGTAAAATATAATGTTTACAAAATAATATTCTGTACCCAGGACATACTCGATAACGAGAGGTAACTTTCTATACACCCTGTATTGTGTTCCCAGTCACATATCTTATAAATAAATGATAAATATATAAGACCATCCTTTTGAATGCAAGTTGTGTGATTCAGGCTATACTATTAATATTTTGACATTTACTGCACTAATGTTTTCATTTTAGATAAAAATGTGAATGTTTTACCTGTTTACACTGTAATCAGATTCTATAACTAACACATATCTAAATATACATATTCACTGGTAACCCAATGATCTGCAATATTCATAGTCATACCTTTAAACAACGATATGGTTCAAGATTTGTATCTAATTCTTTTGTGTTCATACTGTAGTTTTAGTAGAATTCAATACATTTTTGAAGCACACCAATGTTTTTAGTTTGTAACCTAATGATAAAGCAGAAATTGTATGAAAGAGAAATTCCATCATTGGTCATTTCTTAAAATGTATTCAATTACTGAGACAAACAACTTGTTAAAAACATACCTTTTTGTAATGTATGCAGTATAAATTCTATGCTACTAAATGCCTTTAATTCAAATCAAGACACTGGTCAATGTAGACATAATAAAAAGTTAGTTTAATGGTGATATCAATAAACAAAGTATTTATTACTAAACTGGAAACTTGTATATAAACAATATTTCCATATTAATACTAGACTTAAATTACTGTTATCTTACCTTTAAAATAGATGTTGATGTTGACTTGGACTCTAATAAAGAAGTTAATTTAGATTTTTAAATTCAACATGGGTGAAATTTGTCAAAAAGTATCACTAGAAAGTCTGTAGAAAAAACCTTTGTGTATTTAAAAAACTATGGAACAAAATTTGATCAACACAATGAACAGCATAAAATCCAGATCAACAACAGAACAGTTGTATCTACATTTTATATTTCTTCCCAAAGATCTGATTAATTACAGTACGTCGCATGCTAAACAGGTCAGAGGCATTATTAAATATGTAAACCTAACTCAATGTCATAAAAGTTAAAATGTATGATATCTCTGTAATTTTATGGCCTGGCTATTGCTCTCTGTTCCATACTTTGAGTTAGATGCCAGTGGGAAAGACTGGACATAAACCAACACAATCTAAGGATTTACAACTTTTTATTGCCTCTTGTACAATTTAAATAGGAGTGAGTGAAGCCTACAGTTAAACACTTCAGTTGATTGATCGGTCTTCATAGGGTTTTTATTTAACAGATTTTTTTAAAGGATAATTTTCACTGATGTTCGACATGGAACTACACACTTTAACAATGCAGTCTTATCAAAATGAGTCCTGCTCAGTAAATGCCACATTCTGTAATGGCACTTCTTGTTTGTTGCCTCCTGACAATTTCAATGCCATATTGAATACAGTATTAAGTACTGTGATTACAGTTATGTTGGCGTTGGTCATGTTTGCCATGGGCTGCACAGTGGAGATACAGAAATTTTGGGGTCACATAAAACGTCCTTGGGGCATAGCCGTAGGCTTTCTTTGTCAGTTTGGAATAATGCCCCTCACAGGCTTTATATTAGCTATTGCATTTAAAATACATCCAATTCAAGCTATAGTAGTGCTCATCATGGGCTGTTGTCCAGGAGGAACTGGCTCCAACATCTTGGCATACTGGGTAGATGGAGACATGGACTTAAGGTAAGAGGACCTCAGCATATTATTTCAATGAATTAACATATTACTTTGATAACTGTATTCAATGTGACAAAATATTCTACAAACACTTTTTCATCTTCCCTCCTATCTCAAGGAAGTCTTACAGCAGAAATATTACATACCCCCTTTTTATTCTTCTTTATTTTCTTATGGTTATACATAAAGCATGTGACAATGTATAATTCTATATTCTAACCTAAATTCAGCAGCAACAATGTATCCTAATATTACTAAGGTAACATTGACGGTTTAACTTTGCAGCTCTTGCACTGCTGTGGAAGTGTGTTAAAACCTGCTACAGAAACCAAATGATGCTCAGTATATTAAAACTCGTTAAAAATGGCATCTCAATTTAGAATCCATTTAGATAACATTTTTTTCATTAGAAGGCATGATATATTTAACATTTATGAACAAAATGAGAACTTTTATTGAGAATTAGAATGACTTATATTGTTGAATTGGAGCTTTTCATATCATACCACGTTATTGTACCCCAGTCTTTATGTAAGTAACTTAATTATTTTTTTTATATATATGTATATGTTTGTCTGAAAGCTGATACTTGTGGTTAAGTAGCAAAGGGTTGATGTATCGTTAAAAAAAGTGTACATAAAAGTTTGTTTTAATGCATTGCTCCATTTTCTGTTAGCGTTTATATCAAATGTTTGAAACTGTTTCTTATATTTCACAAAAATTGCTAGCCAAAAATATTTACGCCTGCCAGATTTCTTTGATGGAAATACAAGATTAAAACGTGACGCATAGGGATGAAGAGCTCATAAATTTCATTATAATCTGTGCGTCATGTAACTCCTATAAACAAAGTATAAAAATATTATAAAAGTCCATAAATCCTGTAGTTGCTGAGTTCAAAAGATAGGGCTTCCCATTTTTCATGCACCCTCTTAGAGATTGAAATCATAAAAAAAAATTGAAACGGGTAAGCGCATACAGGGTTATTATGTAAATACAAAATTTTAAAAAACAATATATAGTATCCAGATCATAACGATGTACTGTACAGTAACCACAGTGTAATAGCAGAGTTAGAAGGTTTAGATGTGGTTTAAAAGTGATTTTGGGCAGCATATTCTGTGTGGAGTACTGTATGTCCTGGCCAGGTAACACAGGCTTTCCCTTCATACACGTTCCTCAATCTCCACATCACTCCACATCCGTATACTTCCACCTTTACATCTTCCAGTGCCGTCACAACGGGATGATGAGGAGAAGCCACCTCCCTACGCGTTTCTCAATACATATGCCTATTCTATGATAAATTGATAAATTGGTTGATACAAAATGAGTTGCCAGCTGCACATGTGTATTTGGCATTATGATTCAATAACAATTTAAACTAAAAGCATAGCTTGGAATATATATTGAATATATATAAAATATATGTCATAGTGATCACAGATAAAAGTGTCAATCAGCAATGTGCATTTTTTATACTCTGACAGAAGGGCAAACATACATTCCACTGCTTTCCATTCAAGTCTTAAATGTACTGTAGAAAATGTTCATACAACGATAACTGACTTTATGCCGTTCAAACCATCATCTTATGTATACATCATCCCAATTGAAGCTTTGCTTCAAAAAGAGGCAAACTGAACCATTTTGACTGTGCATTACTTGCAACAATGTAGTATCAATGTACTTGCCTAAGGCTGGGGCCATTGTGCCTTCGACTGCGCAGAGGCTGGGATGTGACCCGCGTGAAGCGGATGCTTTCCTTGGCCATGGTGGACGGGCCGTGGGGGGCGTGCCTAGGTGCGTCACGGAGCTCCGCACATGTGACCAACTGATTTCTTGCTCAGCGTGCGCACTCTCCAACTTCAGCGCGCATGTGTCCGCATGTCGCTGGTCGCGATCACTGCCTTAAGGCTGTCTGATCGCTCAGCGTGTGGACGCCACTGCACAGTCTGCGACACCATGGCCCCAGCCTAGGGTAGCAACTTTGGGAGGGGTTTTGTAGCAGTTAGGAGAGAGGTTGTTCAGAGCAATAGTATAATGAGATGTATTCAAGTTTACATCATTATAATGGAGCAGAGTTTAAATAAAGTAATCTGTAAAGTACATTTTAATCTGCCTGGTCTGAGGCGGCACTAACCTTTTTTGCTCAGCATCAGATGTAAGAAGCTCAAAAAGCAGGTACTATACATATGGAGCAGGAGAAAAGTGACACAAGTAAAAACTTGCTCTTTCAAGATGGAGCAAATTTCTTTGTTAGATACATATTCCTTGCAGTTTTTAAATGAGCGATTATGGTCTTGATAGCCATCATATGATGGTCCTCATTTAAAAAAAAAAAAAATTCAAAAGTTCTCAAATACTTATTCTACCAATAAAAAAAACCCTACCATGTTGATGTATTTTAAGTTATCAAAAACTGTAAGCACGTCTAACTAGCTAAGGGAGAAATTTGTAAAATCCTAAATGCTCTTAAATAAAATGTATTACTATCTGTGAGCGTTTCTGATATGACTTATCTTCGTTACCCATGGAGACTATGATGGCAGATACAGTACAATAGATTTGTTCAAAAAGATGTTGGGCATCTTTTGAGAAAGGAAAGGTATACAGGGATATACCAAATAAGTAAACATGGGAAGGATGTTGATCCAGGGATTCATCCGATTGACAATTCTTGGAGTCAGGAAAGAATTTATTTTTCCCCTTATGAGATATCATTGGATGATATTTCACTGGGGTTTTTGTTTTCATCCCTCTGGATCAATATACTGTAAGTACGGATATAGGATAAAGTATCTGTTATCAAAATTTTGCATACTGTAGGTTGAACTTGGACGGATGGCTTTTTTTCAACCTCATCTACTATGTAACTATATAACTATGTAACTACTATGTAAAACCTCTTGCTCCTACTATAATCCCTACGCTCACACACATTTTTAACTCCTCCCCCTACTATGGTACCTTTCCCTCTTCCTTCAAACATGCAACAGTTATACCATTACTCAAAAAAAGCGAGCTTGACCCTACCTGTCTTTTTAACTATCAACCTGTCTCCCTCCTGCCTTTTGCCTCTAAACTCCTTGAACATCTTGTGTTCTCTCGCTTGCTCCATTTTCTCAACACCTATTCTCTCCTAGACCCTCTACAATCTGGGTTCCGCACTGCTCACTCCACTGAAACAGCCCCCAGTAAAATAACTAATGACCTCCATGTTGCGAAAGACAGATGTCATTACACTATGCACATATTACTCGACCTCTCTGCAGCATTTGATACTGTGGACCACCCTCTTCTCCTTCACATTCTCCATACTATTGGCATTCGTAACAAAGCTCTATCCTGGATCTCCTCTTACCTCTCCCATCGTACGTTCAGTGTCACTTTTGCAAACACATCCTCTATCGATCTCTCTATTGGTGTACCCCAGGACTCTGTCCTGGGACCCCTTCTCTTTTCTCTTTACACACTCTCTCTGGTGACCTAATCATATCTCCTGAAGTTCAAATATCATCTCTATGCTGATGACACACAATTTTACTTTTCTACCCCGGACCTTACACCTGCTGCACAGACTAAAGTTTCTGAATGTCTCTCTGCTATATCATCCTGGATGGCCCTCTGCCGACTTAAAATTAACATGGAAAAACAGAGCTCCTCATACTTCTTCCAAAACCTGGCCCTATTTTCTCCTTCCACATTACTGTTGGAAGTACTATCATTAACCCAGTATACCAAGCACGCTTTCTAGGGGTCACACTCAACTCCTCTCTCACATTCTTTTCTCACATTCAAAAGGTAGAAAAAAACTGTCGTTTTTTCCTCCGCAATACTACCAAGATACGCCCTTTCCTCTGTTGCTCGACTGCAAAAAAACTCTGACACAGACCCTCATTCTCTCCCGTCTCGACTACTGTAACCTCCTGCTGTCTGGCCTTCCTGCCTCTCACCTGTCTCCCCTACAATCTATCCTAAATGCTGCTGCCAGAATCACTCTACTCTTTCCGAAATCTGTCTCAGCGTCTCCCCTGCTGAAATCCCTGTCCTGGCTTCCAATCAAATCCCGTATCACACACTCAATTCTCCTCACTTTTAAAGCTTTACACTCTTCTGCTCTTCCTTACATCTCAGCCCTAATTTCTCACTATACACCATCCTGACTCTTCTGTTCTTCTCAAGGATGTCTTCTCTCTACCCCTTTTGCATCTAAAGCCCCCTCGCACATTAAATCCTTCTCACTGACTGCCCCACACCTCTGGAATGCCCTTCCCCTCTCTATCCACCTTTAAGACCCACCTTAAAACACACCTGCTTAAGGAAGCATATGAGTAGCTCCATGGCTGATAATTAACATCTCAGACATTAACCTTGGCCCCCTGCAGACGCACTTACCAGAACGCCCTCCTACTGTCTCTGTACGTTCTTCCTACCAACAAATTAGATTGTAAACTCTTTAGAGCAGGGACTCCTCTTCCTCAATGTTTGTTTTATGTCTGAAGCACTTCTCCCCTTTGTGTTATTTGTATTATTTATATGATTGTCAAGTATATTACTGCTGTGAAGCGCTATGTACATTAATGGCGCAATATAAATAAAGACATACATACAACAATAGTACAACTCTGTCATTCTATACATGAACTTTTTTTAAGCTTATGGACAAAACTTTCCACAAAATAAATATAACATAAACATAAGTACAACCAATTCCATTATGTCAAGTGTAGGTGTTGCTCATATGTGGAATTGGAATTTTGGAAATTGGAACATGGCATCAGAAGATTATGTATATATGTATATATAACTTTATTTATGTAGCACCATTTATGTACTGTACATAGTGCTTCACAGCAGTAATACACGTGACATAATAATATAACACATTGTGGGAATAAGCGCTTCAGACATAAAAGTAACATTAGGAAAAGGCGTCCCTGCCCCCAAAGTGTTTACAATCTAAGCTTAGATTAGTGCAGTTTTTGCTAAATAATACATTTACTGTGCTGTATAATAGAATGAAATAAGAGGCGCAAATCCTTTCAGGTGAATTCTTAAATGTGATCTGGCAGAGTAGTATGGATTGGAGAAGTTTCCGGTGAGAACCCTTAGGTTGGCAGAGTTGCTATTCCAGCACCCACTGCATACAGTACAACTCTGCCAGATCACATTTCAAAATTCACCTGAAAGGATTTGCGCCTCTTTTTTCGTTCTATTATAACTACACAAATGGGGGAGAAAACTGTGGACTGAGAGCGGCATTCCCGACAGGATATGTATTTAATGTATTTATTATAATTTGTTAATTGGGTGTATTTTCTGCGCTTTTTGTTTTTAACATTTACTGTATAATGCATTTTCTACTGAATGTTATGTGCCCTCAGCCATATGTAAACATATTAAATTACATGAATTCTCCGTTCATTTAGACTTTGGAAAAATATGAGGTTTGTAGGACCATCTATTTTTTGCTAAACTGTAAACATGTCTTTGAAACATACAATATAAATATAATATATTATAAGTAGCCTTGTATGTTGCTCTGCTTTCTGGCTGTTACCTTACACTTTTTTATTGTAGTGCATGTTGATTTATTTTGCAGTATAAGCATGACAACTTGTTCCACACTGCTTGCAATGGGTATGATGCCTCTGTGTCTCTTTGTTTACACCAAAGTATGGGTTGATTCCAATTCCATCATAATTCCTTATGACAGCATTGGTAAGTTGCCTATTTGGTCACTATTTCCTTCCCAGTATCAGCAAAATAGAAGGGTCACTCTCAGACCTACCCATACATGGCTCAGCTGAGTGCATGTAATAATGCAAAACATAGGGGCCCATGGGCTAGATTCCCTAAGCCTAAGGGTTGATATTGCTGCATTAAAAATTGCCATTAAAAAAGTGGATTGCGTTGATAAATATTAAACCTACCTCGTATTAACTAAGAATTATTTATAAATGGGTTATGATATTCATTTTTATTTGCATACCTTTAAAAGTTTGTTACATTTCCAATTGCCACTATCGCAGTTTATTGATTAACCCCTGATGTGTGCTGTCACATGAACACACCTGCAAAATAGCAATAAGTTATTGTATCAATGCAATTATTGGACTCTCGGCTTATTAATAGATCAGCTTATGAATGATGCTGTATTCGTCTGGAAAGTTGCAGGGTTGAAGCTTTGTGTCCCATATTGATCAAAACAAGCATTGTGGCCATGGCAAATGTGTTCAGTATGTTGGCTATCTACTTTACTTTTCATGGCATTTTGTAGTCAAGGAATGGATTATGTACATTTTTGGGGGGGAAATAACTTTAATTATAAACACAATGATCTTTTATTTGTGCAGGAACTATTCTCAATTTCAGTGCATATATAAACTATAAAATCTATAGAAGTGCAGTACTGTATATGTCCAATATGTTCCCTTTTCCATTGCAAATAAAAAATAATAATTTGTTCAAACTAAAAGATGCTAGAAATATTTTTACATTTCTTTCAGGTATTTCTTTGGTTACCCTCATAGTTCCAGTCGGGTTTGGTATATTTGTTAACTATAAGTGGCCAAAGCAAGCTAAGAAAATTCTCAAGGTAAGAAAGTATTTATTTCCCAATAACTTCATTTAAGAAAATATTAATCCATTCCACTAAAAGTTACATTATGTGTAGTAAAGTTTTTTGACAACCCACAGAAGTAAACCACACTAGAGATGTTTTTTCGGACATTACATTTATAATAATTGGTTACTTGGTATTACTATTAAAATAAACTTTCAAGAAAACTATTCATCCTAAAGGCAGTACAAATAACACACAGTCATGCCTTAAGGTTGCAGAAAGGGAGATTTCATCAGCAACAAAGGAACTGGTTCTTAACGGTAAGGGCAGTTAAAATGTGGAATTCATTACCCGTGGAGACTGTGATATTAAATACAATAGATATCTTAAAAAATTGGTTAGACATCTTTTTAGAAAGACAGGTATACAGAGATATACCAAATAAGTAAAAATAGGACGGATATTGATTCTGGGAGAATCCATTACTGGAGCCATGTGAAGAGAATCTGGGGCGCTTTTTAGTGTGACAATGGTGGCAAAAAATTAAATAAATGTGTATATAAATGTCACTGATGAAAATCACTAATAGATGTGTATAGAATGTGGAATGACCACTGATAAGATAAAATACTGGCCAGTATTGCTCTGCAGCTCAACCCAGAGAAGGATCCTTCCAAGATCCAAAGGGAGTGCAAAAACATAGAAAATATGAAAATTCAACAAATACAAATGTCAAGCATGTACATAAAATGCAAGCAGCACATGAGAATGAACAAATAAATAACTATGGAGCAAATTGCAATAAAGAGAGCAAAGTGTACTATAAAGCTACAGTATGTGAGTTACTCACATGGCCATGTGTAAGCAAATGCCCAGATTGGTGTCTTTGTATGCTGATAAGAGGATGTATCTCTCTTCTCACTGGGTAAGGTAGGTCAGGTGGCCCTGTGTTGAGACGAGTGTAGTCCTCCCCGTGTTTTGTGCCAAGTGTAATAGGATGACAAACACGTGGGATGTAAGAATAATGTTTATTAAGTAAAAATGCTTACACATGGCCTTGTGAGTAACTCACATAGCATTATACAAAGCAAATCAAATAAACCCGGCGCCTAAATAATATTAATTATAAACTGTGTAGAATCCGACCATATATTAATGTCCAGTTAGATGATCCGGTAATCTTCAGATAGACCACACGAACAGTCTCATAGCATGTGGAAAAAGAAAGACATAGAGAATATATAGCATATAACTGTTAAGTACTGTAGGCATATACATAACTAACAAAAACAAACTAGCACACTGACAAACTGACAATCCATAAGGATAACACCTAGTGATAAGCTGAAAAACTATTTATATGTTGTATTCTTTTGTAGATTGGTTCTATTGTGGGAGGCATTCTCATAGTACTAATAGCTGTGGTTGGCGGAGTTCTGTACAAAGGATCCTGGATTATTTCCACGGAATTATGGCTAATAGGAACAATATTCCCAGCTGCTGGTTTCTCCTTAGGTTTCTTCTTGGCTTACCTATCTAACCAATCATGGTGCAGGTATACATTACACTATGTAAACAATATATATATTAATATAATCATATGAAATATAATATATCCGTGTACAAGGAGGAAGGGAAACTGAAGGCTGCTTACAGTTAATGTGTATTTTGCGGTTTTGCTAAAAATAGGCTACAAATGTGATGGCACAACCATTATGTAAAAGGAACAGGGGCAGATTTACTCAGCAGTACTCCTCCATATGACACCTTCCAGCGCAGCTTAGTAAATATGGTTCTTGGTTGTAGGGTTTCCTGGCTCAGAAGGTGTATTATGAAGTAACGCTGCTGAGTATGTATGGCCCTGTACATCTTATACATTTGACTGGATCTTAACGCAGAAGTACTCCACCCCCCCCCCCCTCAACTAACTCACCTTTAAGAATATAGTAACTAGGGCGTCCTCCAGATATAAACTGCACAATTTCCTCTTTTGGAGAGCCCTCGGTTCCAGAAGTACTTACTGGTGTAGATACCAGCATTACTTCCTGTTTTTTTTTCAAATGTTTTTATTAGGCATATTTAGGTTTACATACATTACATTGCATATCTGGCCTAATACAATAGCATTTTCCATGTTCAAATAGTAGAAGGGTCGTGGTAGAGCCCCTGAGGGGATGATTTTTAAAGGGGATTTTAAAAGGGATTTAAATGGCCATCCAACAGGAAGTAGGAACCTGGTAACTTGCAGTTCTGGGATCCCCTGGATCCAATGCTATAAAAAAGACTAGGAGGTAAAAAAAAATGAATAGTGGCGACTGATTGTATAAGGTATCTTCCAACCTGGACGGTGTCTTATGTCATAGCACTTCATAGTAACTTTGGCCTAAAATATATAAGAGAGGGGCAGTATAAAGTGTCGTAATATTTAGCTTTTATTTTTTTTAAACCTTGAGTACATACACCACAAGGGCATTTTTGCATTTTTCAAATAAAATATATACCACATTAGAAATGTGTTGTGTTATAAAAAAGGGTTTTTAAATGAGCTCTGTTTTCTCTTTATTTAGATGTCGTACAGTGGCACTGGAAACTGGCATGCAAAACACCCAGCTGTGTACTACCATAATCCAGCTCTCCTTTACACCTGAACAGCTTAGTTTGATGTTCACTTTCCCACTTATCTACAGCATTTTCCAGATTGCATTTGCATTGGTATTATTAGGAGGTAAGTAATGGTTATAACAGTCTACATGTAAGCAAGCTTAGAAATTGCTTGAGGGTCATCAAGTATTCTAGAGTCTAAAAAAGTGAAAGGGGGGAGTATTATTTTTTTACCTGACCCCTATTCTTTAACCTGATTTTTTTTAGGCGGTTACTCAATAAAGTCTCCTGATTGCAAAAATAATGCAAAACCAATGCAGAATAATTGCACTAGATTTATCAAATGAAGAAAATAACCATTGCTTTCAATGGGATCCCTTTTCTTTGATAAATTGGGTGCAATTCTTTTGCAGCAGGGAGACTTGCGTAAAGAAACCCTTAAATTCCATTTAGTAAAAATAAAAAATCTCAATTTTGGGATCTGTGAAATGTGTAGTAAGGGAATGGAAATCGGTAAGGGCTGTAATAATGATATTATATTATTATTTAGGGCTAGGTAGCATCTCTTATATTCATGATTATTACTGTACTGTTCAGTTTTAGAAAAAGACAAAAGCTTGTCCAGTTGTTTTTAAAAAGAATCTGTTTTATACTTACAGCTGTTTTTCTTGATACTACTGTATAAAGGGCCATGTACATGGTTTGTTCTATGTGAAAGGGCATACTGACCAACATTTGTATGTATAGCCTGGCCTTCGGCAGCTATTGCTAATTCTGGGCCTTTCCTCTGTCAGTCCTGTTAGAACAAGCAGTGGAAAGGTTAATTCCTTCAGTAGGCCTGTTTTGCATTTCAGCTCTGAGTATGTTGCAATATTCATGGGCGGGCCTAAGCAACTTCTGAGCATGTTAATCCAAAGGGTGGATATGGGTTAGAACACCCCCTGATGTGTGTGAGCCAATCGGTATCCAGCTTTGAGTTGTAATGATTCAAAGTTAGAGACACTCCCTGAGGATATTCAAATTGAGACATGTTTCCTAAAATATAGTATGTCAGTTAGTTAGTGAGGAGTCTGAGAGAAGATCTTGAGGAGAGAGCACAGAGAATAGTTCTCCCCCTCTTGCCCCACCTGGGTGAGAAGGGGGGGAGTTTAGCTGCCATGAGCAGAAGGGCAGAGAGCAAATCAGGCCTATGATGTTCTGCTGTATGCTGTGTATGCTGCTCTGAATAAAGATCCACAGAAAAGAAGCTGCTGTGTGTGTCCCTGTTCCTGGTGACTGGAGAATGGAGTGTCAGTGGGAGTCTCTCCTCTGGAGACCCCAGGGGATCCCTACTGGCTGGAGGCGCTGTGCACCCTGAGAGAACAAGGTAACCTGCCCCACACCACACCTCCTGTCCCTGTCCTGGGTTCTCCCCACAACACCGCGGAGCACTCAGCCCTCCTGTTTGCCAGCAGGTCGCAGCACCAATACCACTCAGAGTGACCAGAAGGAGTGTACCCCCCAATCTCATGTCGGGTGGGGTACCATAGAAGATTTACATTTGGAGGTGTTGCTGAGAGGAGGACTGCTCCCCAGGACAGGACACGTTTTATCAACGGGACAGGTTTTCAAGACAGGGGACCATGCAGCTGTTTCAAAGACTTTGTATGCAGCAGAGAACTGCAGCCATAGACTTTGCAAGGAGGGAACCTCTCCTTGAAGCTTCCCCAGGGAGGGGGTTACCCTATCAAAGAAGACCCTTTGCAAGGTTGGGCTACCCCCTGGTGGCGTGTGGCTATGCACCGTTGACCAGAGGTGGTATGGGTAACCACTTGCACTCCAAGGGGACAGGTGCTCCGCTGAAAGGAGGTTCCTGTGCACCCATCTGTGAAGCAAAGGGGGAACAGCTCTTGAGGCGACACCAGGGAGCTGGAGGCCTCTTATTGGCACTACAGTTGGGGCGGCTTGCCTGAGGCGACACCAGGGAAGCGTGGTGACACTTCTGCACCAACACTGACGATGCGAAGAGGGGACAGGACCATGATGACTGCGGCTCTCTTGGTTCCTGTGCACCCTGCAATAAGAGTTATTGCGGAGGTCCCTGTTGCGAGGCGTTCCCTGAGGTGACACCAGGGAATGTGGGACTCAAAGAATAGGGACAGAAAGGAATTGTGTTTGGTGTGGTTCTGTACAGTGCTACAGGGGCCACGGCTGAACACAAGAGAATTGCGCTATTGTGTGACTTCTTATTGGAAGAAGGCGTCACGTTTGTGCTGGACTATGTTCAATCTGGCGTTTCCTGCTCCTACAGGGATGCATGTATTTTGTGCTCTCAAAATGGCGGCTCCAGCTCCTCTGGGGGCCGCATGGACTACCGTTGTGCTCAAAATGGCGCTTCCCGTCTTACCAGGGAAGCCATGTGCTGTGCTGCAAGGATTTCTGCATTTTGCAAGCTTGTGCTGATCCTCAGCTTGCAAGAAAGTGCAGGAACTGTTCAAACCCCTCCCCCTTTGCTTGCTCTGGATTGGACTATCCTATCTACCGGGGGGAGGAGTATATACTGGGTAACCTAGGGGTTAACCACTCGGGCGCTCAAACAGTCAGTATGGTAGCTGTGTTCTGCTTAGGAAATCAAGTCTCCATGATAAAACCAGTGAGCATAAACTCTCCTAACAATTGGCTCTCCAAGAGCACAAATAACATTGAATGTGGAGACTCACGGTTACTGGAGCGGATGAAGCCGGATAAATGAATGAAGATAGGTCGCAAACAGCCGAACGGCAAACCACCAGGCAGCTCCTCTGTATCGGTGTTTGGTCTTTGACCCGCAGTAGCTGGGCGATCAGCTGACACCGCGACCCGGCGTGCTATCGTTGACGCGCTGGAACAATTGACACACCTCCTGCCGGAGGTAGAGACCATGCACCGCCAAAAAAAGAAATCGCTAGGAAGGCTGAGATGGTGACTGGAAAAGTTTATTGAAGCATCATGGTAAAAGTCTGGCGGATCCTCTGACGCGTTTCAGCCGCAGCGGGCCTTTGTCAAAGAGTGATCCACCAGTGAACAGATACTCCTAATAAGGAGTGTCAAATCCGAAACACCTGTGGGATCTAATCACCACATAATGATCAGCAGGTATCTGGAGTGATATCACCATGTTAGGAAACACACATATATAAATAAAATATAACCAGGTTCATGTACAACATACAGTACTCAATAGATATGTACTGTTTCAAATAAACATACATATAACAGAAACATGAATCTGGTAATGATTAAAATAAATTGGCAAAGCCAGAAAATACTATTAGTGTGCTCTAAAACATTAAGGGTATAATATGCAAAGAATCCATAAATCAATATGCTATGTAGTGAATAGCAAAACAACAGTGAGCCAGAGATAGGAAAGTATATATATAGTCTTGCCATCAGGCATAAGTAAATTAAACCACATATGAGGAAGTGGAAAGTAGGGGAGGGGAGGGGGATAAAGAAACACGGAGAAGATAATGAATGAATAAACATGTGAATCAATCCCGAAGGAAATGTTGAAGTTCCCAGTCAGTGTTTAATCCATATGGGTGGAGTGTATGTAGAGAGAAAATCCAGTGCATTTCCCTTCTATTTAGAGATTGGAGTCTATCTCCACCTCTAACATTAATGGGCACATGTTCAATACCAATAAATTTAAAATTGGCCATTCCTCCCTGTGGGCACTCTGTGAAGTGCCTGGACACAGGGTGTGTAACATCTTCTTTAACAATCAATCTAGCATGTTCAGAAATTCTTGTATTCAATGACCTGATGGTCCTACCGACGTATTTCTAATTACATCCACATATAATGACATATATTACATAACTTGTATGACAGTTAATAAAAGTCTTAATCCTATATCGATCTTTAGGATACAAGGTATGCAATCTTTTTGTGGGTTCTGCGAATCGACACCATTTACAGAACCCGCATTTGTGAAATCCTTTAGGTATGTTACCCAAGGGTTTTTGATGTCTAGATTGAAAGAGACTTCTGGAAACTGAGGCGGCTAAAGTGTTCGCCTTTTTAAATGCGAATCTAGGACCGCATTTAGTGATAGAGTCTAAATCGGAATCCAGTTTTAGGACGTCCCAATGTTTATAAACAATTGTACGTATTTGTTGTGCTTGTTTGTTAAATTTTGTAATGAATAAAGGGTTATCTTGAACCTTATTACGTTTCCGTTTTTTATGATGGACTAAATCAGTGCAGTCTGTAGATTCAGCATTCTTATAGGCTGCATGTACATCATCTGTAGAGTAAACTCTAGATAAAAATTTAGAACTAAGTTCTTTTGAAGACTCTATCACTAAATGCGTTCCTAGATTCGCATTTAAAAAGGCGAACACTTTAGCCGCCTCAGTTCCAGAAGTCTCTTTCAATCTAGACCCTTGGGTAACATACCTAAAGGATTTCACAAATGCGGGTTCTGTAAATGGTGTCGATTCGCAGAACCCACAAAAAGATTGCATACCTTGTATCCTAAAGATCGATATAGGATTAAGACTTTTATTAACTGTCATACAAGTTATGTAATATATGTCATTATATGTGGATGTAATTAGAAATACGTCGGTAGGACCATCAGGTCATTGAATACAAGAATTTCAGAACATGCTAGATTGATTGTTAAAGAAGATGTTACACACCCTGTGTCCAGGCACTTCACAGAGTGCCCACAGGGAGGAATGGCCAATTTTAAATTTATTGGTATTGAACATGTGCCCATTAATGTTAGAGGTGGAGATAGACTCCAATCTCTAAATAGAAGGGAAATGCACTGGATTTTCTCTCTCCATACAATCCACCCATATGGATTAAACACTGACTGGGAACTTCAACATTTCCTTCGGGATTGATTCACATGTTTATTCATTCATTATCTTCTCCGTGTTTCTTTATCCCTCCCCCCCCCCCCCCCCCTACTTTCCACTTCCTCATATGTGGTTTAATTTACTTATTCCTGATGGCAAGACTATATATATACTTTCCTATCTCTGGCTCACTGTTGTTTTGCTATTCACTACATAGCATATTGATTTATGGATTCTTTGCATATTATACCCTTAATGTTTTAGAGCACACTAGTGGTATTTTCTGGCTTTGCCAATTTATTTTAATCATTTCCAGATTCATGTTTCTGTTATATGTATGTTTATTTGAAACAGTACATATCTATTGAGTACGTTGTACATGAACCTGGTTATATTTTATTTATATATGTGTGTTGCCTAACATGGTGATGTCACTCCAGATACCTGCTGATCATCATGTGTGATTAGATCCCACAGGTGTTTCGGATTTGACACTCCTTATTAGGACTATCTGTTCACTGGCGGATCACTCTTTGACAAAGGCCCGCTGCGGCTGAAACGCGTCAGAGGATCCGCCAGACTTTTACCATGATGCTTCAATAAACTTTTCCAGTCACCATCTCAGCTTTCCTAGCGATTTCTTTTTTCGGCGGTGCATCGTCTCTACCTCCGGCAGGAGGTGTGTCAATTGTTCCAGCGCGTCAACGATAGCACGCCGGGTCGCGGTGTCAGCTGATCGCCCAGTTACTGCGGGTCAAAGACCAAACACCGATACAGAGGAGCTGTCTGGTGGTTTGCCGTTCGGCTGATTGCATACCTATCTTCATTCATTTATCCGGCTTCATCCGCTCCAGTAACCGTGAGTCTCCACATTCAATTCAATGACAAAGGCCCGCTGCGGCTGAAACGCGTCAGAGGATCCGCCAGACTTTTACCATGATGCTTCAATAAACTTTTCCAGTCACCAACTCAGCTTTCCTAGTGATTTCTTTTTTCGGCGGTGCATCGTCTCTACCTCCGGTGGGAGGTGTGTCAATTGTACCAGGGGGAGGAGCTGAGTGTGAATGAAGGAACCCACAGGAAGTGAGGAGCCAGATGCACGTGTACTACAGAGACAGCAGTTGTGCCTCTGAACTGCTGCTGCTATCCATAATCATGGAGACTCGTGGAAAAGTCTACAAACTGACCGGAGGAGTCCTAGTCATTAGGGACTCCCCTGAGAACCAACTACTTGGAGTCTGCCCCTTGTGCAATTTTCCTGGTGGCTCTCTTCACCTCTTGGGAAGCTGTTCCGCTTGCCGTGTGACCTATCTGCGGGCTAGGCTCAATGGCCCTGCAGAACCTGATCTCACCATGAGCACTGAGGAGCTGCACACTCTCTACACCCTGGTGCGCATGTTGTCTCAACTGGCTCAAGCATCAGCCGACGACGCTGCCCACCATTACATTGCCATGGTGTAGGAACTGTTCTACCCTGATCTACAAGTGGTGCCCACGTACCCCTCATCCAAGTCTACCATGGACATTCCTATCATTCGGCATGGCGGCCGGAAAGATGTCTCTCTGCTTGCGCCAACTGCCTGGGTGAATGCCTTCCGCAATGTACATGGTGCTGCTCCGCCTCCAGAGTCGTCCTCCTCTGTGCCTGTCCAGCGGCGCTCAGTGGTCTGCCATCAGAGCCCTGCGGGATCGTCCCACCTGCTTACTGTGAGGTGTGTCCTGCTACAACTCCAGTGAACCGCTCCGTGAGGGATGCGCCCTCTGTTGAAGTGCCCGCTGTTCCAGACACCACCGAGGTATCGGCCGATGCCTCCCACGTACCCGATGCGGCTGGGATCTGCCCTGCTGCTCATGGCGGTGAGCTGCATGTCTTGTCTACGGATCCCTGCTGGGATCTCGCCCAGAAAGCTGCGGAGCTGTATCTGCGGCGCCAGCAAGAGATGTGCGAGGCCCGTGCTCGCGCACTCTCCTACATGTGAGCTGCTGAACGTCACTACGATGACTTGCTGCTCCAGAGTCGACTGTCGAGAGAAGTGCCGGCCGGCACCACCCCTGATGACTACCTCAACTCCACTGTTGCTACTCTGCCACCGGGAGCTAAGATGGCTGCCGAGTCGCCCGGCCGGGTGAGCTCCAGCAAGATACAGGCCGCTCCGGTGAGTAATACCCTTCCGGTTGATCCTTTCCTCCTGACATGCAGGGAGCAGAAGAAGTCTCGGGAGGCCCTTCAGGCAGAGGTGCTGGCTGAAGCCCGCTGCCATAAGAGCAGAGGGAGGGGCAAATTGAACTTGACCCAGGACTGTGCCATTGCTCCTCCCGGGGAGAGTTCCCTGAACGTGCCCCCTAGAGACTTTGGTGCTGGCCCCTTGTCACCGGAGGCCCCAGTCCCCTAATCATCTGCCCCGCATCCCCCATCCATCACTAGTCCCAAGGTGCGACCCTTGACCCCCAGGCCCTTTTCCCCTGGAAGCCCCGTGGCTCTCTATGGACAATATGATGCTATGTTTGTTATGCCTGATATGCAATTGGAAGGGTCTGTGCATTTGGGGGATTGTGATGATGAGGGGATGAGTTCAATGCAATCTGAAAAATGTTTTTTCTCCTGTCAGAGAGGAGGCAGAAGGGACCCCTGTATGGGAAGGTCCTGCATTCTGGGTGCTGCCGGGTACTGCTACTGACCGCAGCTTGGTGAAATTTAGTAGAGCAGCCAGAGTAATAGTTCATGGGTTTAGAAAGATGGGATATGAGTTCCCATATCTCCCAGAGGAATTGATGAGAATTGTAGAAATTCACCGCTTAGAGTGGGTGAAAGAGGTCATAATTGCCCACCTTGGGACTTATGCAAAGGATCCCGCCTATGTGGATCTGGACAGAGCTCCATAGTTATTAAAATTATGGATGGTTGGGAGAGATATTCACATAGACCGAGTGGAATATATTTCTGAGTATGGGACAATTCTGATGATACTGGTAGAATGGTCAGGAAGCCTGACCCTGCTCATTACTATTAATGCTTTAATAACTGCTGTGTTAGTAGAAATGTTCTGTTCATTCAGTCACTGTATATGCCATGTATCTGTGTATATGCAGTAGTTAGGTCAGTTCTTCCAGCTGGAATGTATAGGAGTTAATGCATTTCAGCTTATGTGAATTTACAGGTGTTGCACAGTATGGTAGAGGTTATACCTGCTATTAGTCCAAGCCGGGACGGTTGGAGTTTTACCAGAGGGAGTATATAGCCTGGCCTTCGGCAGCTATTGCTAATTCTGGGCCTTTCCTCTGTCAGTCCTGTTAGAACAGGCAGTGGAAAGGTTAATTCCTTCAGTAGGCCTGTTTTGCATTTCAGCTCTGAGTATGTTGCAATATTCAGGGGCGGGCCTAAGCAACCTCTGAGAATGTTAATCCAAAGGGTGGATAGGGTTGGAACACCCCCTGATGTGTGTGAGCCAATCGGTATCCAGCTTTGAGTTGTAATGGAATGTACCCCAATCTCATGTCGGGTGGGGTACCATAGAAGGGTTACATATGTATGTATATATATACAGTCATTTGAAAAAGAAAGCACACCCTCTTTGAATTCCATGGTTTTACATATCACAGGACATAATAACAATCATCTGTCCCTTAGCAGGTCTTAAAATTAGGTAAATACAACCTCAGATGAACAACAACACATGACATATTACACTGTGTCATGATTTATTTAACAAAAATAAAGCCATAAGGGAGAAGCCATGTGTGCAAAACTAAGTTCACCTTATGATCCAATAGCTTGTAGAACCACCTTTAGCAGCAATAACTTGAAGTAATCGTTATCTGTATAACATCGTTGTGGAGGATTTTTGGCCCACTCTTCTTTACAACGTTGCTTCAGTTCATTGAGGTTTGTGGGTATTTGTTTATGCACAGCTCCCTTAAGGTCCAGCCACTGCATTTCAATCAGGTTGAGGTCTGGACTTTGACTGGGCCATTGCAACACCTTGATTCTTTTCTTTTTCAGCCATTCTGTTGTAAATTTGCTGGTGTGCTTGGGATCATTGTCCTGTTGCATGACCCAATTTCGGCCAAGCTTTAGCTGTCGGACAGATTGCCTCACATTTGACTGTAGAATACTTTGGTATACAGAGGAGTTCATGGTCGACTCAATGATTGCAATGTTCCCAGGTCCTTTGGCTGCAAAAACAAGCCCAAATCATCACCCCTCCACCACCGTGCTTGACAGTTGGTATGAGGTGTTTGTGCTGATATGCTGTGTTTGGTTTTCGTCAAACATGGCGCTGTGCATTATGGCCAAACATCTCCACTTTGGTCTCATCTGTCCGAAGGACATTGTTCCAGAAGTCTTGTGGTTTGTCCAGATGCAACTTTGCAAACCTAAGCCATGCTGCCATGTTCTTTTTAGAGAGAAGAGGTTTTCTCCTGGCAACCCTTCCAAACAAACCATACTTGTTCAGTCTTTTTCTAATTGTACTGTCATGAACTTTAACATTTAACATGCTAACTGAGGCCTGTAGAGTCTGAGATGTAACTCAGTGAATTTGCTGGGACATCCAATCCTGGGAAGATTGGCATCTGTCTTGAATGTTTTCCACTTTTGAATAATCTTTCCCACTGTAGAATGATGGACTTTAAATTGTTTGGAAATGGCCTTATAACCCTTCCCAGATTGATGGGCAGCAACAATTGCTTCTCTAAGATCATTGCTGATGTCTTTCCTCCTTGGCATTGTGTTAACACACACCTGAATGCTCCAGACCAGCAAACTGATAAAACTTCGGCTTTTATAGATGTGGTCACACTTGCTGATGATCAATTAATCAAGGGAATTTGATAAGCAGCACCTGTCTGCTACTTAGCATCTTAAATTCTATAGAAGCAGTAAGGGTATACTTAGTTTTTCACACATAGCTTCTCCATTTTGGCTTTATTTTTGTTAAATAAATCATGACACGGTGTAATATGTCATGTGTTGTTCATCTGAGGTTGTGTGTATATATATATATAGCAAATGGAAATATTACTGTATGCTCACTTGCATGTCTTAGGCAGGTCAGCAACCCTGCCTTTCACCATTATCACCCAGCACACAGTGCTTCCACTGCAGCAAGGGATTCTGGGAAATGACATGCAAATTAGCAAACAGTGCCACCTTTTCCTTCAAAACTATATAACATAGCCCCCTATAAGCTTATGCTTGCTACATTTCACAGCTTTGAGCACAGCCTGGGTTAAGATACATAGCCAGTAAACCCATCCACAGACAGCCGTTTCAATCTTAATGGGTCTCATCAGTGTGGGGTTGATTACACTGGCTTTGCAAAATGAAGCATGGGATAGGTTTCACCACACTTAGTTAAGTTATGGTGGGTAAAAAAAGTGACAAAAACCCTCCACAGTAAAGCATATAGCAAATGGAAATATTACTGTATGCTCACTTGCATGTAATAGACAGGTCTGCAACCCCGCATTTCACCATTGTCCCCAGCATACAGTGCTTTCACTGCAGCACGGGATTCTGGGAAATGACATGAAAATGAGCACACAATGTGTCACCTTTTATCTGCAAAAACATTGTTACATGGAGCCCATATAAGTTAATGCTCACTGTAAATTCAGCTTTAAAGCACAGCATGGGAATCAGATGCAAAGCCAGAGAAACCATTCACAGACATGTTTCAACCTTAATGGGTATCATCAGTGTGAAGTTGGTTGTACTGCTGGCTTTGCAATTTTCAAGACTGTAGGGTTTACCATCACGTTTTATGTTATGGTGGGTGAAAAAGGCAACAGTATACTATATATATATAGTCTATATATATATAATTAGAGCAAACAGTATACATAGATATATATATATATATATATATATATATATATATATATTTAAAACCAGAGACAGAACATAAAACACAGACAGAGCTCAGTGCACATCCAGTGAAATTCATACACGTACAGTGCCTAAATATATATGTATAAATATCTATTAAATAAAATGGTCTTTTAGTTTAACATTTTTGGCCAAAATTGTTGTAAGCCCCTGAGCCACTGCACGGCAGACCACATTTCCAGGGGTCCCTAACACTAATATAAATTCTTAATAAACTGTGCAATACCAGGAATAATGATTTATAATAAATCTGTCAATATTAGTTGCAAAGTTCTAAGTCTGATTGAAGCTTTTAATAACCTGCACATTACCAGGAAAAGCACTCTGTATTAGATTTGTCACAACCATACTGCAAGCAAGCACATTCCCCTGAGTGGGAGATGCTATGGAGTGAGCTTATATAAATCATTCTTCCTGGTATTGCACAGGTTATTAAGAATTTATATTAATGTTAGGGCCCCCTCTGCCCTCCTCCTTACCTCCACTGTGGTGGTTGGCGCAGATATAGCCTCCGTCAGCGGTAAACCCACTGGCTAATCAGAGAGGTGGGAGCCAGTTGTAGGGAGCGCTCCGGTAGCTCCGCAGCGCATCTGAATAGCGGGGGCCGCCATTTCGGTTATCTGCGCATGCGCAGTGTAGTCGCACATGCGCAGCAGGGATCCCTAGTCCGCGGCCATGTTGAGTTTGGCGCAAGAGTTTGCGCATGCGCAGGAAGTTGCGCATGTGCAAGAGTAAATGCACGAAGCAGCAGCCAATAGGAAGAGGCTCTGAGCTGGGACTACATATCCCATGAGCCTCGGGGGCGATCTCATGGGTGCAAGTGGCCAATAAGGTTGGCTGGATCCCTACTCACAGAGGTTGTGGTTGCTGCAGGGACCGGCCCATAGGATAGGGACACGGTCCTGTAGAACCAGCATAAGTGAGGGACACAGCCAGGATGCCGTGGCATCCTATCCCTTGGTGGTCAGACTGGATCACCATCTTCAGATTGAGAGGTGGATCAGTCTACATGGGAGCCACCCACCATAGAGGCGGAGGCATTCTGGATCCGTGGATCCCCAGTACAACATCTACGCGCCCGGGTCTGCTTTGGGTGTCAGCCCTGCAAGAAAGCAAATGAGATATTCCATTGTTACTGTCATCTCTATGGAGAAAGACTAAGCAATCCACAGTTGAAGCTTTCTATAGAAATTATAGGATTAGGGACAGCTAGGTGTCAGGACTCCTGGGGGGAGGTGAAAGGTTGCTAGTCAGATCTGGGAGTACTGCCCAGACTCTAAGGCTCCAACCCAGTGTGAGGTCTTGAGTGCCTTAGCACGCTCCTGCCCTGGCTTTTGTGGCACTAACTTAATCCGTGCTATGATTGGCCTGCAGCCCTGTCCCCTGTAAAGGATAGCAACATAGGGCTATATAAGGGGTGCTGTTGGTCAGAGAATTGAGATCTACCTTCAGAGAGCATCTGAGAGCAAGAGACTTAAAGACACTCTGGGAAGGAGTGTGGAGAATCCCTCAGAGGACTGAGAGACAGAGAAACTGAGAGACATTCTGTAAAGGAGTTTGGATCTTTACAGTGACCAGCTGGAGATCGATGTGAGTGGCTGCTGTGTGATCAGCATTCTAATATCCTGGACGAGAAGCGGACAGGGCAAGCCTTCTTGATGCAGGCCCCTGCACCTAGCGAGGCTAGAGTCTACTCCCCAGGCCCCCAGTTTATATTGTATCTTGTTTTGTACATCTTTGTTTTGTCTTTTGGCACGCCAGAATAAACCCCATTTTATTCAACAACTTTGTCCTGTCTGGTGCTAGTGATCCCATGGTGTAAAAGTACTGGTCTCCCATGACAGTGTTTTCCGAGCCGTGAGTGGTAAAACAAGAAAGCACCTGGGAGATCTCTTAATCAATATCCTATATAAATGTCCATCGAAAGACACCCCTCTGCACACAAACGTCAGCGTTTCAAGGGTGTCTGACTAAAGAGTAAGCAACTGCTTCATTTAGAGAAACACCAGGCCTGCAACTATTGCTAGTACTTTGTGTTACATAAGCTCCAACTCTGTACCAGCTCCAACAGTGGCCCATTAGTTAGTACACAGGCCACCAGGACAGACTAAGTGACTCTGTGACATTTGCGCAGCGATATTGTTACTGTATTGTATTTGTCAATGTTCTATCCATATGTGTGGCCACTCGAATGTGACGGCTACCGCACTTAAAACCCAATCTTTAAAGCACTGTTATTGATAAGAGAAGTTTCTACCTAAAGCCCTGATTCTTAGCAGGTTGGATACTCTCTCTCCTTGCAGGGATTTTATATATATATATATATATATATATATATATATATATATATATATATTATGAGAAAGAGAAGAGAGAGTGCACGCCCCATAACGCAAAAAGGTACCTTTTTTGTTGGGAAATTAGTGGAGGGGGAAGAAAATCACTCACAAGGGTAAGTTTAAAATATGCAATTTGTGAATAATATCACCGCCAATCCGGTCAATCTGCGTCTGAAATCCACAGTTCGAATCTCCCTCAATGGCAGTGGTCAGTTCAGAGACCTGGAGGCACCTTTGAATATTCACAAAAAGTCCGTTTGAAGTCCCACAGAATGTCTCCGTAATTTGCATCCAGAGGAAGGAACAAGCATATGGGTGATCCCCCCAGACTTCAAGTTCAGTTGTCTGCACAAGATTGATGCAGATGGTTAGGGTTTCTGCAGGCTCTTGTAATCTGATTTACAGTAAAGGTGATTTGGTGCTCAAGCATGGAATCCCATTGTTCTGAGTATATGAGGGGGACACTTCTGGGACATGAGATATAAAACCTTCAAAGAGCTCCAGTTGCCCTGAAGGCAGGGGTAAATGCACAAAGACACCCCCCCTAACCTCATTGGGCTGGCCCCAGGTAATTACTCACGATTGTGTCACCAGTAGTCCTTCTCAATCTGCGTGCAGTTGCCAGTAGGGAGAAATCCAGTGCAAAAGGGTTAGTGCAACGCACAGCAAAAAAAGGGGGGTGATGGCAGGTCTGGCAAAAATATTTCTTTATTGGGTGGACATAAAAACAGAAGGCTGCAACCTTCTACGCGTTTCGTGCGACAATACTTCTGAAAAATTGCAATTTGTCTGCACGAAACGCGTAGAAGGTTGCAGCCTTCTGTTTTTATGTCCACCCAATAAAGAAATATTTTTGCCAGACCTGCCATCACCCCCCTTTTTTTGCTGTGCGTTGCACTAACCCTTTTGTCTTGTAATCTGATTGACTGGAACCAAAATCCCATTAGTTCCTTCCTGTATATACAGTCATGTGAAAAAGAAAGTACACCCTCTTTGAATTCTATGGTTTCACATATCAGGACATAATAACAATCATCTGTTCCTAAGCAGGTTTTAAAATTAGGTAAATGCAACCTCAGGTGAACAACAACACATGACATATTATATCGTGTCATGATTTATTTAACAAAAATAAAGCCAAAATGGAAAAGCCATGTGTGAAAAACTAATTCCTTATTCATTATCGCTGGGTGTGTTTCTTAAACGATCATGGTGTTGATGATGATCGACCATTGGCCGTATCCAATAATTGAATCATACAGAATTTTTACATTTCGATGCAGATGTAGTCAGACTTACTATTTTATGTGCCACACTAACCCAAGTGTAAATCCCCAGCATTTATTTGCAAGTTACGGCAGCACCGCGACTGCTACTGAGTATCAGAATCATACTGTATAGCAATGTACTTCATCAGCCCGTTATAAATTCTGCCTATGTCCCCCAATCTAGGAACCATTGCACACATTCATTCATCCATTAAAACTTGTATTTATTTTCTACTTTTTCTTGGCTGGTAGTGGAAGTCCTGGAAGTGGGAGTCTCGTTGTAGACAGCGCATGCGCGGGCATAGGCAAAGATATTCCACAAATAATTATGTCGGCTTATGAAATGTACCATCAATTATTAATGTGTATAATAATAGTAAAGTGCAGTCTCAATTTTTTTTGTCAAATTGGCGTGGGTCTTACATTTACAACAATACAGCAGACGGTCACCCTATATGAATTTCTCCTCATTGCTATTGCTAGATTTATTTATTTTTTCTTTGATACAGTAACTTTCTTTCTATATTACTGTACACAAACAAAGAAAATAACAATTTTTATTTATTCTACCAACTCAACAGCTTTACAAGTCAATTTAAAGTCCACATGCCATCTAAATTCCCACAACACTAACATAATAATTCTATGTATGTGTGTGTGTATATATATATAACAGAAATAGCAGTGTTAGTCCAATTGCGATAGTGCAGAATAAATGAGTTCTTCAGTATGAGGTGATACCTTTTTTTATTTGGCTGGCTTTTTTTTTTTAATTGCCTGGCTTTTTTATCCCTATCTAAGTCATAGAAACCTTTGTATATCAGTATTGCTGACCTGAGGAAGAGAGGAAAACTCTTGAAAGCTTGTCCTATGACATAAATTGTTAGTCCAAATAAAAAAGGTCTCACCTAATACTGAAGAACTCATTTATTCTGATATATATATATATATATATATATTATATTAATATATATTCAGAAGTTAAACATAGCAATGTAACCAATTTAACTCTATTGTGTCACTAACGTAAGTGCATTGTAACTCATAGGCTATCGACTCTATTTACGGTGTTTTGGGGAAAAAACAGAAGATTTAGCAAAGGATGTAGAAGAGGAAAATAAAGCTGATTCATCATATGGAGCGACAAATGGAGGATTCCAGCTCGAAGACAAACCAAGCAAAGGAGATATCAACTCAACCTAATAAACAAACCATTGATTCCTATGCCTTCATATGGTATACAATAGGACCAATAAAATGGACTGATTGGTTGAATTTTATGTATGATAAGGCAAAGTTTTATACTGTATGTACCTGGCTACCTAATAGTTATCAATAATTATACACATTTGTGTTCCTGAAAAAGTGACTTGAAGAATTTAAAAAGAAAAGCTATGAGATGTAATCACTATAACATTAATGTAACATAATGTTAAAGGGAGAGTATTGTACTTACATTTTCATTATCCTATTTAGTTTAATTTGCTTGAATATTTTATCTTAGCAATTATGAATGGTTGATTGCACAATACAAAAGAAAGACACTCCACCAACTGAAAATCCTGTTATATGTGGTAATATCACATCATTTAGCCTTTTTAACGAGCTCTAATGTTTACAGTGGTCTAGGTCGTGAAACATGTTTGCTGTCTAACAACACAATTTGGCAAGCAGTTCACGGTAATTTGGCTGTTAACCACCATGTTAATTGTGATCCAAACACCAAACCTAAATCTACAGTACAAATTTACAATCTATAAATATGATGACTACTGCTACTTTGTATCCAGATTGGCTTTCATCTTTACCTTAATCCGCCATCGTGCATGAAATGTGACGTGTCTCTCAACATTATTAACAATAGTTTAATAAAGCATACTCTAATATGAAATCAGTGGGGCAAAATAACTTGAAACCATTCTTTCACAATTACTGCTGCAGTCCATTGAAGGAATGATGCCAGAAATGTTCTGATACTGTAGGAATCTTGGCCATTTGCAGTAATTATGTGTATCACGGCATTTAGGGAACTTTCATTCTTTTGATGGCCTGCAGTAATGTCTTATCTAGCAGGAAGAACAGAATATCTTCTTGGATCAGTGGCAAAACAGGGTCACGGCCCAGAAGATGAGGCAAATTCTGCAGCTACAGTAGAAGAAAAATATGATCACATGATGCATAAGGAAAAAAAGGTATAATGTGAAGGTATTGTAGTGCTCTGCAACTGGCAACATTTTGTGAGAAGGAAAGAGAGGGTGTGCTAGAGGGGGGAAAAAACTGAAAGGATGAAGGAAGGAAAGAAATTGAGATTGGCAGAGTATTGAATCAAAGAATGGAAGACAGACAATGACAGAATGAGTTGGTGTAATGATACCATTAGAGAAAGTTCAGACTAGATAGGAAAAGGTCACCGAAAGTATGAACAGATATAGAAAACACATGCATTGTTTTATTTGCCATAATATTTGCAAGTGACACAGTCCATTTCATATTTAACATTATCTTTTGGTGCAGTAATCAGTTATTACTGTATATGTATTTGCACTAATCTGCATTTGTTTAAGGTTAAGGATGAGCACATTTGTGTTTGAACTTTGTTGGTTCGGTGTGTTCGATTTGAACAGTGAGACGAGCAAATAGAACTTCAGAACGAATTTTAAAATCCCCCAAAAATATGAACCAAATCCCAAGAAAGGCTAATTTTCTGATTTCTTTTTTTGTGGTGTTTTGTGGTTTTAAAAAAAGGTTATAGAAAGACATACAGACTCAAGACTAACATTTGCATCTGCACATGGCTTTGTGATTGCTATTTTGTTATATTTATTTCCTCTTTTCTGAAATGTCTCAGATATCATCATCCTTACAGGTAATCTTCAATGTGTAAAATAAAACAAGTGATATAGTATTCTAACGCACGGTTTTCCTTTCAATGTATACATGATGTTAAATGGTTAGTCTGTATAAATGTAAAGCGATCTACCTCAATGTAAAAGGTTAAAAAATAAAGATGTTTTTGTCATGCGGCCCATAATTATGTATTTGTTATAGGATTCTTTTTGAAGTGAAACTTCTTTAGTGGCACCTAGTCCTGATGGGAGACGAAATGTGAAACGGAAGTGACGTCACGTAATGGACGCCGCTCCCCCCACACGTCCCCTGTCACATGCCGCCGCCTGCGCCGCTCCTAATGGCCGCCGTTCCTAATGGCCACCGCACCCCCCACACGGCCGCTTACATATGCGGTATCGCTGCCGGCGCCGCTCCTAACGGCCGCCGTTCCCCACCCGCTGCCATGCCGCGCATGCGCAGTTGTGATGGTGCCACTTACTCATCCAATCACCGCGGGAGGAGTGGGGAGGGGGTGGCGCGCAGCCGCTATCTGCCCCCAGCGGGTGCAGGCCCAGCAGCACACTGACCTGGATCTCCTGGTAGTGCTCCTGCAGGTCTTCCCACTCCCGCAGCGCCGATATGCTCGTGGCGGCTGTGATAGCCGACGCCTCCGCTTTGCCCTCTAGCATCAGTCAGACACGGGCACTTCCTGGTTAGCATGCGCGGACAAGGAGCTCTCCCCCCGGTCATGTGGTGCGCAGAATTTGAGGAGGGGAGGGGAGTGTGGTGACCTGGCCGGTAGTGGCACTGACTATCTCCCCCTATCACGCAGCACTGGCAGACGGGGCAGGAGGAGGAAGGAAAAGCTCCTGCTCCGGTCTGGTGAGGGAGGGAGGGTTGTTAACTTGTCGCCGGGGGGCTGGCTGCAGCAGGACACACACACACTGACCCACACTGACTGACACAGATAAACACTGACTGACACACACACACACACACTGACCCACACTGACTGACACAGATAAACACTGACTGACACACACACACACACACACACACACTGACCCACACTGACTGACACAGATAAACACACATATACACACACACACACTGACTGACACACATATACACACACATACACACACACACTGACACACATACACACAAGGAATTCCCACTTAGTGCAAATAGCTCATACAGGGGATGTATGCCGAGCACCCGCGTTATAAGTCAAATTTATTTGCGTTTTGTCAATGAAATTGTATTTTGATTTTTAATTAAAACATCACCAACACAAATACAATTTCTGTGACAAAAGTCAAAGACGTTTCACTTCTATGCGCGTGCACAGCACACACAGCTTTTTTTAGTCCTGCCCGCACCATTTAGATAATGAAATTATAAAATTGTTTGCAATGAGTATGTGTAAAAAAAAACAATGTTTACCATTGTCAAGAAACAGCACATTTACGGTAGTAATTTAGAACATTAGGTTAGTGTAATTGCCCCACGCAAAGCCTTCTAAAACTACCTTGGCTATGCTTTGTAAATCTTTGTGAGATATTCCAGCAAGATAGTGGAATACAGATATACAGTAGCCACCATTAGTGTGTGTTGTTATAATGAGAAGAATATTGCAGCTTTGATGAAAAGGGAGCTTGGTTTGTTTGTTTGTTACTCTTAATAGGTGTATTGTGGCATTTTAATTAGGAAAATCTCTTTGCAAAATACTCAACAAATATAATTTTTAATATATTTTTACAGGCAAAAGGTGAAGTACATACAGTATGTGAGCTGTTTTCAAGCCACTTTTGCATAGCAGGTACAGACAAAGCAAATTGGCTATCAGTACATATATATTATGTAACAGGGTATGTCCCATATTATGTTTCTTTCCCCCTGTTATCTCTGTTATGTAAGTCCTGTTAGCTGCAGGCAGTAACAGGTTAAATCTATGTGCTCTTGACCCTCCTTATGCCCCTTCTTGAGTTTTCCAAGTGGGTGTAGAAAAGTTAGTCAGTCTGCTTCCTGCTCCTGTGAAGAGAGGAAGAGAGAGATATGAGTCTCTCCCATGGCGGGATGAGCGTGCTCACCCTCAGTCTTTGGACTGAGGGAACATCCGGCTCAGCCACAGAGGCCTGTAAGACAGGGCCTTCACCATCTTGAGGTCTGGGACCTCCAAGACTCTGCACCACTGTAGTGGATGCCTGCTATGTATGCCAATAAAGACCCTTGTTCTACTATACACTCTTGTCTGAGTATCAGTCGCGATGTTTGAATTACTGCAACCATCAATAATATATTAATTACCACAATGCACTAATGTTTCTATCACAGGATTCTGTAATATCTATCATTAAAGAAGCCTATGACAGAAATAACATTAACCTGTTTGATGCCTGGTTACAAAGGTATACCACAAGCACCAAAAGGGTTAATACATTAAAAAAAATACACTTCCTACCCACGTTGGCCACCTTAGTGGCTAGTAAAGCATTACCATGCAATGCCTTCCTAACCGCTAAGGTAACCAAGGGGTTAACCCCCCCCCCCCCCCCTTCCCCCCCCCCCCCCCCCCCCCCCCTTGGAGGCCCACTTCATGGGCTCCCGAAGAAAAATAAAATAAAGTGCCACAGCTCAATCATAAAATAAAAATTCAATCCAAGACCTATGGCAAAAGTTTAAAAAAACAAACACCAAAAACCATGGGCTGAGGCACTAACCTAATCCAGAGAGGCCTCACCATTACCAGCAGGCCAGTACCATACAGAAGCCAGGGATTACCTTATCAACTGGAGCAAACGCTGTACCAACACCAGCAGTGGCTGCTGTAATAAAGACTATCCTCATTTATACGTCTGGCTCCACAGTAGTCTGTGTGGAGGGAGGTATTAAAAGTAAGGACTGTCATAGCGGGGACCGCCTTCAGCCTTGGTGAAGCCCCCTATGTCTGGAGGCGCTGACTTCCAAGAAGAAAGAACCAGAGCAATCCCCAAAAGTCTACTTGTCTTCCTCCACTACATCGTGGGTACCTCAGCTCTCCTGTACCTCACAGGTAACCAGCACTACACCTAGCAATAGCCATGACAAGATCTCCCGGGGGGGTGAGGGGGCTGTTGGTGGGCCCTTCCAATGCTTAGTTGTGCCAGGGACTACTAAACATTAGTAAAGGTCTCATGCACAAGCTCAAAGTTTCAATAACAAAGGATTAAACAGAAAGTTCAGTAGAAATATTATCTTTCCTGGGAATAAGATGGCTAAGGAATCGCACTTGCCCACAGATAAAGTTTGGATGCGACAATCAAGCATAAAGGAATTCAGGAAGACCAAGAAAGTTAGTGATACAAATGGACAGAATCTTCAGCGGATTAGTGTAGGTGTGATACCTACCGAGTGCTCCAACACCTGGTAGCACCAACTGAAGACAAAGAGGGCTTCCGGTCCCACGCCGTCGCTATCAGCGACGAGCCTGCCTTCACGTGGGGTGTGTCCACCATGAAGAGAGTCTCTTTTCTGTGGGGTGATCTGGACCCAGACCACCGGATTGCCAGTTCGCCGCTGCGTCCTGGCTGTGTCCCTCACACTTTGCCCTACACTTGGCATTTTCCCTATCTAATGGGCCTGTCCCTGCAGCAACCACAAGCTTAAGGGAGTCAGGGCCAAGCTGGGGCCTTACAGGGGGTCACTGGATTAGTGCAGGGGCCTACAGGCACCCTGCACTCACCCTTACTCTCTGATGTCCCAGCTCCGACTGACGTCCTGCTCACCTCCCTGCTCTCTCCCCAGCCTCCCTTGCCAGTTGCAGCCACAGCCGGAGGTAAGGGGCAAGGGGACCCAGGGGGGACCTGGTCACATAGAATCATGTCAATGTTTGATGGGAGATTAGTTCATGTGATCATTCAGTTAAACTGTGTAAAGAAAACAAAGTGAACACTGGACAGACACTATTAGTTACAGTGTTCATGGAACAACTAAATACTAAAATAATGGAGAAGTGGGATGGTTAAAAAGAGCCAAGAGATAGATTTGCCAAGTGAATAAAAATTGAAAGAGAGGGATAATTGACATAATGGCCCCCTTACTCTGTGCAAACTGAATATTTCTGCCACCATGTGAATGGATTTTCGTCTTTACAAAAGGTCAGAGCCCTTGCATTATCTTCACTGAACTGGGAGACTGGAAAGAATATTTCAATGCAAGAAGACTTTTTAAACACTAGAAGTTAAGCTTCTCAGGAAACTACATTCTAGCGCATTTAAAAAAACTTTTGTAAACCATAAGAGTAGTAAACTTTGTTAAACAGTATGCAATTTTGAAGTTGTACAAGTTAATGTTCACTTAACTTTATTGAAATGTAAAATTAAACTGCATTTTGAATAGCATGTTGGCAGTTGTAAGTACATTATAAAGTACAGAGCTGCCAAATAAAACAGTATACACATTGAATGGGTTTGTGACAGAACGTTACTGCCATTGTGATTTTAAAGTTCATACATTCAAATTCTGCACGCATACCCTCATCAGCAAGGGTCTAATAAATAATTAAGCTTAAGGCTTTTCTAGTAAAAATTAACGTCACAAATTTCTCTAGGATTTTATCACTTAACTCTTGTTCATCTCGTGCTACAAGTAAGGTGCCACCCTGGGTACTGACCTCATAAAAAGTATTCACCACTTTTATTGTTTTTTGTGCAAATAAGTAGCGGTGACTGAGAAAGAGCGCCTGCATTAAACTTGGGCTCCGCAGCTGGATGGACAGGTCTTCACAACATTTTTACATCATAGATATTTACATTTTGCTCAAAAGTCAGCGATGGATCTACACACACAGTCAGATCAGAATTTGTCCTACTGCTCAGTAAATGCCACATTTTGTAATGGCACTTCTTGTTTCTTGCCTCCTGACAATTTCAATGCCATACTGGGCACAGTATTAAGTACTGTGATTACAATCTTGTTGGCACTTGTTATGTTTTCCATGGGCTGCACAGTGGAGTTACAGAAATTTTTGGGTCACATAAGACGACCATGGGGTATAATAGTAGGGTTTCTTTGTCAGTTTGGAATAATGCCGCTTGCAGGGTTTGTGCTATCAATTGGCTTCAACATACATCCAATTCAAGCTGTGGTAGTGCTCATCATGGGATGTTGTCCAGGAGGAACTGGCTCCAATATCTTGGCATACTGGGTAGACGGTGACATGGACTTAAGGTAAGAGGACCTCAACAACATGTTCAAACTTATCAATAAGGCTCCTTTATGTGAGGAATATACATTATCTGAAAAGCTTTAGAATAAAGATTAATTTGGCAACAAAGACCTATATGAAATAAGGGATATCTATGTGTCTTATAACATGAGTGTGGTTATTTAATAGCAAATAAAGTAATCCCAATGAACACATTTTAGTTAAGCGCTGATAGATGCAATAAGATTATATTCTACACATTACGCAAAGATGAATACATAGTTACATAATAGATGAGGTTGAAAAAAGACCTGCGTTCATCAAGTTCAACCTATGCTAAATTTAGATGACATATGTTTTATCCTATATCCGTACCTACAGTAGATTGATCCAGAAGAAGGCAAGCAAAAACCCCAGTGAAATATCATCCAATTATATCTCATAAGGGGAAAAATAAATTCCTTCCGTACTCCAAGAATTGGCAATCAGATTACTCCCTGGATCAACATCCTTCCCATGTTTACTTATTTGGTATATCCCTGTATACCTTTCCTTTCTAAAAAAAGGTGTCCAATCTTTTTTTGAACAAATCTATTGTATCTGCCATCACAGTCTCCATGGGTAATGAATTCCACATTTTAACTGCCCTTACTATAAAGAACCCTCCTTTCCTCCAACCTTAAGGGATGAGCCTGTATCCTTTGCACTGCCCTTTGGATGAATAGTTCTTTTGAAAGCTCCTTGTACTGTCCCCAAATATATTTGTATATAGTTATCATATCCCCTCTTAGACACCTCTTTTCTAATGTAAATAAATCTGATTTAGCTAGCCTCTCCTCATAAACCAGATTGTCCCTCCCCTTTATTAATTTGATCTCTCTTCTTTGCACTCTCTCTGTTTCCATAATGTCTTGTCTAAAGAGTGATGCCCAAAATCGTACTCCATATTCAAGGTGTAGCCTTACTAATGCTCTGTAAAGGGGCATAATTAGGTTTACTTCCCTTCCATTCATTGCCCGTTTGATGCAAGATAAGATCTTGTTTACCTTTGCAGCTACTGCATGACTTTGGGCACTATTGCTAAGCCTGCTATCTACAAACACTCCTAAATCCTTCTCCATCAAGGATTCCCCTAATTTATCCCCATTTAATTTGTAAGTCGCCTATTTATTTGTTTTATTGTTTCCCAAATGCATAACCTTACATTTATGCATATTAAACCTCACCTGCCATTTACCTCCCCAAATTTCCAATTTATCCCAGTCCTTCTCGAGAGAAATTACATCCTGCTCTGATTCAACTACCTTACACAATTTAGTGTCATCAGCAAAGATGGAGACTTTGCTCTCTATGCCAACCTCAAGGTCATTAATAAACAAGTTAAAACGCAAGGGTCCCAGTACCGATCCCTGAGGTACTCCACTCACAACTTTAGCCCAACCTGAAAATGTTACATGCATGACAACCCTCTGTTGTCTATCCTTCAACCAGTTTTCAATCCAGGTGCAAATATTTTTGGAGTCTAATTTGCTTTATTTTGTACAGCAACCTCTTGTGTGGAACCGTATCAAAAGCCTTTGCAAAATCTAAGTAGACCACATCAACTGCATTTCCCTGGTCTAAATTCCTACTTACTTCCTCAAAGAAACTAATAAGGTTTTTACAACATATTGCTAATCTCAGTTCAAACTCCAGAGCTCTGGAATAGGGAAGCATGCTTTAAACTGGTTTCAGTCCTACCTATCAGGTAGATCCCAACATGTGCCCATCTCAGGCTCTAACTCCAACCCCCTGGATATCACCTGTGGTGTCCCGCAAGGCTCTGTTCTGGTGCCCCTACTCTTCTCAGTGTTCATCAATGATCTTCCCACAGCTTGTAAGGAAGCCTGTATACAGATGACACAATCCTATATGCACACAGCCATAGCCTCTCTGACCTTCAACACGTACTTCAGTCTGACTTTTTGAGACTCGAAAACTGGATTTCCCACAACAAACTGTTTTTAAACACTGGCAAGACTGTAACAATGGTATTTGGGATCAAAACTAAATTTTTAAAGCTTCCAGCGACTGAGCTCCAGATTAGAACCAACACTAACACCACCCTAACCCCTGTCACTAGTTTTAAATACCTGGGCATATGGTTTGACTCCCACTTAACATTCGGGATGCACATTGATACCCTGACAACCAAGACCTATGCCAAACTAGGGGTACTTTACAAGAACAAATCCTCCCTAAGTCTCCTGGTCAGAAAGCGTATCACACAGCAGATGCTAATGACAATTATTGACTATGGAGACATAGTATATGGCTCGGCACCTCAAACCCACCTTAGCAAACTTGACACCCTCTACAATTCAATTTGTCGTTTTGTTCTCCAATGCAACTACGACACACATCACTGCGAAATGCTCAAAGAACTAGATTGGTCATCACTCGAGTCTAGGCGCAAAGTTCACCTTTCCTGTCTTGCCTTCAAATTCTTTCTGGGCAAGCTACCCAGCTATCTGAATGAGCTCCTCACCCCTACCACATGCAGCACTTATCATCGGAGATCTGACTCCAAAAGACTGTTCATGGTCCCAAGGCTCAACAAAGTATCCGGCCGTTCCTCCTTCTCTTACCATGCACCCCAAAACTGGAACAACCTACCAGAGTCTCTCACATCCACCACCAGACCAAAGTTCTTTCAAATCTAAGGCTGTCTCACATTTTAATCTGGTCTGTAACTGTTTCATACGTACATAATATATATTTTCTTTAACTGTGCATGCAATGTCATGTATATAATGTATACCCTGTTCATTTATGTAACTGTATTTGTAACCATGTATTATTTGTCTTAACTCTGTGCCCAGGACATACTTGAAAATGAGAGGTAACTCTCAATGTATTACTTCCTGGTAAAATATTTAATAAATAAATAAATAATATGTTGATAGTCTTTTCTCCAGGGGGAAGCACATACTGTAGTATTAAAAAATTGTAGTGATTTGAGCACCCCAGCACTGGATCCGTGAGTGTGAATACACTTAGTATTATGCATAAATAGAGGCACAGTGGTATACAGGCTAGTGGTATACAATCAATGGAGATAGCAATAGTGATTCTAAAAAAAGTATGAAGTCCATAAAGAGACATATGTACCCTGAAGGTAATAGTTAGTGGGTAAAAACCCACTCTTAAAACCTCATTGGGATAGCCCCTGAACTACTATCACAAGAGATTCACTTGATGTATAAGTGATTTATCCCATTATGATGTACCTCTGTCCTATGCCTCTAGTTGAGCGTGCTGCCAATAGTTGTATCAAAATAGACAAAAATAGGATTATGGCGCACAACCAAGGGAGTGGGTCAGAAAAATAGATTTGTACAAATATATAGCTTTATTGGTCCATGTTTAAAAAAACGGAGGTGTAACAAACCTCCTACGCTTTCGTGCGTGTTGCACTTTATCAACGCGTCACCATAACATTCACAAAGAACCCTTAAGTAAACATTCAAAATTCCCCGTTTCGCAACCCCGTTTCTATGTCAACCTCAAGGACATTAATAAACAAGTTAAAAAGCAAGGGTCCCAGTACCGATCCCTGAGGTACTCCACTCACATCTTTAGCACACCCTGACCATTTTCCATTTATGACAACTCTCTGTTGTCTATCCCTTCAACCAGTTTCCAATCCAGGTGCAAATATTTGTACAGAGTCCAATTTGCTTTATTTTGTACACTAACCTCCTGTGTACAAAAGCCTCAAACGCCTCAGCAAAATCTAAGTAGACCACATCAACTGCATTGCCCTGGTCTAAATTCCTACTTCCTCAAAGAAAATAATAAGGTTGTTACAACATATTGCTAATCTCAGTTCAATATTTTGATAGTCTTTTCTCCAGAGGGAAGCACATAGTATTTCAAACTGTGAAATCGCATCACTTTGCTCCAAAAAGTCATTATGCAGTAGGAAAGTAATCTCATTAGAAGTGAATTATGATACCCGGCCAAAAAGTCCAGAGCTCCATCCTCGTTTGTTAACATATTAACGTGAACTCAGAATTCAGACACCATCAGGTTGTGTGGCAATGTCATATTCACAAAGATACAGTATTTGCCAAACAGGTAAAGCAACCCCCAGAATTCTGCAATATTTTCCATTGTTCAGGCTTGCAGGGACAAAGAACATATAATATGTTAAGTATTTTTCAATGAATGCAACAGAAGCTCTTTTCTTGAATAACAAACGAGAACACTTTGTTCTGAATTACAAGAAGTGCAAGGCAAGTGTATCATTTTTTATATATACATATATCATAGCAATGAACTCAATATCACCTTATTGTGGTACCTCTGCCCGTGAATAAATAAATAATTGGGCAACTCTTTATCTCAAGATGCAATAATTCATATGGCAATTTATAGTGCTACACTACTTACTATAAAGAGAAGATGTAGCTATAGTGACACGTGCCTCAAATGCTTTACGTTAGTGGATAAATTATCTGCATGCTGATTTTGGTGTAGACCTGCATGCTTTGGTTTAGCATATGCCTTGAATGTGAAAGCACAAGAGCTCACTTCAGTAAAATGCATGTATATAAAATATGCCAATACTGTTACAGCTACAGAATTGGTTTACTGAATGACACATGAGTGCTGCTTATTGAATCTAACTTTATGTTTCAATAAACACCGTTCTTGCTCAATGCATTCACTGCTCCCTGCACTTGGTTGGTTAATGTCCAGGTGTTCTTATGCCAAATGTACCCACGTTCATGTTTTGACACTTAACTTTAACTGCTCCAAACATTTATGGAAAAATGCCCAGATTTTAGTGAGCTGGCTTTGCAACCACGGGAATATTTTATTGTAAAGGGTGAATTTGAATGGATTTTTCTTATCTTTTTAACACTGCTGGAAAAAAAACTTCTTTAGCTAGAAACATCCTTTATTTATAATATTGCACATTTCAGGAATAAGGATTTTTATGATTTTAATTAAGTGCTTTATTGTTCTGAGATACTATTAAGTATGTATTATAACCACCCTCCTTCCATTGATTGTAGTTATAGTTTCATTGTATGCTGGTGCTGGCTTGGGAGAATGGCTGGGATCTTGCCTCCGCCATCAACAGTACTCATAAAATGCAAAACGTCTCTCTTGCCGCACAGCTCATTCATATGTAGAAGTCAGATTAATTAAATCATTTCTATTTTTTTACTTGCAGAAATCTTAACCAGATGCATGTTTCGGGGAACCCCCTGGTGAACATTGCAGCAGAAAAGGGGGCTCCCCCTGAAATGTTGTACGTCTGGTTAAGATTTCTGCAAATAAAAATAAATAAATTATTTAACGCATATGACTTCCACATCTGAATGAGCAGTGCGGCGAGAGAGAGAAGTTTAGCGTTTTAGGAGTTCTTAGATACTTAACCAGCTTAATCCAGTACATCCATATTAATCATGAAAATACAGCATCTATAGAGAAAACTTATTTTACATTTGTTCAGTTCTCCAGTTTACCATTATACATACACATACTGTATCTAATTCTCACTCACAAGGAGACTGTCTTCTGCATAAAGTGCAGCCAGGGCCGCTTTACACATTAGGCCGACTAGGCGCAGTGCCTAGGGCCTACGAACCTTTCAGGGCCTATAATATTTCACTTAAAAAAATACCTAAACAAAGAAAAACACAAAATAAGAGAAAACAGCAAATTTTAATTTAAAATTACTTAGAAGTATCGATACCTTTAAATATCGAAACAAAAGTATCGGTGCCAAATATCACTAGTACTGTATCAAAAGAAACAAGCAAACGATGAAATTAGCATAAAAATGAGTAGAAATATCGGACACACAGGCCTCTAGAAATAAAAGTGCCTAGAGCCTACGAAGGTCTTAAAACAGCCCTGTGTGCAGCCTCTTCAAACAAGCCTCTATGTTTTACTGAAAAATAATACCCAGATTTTTTGTAATTGACTTTACAGAAATGACCCACGGGTGTTATATGTGTGACATTTTTATTTTATTTTTACTATCCAATTTTTGAAGGATTTTCTGAACTCCTTTGGAGTTCATTCATATATGTTTTTAATATGAATGTACTTTTCTGCTAGGTACGGTGTGCTCACTGCACATACCAGCTATTGTCTGGTGTTATCTTTAGGTGGATGTTTTGCAAATTATTGCACAAATATTTCCCCATGTGGCAGTTAAGGTGAAACCCTTAATGCCCTATTTTTAAAAAGAAAGATATTCGGTGTTCTTTTTAACAAGATAGTTTGTGTTTTCCACAATTCCAGCAATTAGTTTCTCTCTCATGATAGTAACAATGGAGGTAATTGCTTCATGAAATGCATGTTAAATGATCTCTACAGTGAATTGTTCTATAATTCAGATTTCCTGGTGTTTCCTTAGAAACATTTCAGAGAAATTGAAGCTAATTTAGGCACAGCAAACACAGCTTAACACTACCTGTATCTTTGTTGATTTATTTTGCAGTTTAACCATGACGACTTGTTCCACATTATTTGCGTTGGGTATGATGCCTCTGTGTCTCTTTGTTTATACGAAAAAGTGGGTTGATTCGAACGCCATAGTAATTCCCTATGACAGCATAGGTAAGTGTGACTGTGTCACTTCCATTCTTCATTCTTCAAAGAGCTCTGAGAAACTATTCATTGTGTACAGGTCACCTTTATGGTTTTATAATGTATCAAGTACATTAATGCTACCAAAGGGGGTCATTTATCAAAGTCTCTCAGCCACAAAACTGAAGAAACAATCTGCACCCCATTGTTTTTGTTCCAATTTGCCTAATTGTTTTTATAAAACTCCTTTCCATAGTCATGCTGAATTTAAAGAAACAAACAAAGATGGCAAAGAATAAAATGGATGACAGTGGAATGGCCTTGGAACAGGCACAACCCTCACCATAGTGCTATTTGTTCAATTAAATAGCAATTACCTGTACTAGTACATTTGTTCTATTATTTACTACGCCGTTTCCCTTGCCATGAATTCTCCACAGCTTCTGTCTTAGATTTTTACATGGTTTTTTTTACATCTGCGTTAAACTCCTGTAATCTCTGTAAATCAGTATTGCTGAGGAAGAGAGAGAACTCTTGGCAGCTTGTCTTATAATATCAATTGTTAGTCCAAATAAAAAAGGTATCCCCTAATACTGAAGTACTCATTTACTCTGCCCTACAGAGTTTGAGATGTAGTGATATTTATTTTGATATTGAGTGACCAACACCTAAGAAAACTGCTTTGCTTGAACAGCCAATTTGTGTATATGTACATAAGTGAAGTTCCCAGAACTATTGTATTGTATGTCTTTATTTATATAGCACCATAGCACTTCACAGTAGTAATGCACAGGGTAAACAAATAAATAACAGATAATATAAATAACAGGTCATGGGAATAAGTGCTTCCGACATAAAAGTAACATTCCGGAAGAGGAGTCCCTGCTCCGAGGAGCTTACAATCTAGTTGGTAGGTAGGGAGAACATACAGAGACAGTAGGAGGGAGTTCTGGTAAGTGCATCTGCAGGTGGCCAAGCTTTATGTATCATGTGTCTAGTATTATCCACAGTGCTATTCATATGCTTCTTTAAGCAAGTGTGTCTTAAGGTGGGTCATAAAGGTGGATAGTCGGGTAGTCTATCTGCTAGTCGGGAATTGAGGGGAAGGGCATTCCAGAGGTGCGGGTTAGTCAGCGAAAAAGGTTAAAGGCGGGAGAGGGCTTTAGATACATAGGGGGTAGAAAGATGTCATCCTTGAGAAAATATGCTTTAGCGTGCTGGGAGCATCATAATTTTATATGACATTTTAGAAAGGATAGGGCTTCTCTTTTGCTCCTGGAGCACCTTAACAGATAACTGCTGAGATTTTACATTTCCGAAGGTAGTGCTGTCTGAACCACACATTTGGTTAGCAAATGTACATGTGCACACATTTTTCTGTGGGGGAGATGAGCACCTATTTTTAGAGATCAACAAACAACACCATGTAGTGATAATGACATTGTTAAAAAATGTGCTAGTATAATCAGTAAGAGGAGCTTCATGCTTTTTAATGTGCAGAGTACCCCCCTGACAACTATTCTACCCAATGGGCTGGCAGTAAACACTATACTATCAGGTTGCCAGTAGTTGGTATGGGGTTTTCCCCCTCACCGTTGGTACTGCACTTGAGTGATAGCAGGGGGTGGTACATCCTGTTGTAGCTGGGATAACGGGGTGCCCGACTTCTGGCTGTACTTAGGGGCAGGACCGCCCAAAAGTTAGAGTGTCCTTCCCTCTGAGGAAGGCAGGTCACACAATTGGGAGCCTGAGATTGGGGCCTTCCCATCTGCTCTTTCCTCCGGGGAGAGTGAGTGTGGACCATACCTCTGCCTCTGCTATGGAGGTGGGGAAGAGCTAGGACGGTAGCGGGTGCCCTTGGCCTGTAGCGACAGTCCAGGGACCATCTTCAGTGATAACTGACCTGACAGACTGTATCCGGCAGGAGACTGCTGTGTAACTGTTACTGCAGAGTGAAGTAATAAACCCGTTCCTGTTTGCAATATACCTCCTGCCTGGTGCGTGACCATACTGGGGGAGAGGTAATAAGTTCTACCGTGGGAGATCACCTTCACGTCCTGGAGCCTACAGCAGATGGAGGTGCTGCACTGCTAAGAAGATATGTGGGATATGAACCCCAGAAGCCTGTTCCTGTGTCCCCACTACCACCGGCAGACGACTCAGCCCTCCTGTTGCCAACAGGTATATGCATCATACACCCTGTAATGGCACCTATCTGCAATTGGGTGGGGGAAACACCGCTACATTTGGAGGCGCTGCTGAGATCTGTAACAGGACACGTTTTCAGTGAAACAAAGCTGGAAGTAACAAGGTACGCTTCCAGAACAAGTGCTAATGAAGGAGGGAGGCTGGTATATTGTTCAGGGGACCCCGGCAAACCATAACCAGGGACCACTTTCCCCGCAATGGAACTATGAGCTAGATGGCCCTATCGGGTGATTGGTCTGGAGAAACAAAGGCTATTGCTGTTCTAAGTCGCCCTGAGGTGGGTAGTCGAGATACCTAGAAGGAGGGTGTAGCTGGAAGCCCCAGGAGCCACCGAAGGAAGGGTCTGCGATACTGGCAGCCAAGGGGGGGCGGCATAAGAGTACTGCATAGGGAAGAAGACCTGAGTACTACTAGCAAACAGCCTGACTATGGAACCACAGAGTGCTTGTAATGGACTGTAATCGTGTGCAGCATATCGAGATGAAGCTTTGCTAGCCTGGGGTACAACCTACTCTTGGTAAACTGCTAATCTATATGCCGCAGAGACCACAAGAAATAAGTTCCCGTCTGAACCACGCAGACCACGTGGGTCAGTTGCAAAATACAGAAAATAGTGTTGCCACTTTATTATGGAGTGGCGTGAAAGCCATAACCGCCTTTTTTGTGCTGCTTAGGACTTCTGGTTCCACCAGAGGGAGCAGACAGTGAGGACATTGTGCTTATGGGTGGGACTGCAGATGACATGCCTGCTCTTCAGATCGAGGAGCCTGTCATAACTGCCCAGGTTCAGCCCGTAGGTGAACTGTTTCAAAATGGCGCCCGGCTTCCACCGATGGCCACATGGTTGTGCTAATGGCTGCACCCTTTTCCCGGGGACCTTGGATCCGCCTATGGCGTGATAACCAGGACTCCACCCCAATCACGCTCTGTCACTGTAGGACCCTCCTCTTATCTCCACCAGAGGGAGGGTCCACGGTAACAACCAATGCTCAGCGAGTACCAAAGATAAGGGAGGAGTCAGAAGTGCCCGACCGCACCCTCAGTTCTTCGGAGCCAGCAGCGCATCAGCAGAGCTATTCTACATGTGCTTCTGCCTCCACGCACTTTAGTCCGATCCAAAATGGCAGAATGTGCAGCAGGACATTGCTCTTTTCCCGGGGGATACCTAGAAGTATAACTGGGGATACCACCCAGTTGATGTGTCTATGCCCGAATTGTGCCTTTCCGGGTCAAGACCTGGACTGTGAAACTACGTGCCCTGCCTGTGGTGCCAGCTACTTCACACCCCGCTTTCCCTTGTTTACATCTTGTTTGCCTGGAAACAGGACCAACTCTGACACTGGGTCAGCCGATGGGAAGCTTCCTTTCCGTACGGTGGAGGCTGGCTCAGTATCTGAGACAGTTCCATAGCCGGAACCGATCCCTGACCGAGCCGAAGGGCCTAAATCTGCATCTAGCTTGCACAGCAGTTCGGGCCCTATGATGCCACAACCGCCTGTGTGTGGTTCTACTGTTGTCCTTAAAGACCAGGACTTTGCCGGAGATCCCAAACGATGGCTCAGCTTAGTCTGGAAGTCCCATCTGGAAGGAATTGAGCAACAGTGGAGCCTTTCATGTGTGACGACTCAGCGACTCGAGCAGCAGTCGGACTGCGCCTCAAGTGATCATGAGGATTCCCGTGTATCTGCGGAGCGGTGAGGAACCACCTCCTTACTCCCAACAGGACCCAATGGCAATGCCCGCTGAACCGATACCTTCCGGGGTCAGCTACGACTCCAAGGACGAAAGCAGTGATCGTGATCCCCTGATGCCGGAATCTAATGACGTCCTTCAAACGGCGACCGCCAGAGCGGACGAGAAGTGGCCCTGTTACATTTGTTCCAAGTATGCGACCTCAGAGAGGGGCTTGTATGCCTTTCCGTGGACGTCCAAATGCTAAGCCCAGTGACAGTGCTACCGCTCACACGTGAGACTTTGGCTGAGCACCAGAACTATGCTATGGAACAACATTTCAGCCACCAATATAGTCCTATATTACTGGTATGGAGGGGGTACTTCCTTGGGAAGTGAAGCAGATTAATTACAATGTTTCTCATGTTCCTATAGAGACTGTTTTGACTGAACCACACATGCCAGTGAATTTCAAACGTATGACGAGGTGGGAGAGAAACAGGTTGAAATCTGAATTCTATTTTTAGGAACCAGTTGGAGGGGATGTTGAGTTTGAGTGTAGTTCCGGGGATGAGGATATTACATTTAGCTCCGACGAGAGTGAAGGGAATTAGTTAAGGGTGTTTTCTGATAGAACAATTAAGGATGATACACCGATAATTGTTGCCCCAGTCTTGTGTCCGCCTCACCTCATGCTTTACCGCCCTGGGTTAGTGAGATTATGGTGGAATATCAGTCAGATTGGGGTATGCCTAGTTCCAACAAAAGTTTAAGGACACTCACTTTAAGTACACTTGCGAGTAAGGACATATCGCCCAATTGGCAAAGGCAAGCTCACGCATGCGCCTGTCAGCATGTCCTGAACAGCAAAACCGGCTCACTATCTGTACCGAAGCTGTGCGCAATGGGGGAGACTATAGAGCCTGTTACAAATGCGTTATTTACATCAGTTATACACGTATATGATGCTTGCAGGACAATACATGCATCGATAAGTGGGAAAAAGCGAGTGCTTCACTTTAAGTACATTTTCACTTTACATACATGCTCTGGAACCATTGCGTACGTTAATGCGGGGTATGCCTGTACTAATGTAACCTTATGGCCAGTTCATGCTTTTCTTGCCTGCTTGATATTCTCTTAGAAACTTATTGACCAGGAATCTATTCTATTAAACTAGGTAACTCGAAAAAAATGCAATGCAATCACATAGCTCAGTTGTTGTATTCAGGTAATGACTTTGTGAATAGGTACAGTATAAATACAGCATATAAGGTTTATATGATAAATAGAATACATTAAAATATGTACTTTTAAAATGGATTAGTGTCAAATTAATTTGAAAGTTATTGGAAGTGGTAATTAAGTGAGCTAAGAAAGAGAACATCCCAAGAACATATGTATTTACCTTTCTTTGAGGAAGTACAGAGATCATGGGCAATACAGCATCAGTTTACAACCGTGATCAGTTTACATCAATGATTTTCAACCGGGGTTCCGCTGAACCCCTTCATCCCTCAAGGTTCTGCGACCGACAGCTGGGGAGAGATGGGACAGTTGTCCCAACTTTCCCAGGCTCTGCTGCTCCCCAGCAGCAGTAGTGGGACAGCATTCATTGTAATCTTCTCCCTCCTCTGGTTGGAGTCAGAAGGATCAACTTCCGCCCAAATGAAGGAGAGAGATGCGGACCGGCACAGCACAAGAGGCCTCCGTGTGTGTGTGTGTTGGCCATCATGTGATCAAGAGGGAGAGGTGGAGGAGAAAAAGAGAGTGGAGAAGTGGAGGAGAGGGAGGAGATGGAGTGAAAGAGAGATAGTAGGAGGTGGAGTGAGAGGGGAGGAGAAAATAATAATAATAATAGAATGTTCTTGTATAGTGCTGCTAGTTTTTTTACATAGCACTTTACAGAGACATTTTCCAGACACAGTCCCTTCCCCACGGAGCTTACAATCTGTGTTTTTTGTGCCTGAGGCACAGGGAGATAAAGTGACTTGCCCAGTCACAAGGAGCCGACACCGGGAATTGAACCAGGTTCCCCTGCTGAGCCACTCCTCAATAGAAAGAAAGAAGAAGAGAAAGGGGAAAGTAGGAGGGAAGGAAGGGAAACATTGAGGGGTGGGGGACAGGATGGGGGGAGGGAAAGAGTGAGGGGAGGGGAAGAGAGATAATAATAATAATAGCATGCTCTTGTATAGTGCTGCTAGTTTTACGTAGTGCTTTACAGAGGCATTTTGCAGGCACAGGTCCCTGCCCCGTGGATCTTACAATCTGTGTTTTTGGCGCCTGAGGCACAGGGAGATAAAGTGACTTACCCAAGGTCACAAGGAGCCGACAATGGGAATTGAACCAGGTTCCTTTGCTTCAAACTCTGTGCCAGTCACTGAGCCACTCCTTCTAGGGGGAGGGGAAGAGAGATAGGGGAGGGGATGAGAGAGGGAGAGAGAAATAGCGAGGGGGAGGGGAAGAGTGAAGGGGAGGGTAAGAGCGAGGGAAAGGGGGAGGGGAAGAGTGAGGCCGAGGGGAAGAGCGAGGGGGAGGGAAAGGGTGAGGTGAAGAGAGAGGGAGGAAGGAGAGAGTGGAGAGGGAAAGAGATGAAGGGAAAGAGGGAGGCCGAGGAAAAGAGATTGAGGGGGAGGGGTAAAGAGAGAGGGGATGAAAAGCAAGAGTGGAGAAGGGGAAGCGAGAGACGTGGGGGAGGGGAAGTGAGAGACGGGGTGGAGGACATGAGAAACGTGGAGCGAGAGAAGGGGATGGAAGCAAGAGACGGATTGCTCAGAGAGGCGCGAGTTGACCAAAGGGAAGCAACAGATGGAGGGGAAGGGGATGAGAGAGACAGAGGGGACGGGAAAGGAAGAGACAAGGCAGGGGAAGAGAGAGACGGGGAAGAGAGAGACGGGGAAGAGAGAGACAGGGAAGAGAGAGACGGGGGAAGAGAGAGAGACGGGGAAAAGAGAGACGGGGGAAGGGAGAGACAAGGCAGGGGAAGAGAGAGACGGGGAAGAGAGAGACGGGGGAAGAGAGTTAATCTACAGTATGAGATTCTGATTACTTGTCATATTATCTCCCATGATTACAATAAAGAATATTTTTAATATTATCACAACCCTCTTGCTGTGATTGAGTGCTCACATACTAGGTTTCTTTTTTATTTTTCTCTCCCCTGTATGCAATTCTACCTTACCTAGTGAGCACCTCATTCTGTTACTTCTCAGCTGTGCGGGGGCTCCCCCTTCTGTGTGTAGCTTTCCCCTTAACAAACCTTATTTTCTTATAGAAGTAAACATAAGCTCGTTTTGTTTGTTTACCAACTTCAGAGACCTCAAAAGGCTTCTGAAGAAGACACTTTGGAGGTCTTAAAAACCAAGTTTCAAACAATAACTATGTTAGTATATTAAATGAAGTTCCAATCTGCAAAGAAAATCTGCTTTTCTGCAGTCTTATGAGCTCCAACATTTATACACTATAAAAGTAGAAATACAAACTTATCATTCTATGTATAGTATTTAAAGTGGAAGTAATTTAATAGCACTTATAATATCATCCATTTTTCTAATAGACAAATGTAGACATAGACAGTATGAGTCATGACCCAACCCTGAATTCAACAATCCAAATGTGACACCTTAACGTTATTTTGAGCCAGGATGTTCTATGGATAGCAGCACCAACTTAATTGTAATTAAAAAGTGCAGGAGGGTGTAATTATAAAGTAGAAGGCACACAATATGGAAACTATTTGACCGCATACTTTATTTAACAAGCACACTTTTACTCCTAGGCTACAGGTTATACGTAAGGCTTTGTGGGAATAACGTTGCAGAGGAAAGTAAACAAGTGTCACCTTACGCAGAGACCAATGTGGGATTCCAGCTTGATGAAAAACCAAGCAATGGAGACCTTCACAACATTCCAGGCTAATGCAGAAGACATTGATGAGAATCCTTCATTGTAATAGAGAGCATTGTGATTGTAACAGTCATGAGGGAAAATATTAGATGTCAGGTTGTCTACATGGTACTGTAACCTGGAAACGGTGATGTCTGTTGAGTTTATCATCTCTAATGCAGTTATGGGTGAGATATTTATGTTTATAAAGCTTTACTAATCATACTTGGACATGCTTCCTGAAAAAGTAACATAAGAATAGTTTAATAACGTTAGATATGAAATAGTTTTTCATTACTCCACATGATGTAAATGTAACATGTATTTTTAGATTCTGTCCAGGGAGAGTATACACTATACAAAAAGTAGAACCTTACAACCAAAAACACCCACAGCATTCTTTTACTTAATTAACTGGTTATGGATTTATATCAAGATTGCTGTACCCTAAATGAGTTTTCTGTTACACAAGGCATGATATCACAAGATATCCCACCAGAAGAAAATGCTATGTAAGAAATGACAAGTCATAATGATAAGGATTTCAATGATGCGTGACAAAAAGAGGTGATGTACAAATGTAGTAAGACTTGCTGCCACCGTGACCACTAGAAGGTGCGAGATGACATCTGCATGAACACTTTGTTGTCTGCGTCTCGTCCATGGCTCCACTACGGTCAGCCGGGATAGTAATTTGTTCAGTTATTTATGTTATTGCAGTTCAGTATGTGTGGCCAGAAGCTGGCGCACTGAAATATCTTTGCCGTTGATACGCTGTAGCCTTAAGGGAGGAGCAAGGGGGCTGTAGATTACAAATAACTGCTGGGGATTTACACTTATTGGTTTGCGGCACTGAGAATAGTAAGTCTTGCTACATCTGTATTACTGTATACAGTACTTATGACAATGTTGTTCCTAAAGTGCTTTTGAATTTATTTATTACATACGGCAGATGGCACATTGCACATTTTACAGTATCTGTACCCTTGCATGCCAGGAACCCCACCGGTTTCTCAATACGAGAAACAATGTAGAAATGTCTCGCTTTAAACACAACCTTCCTTTGTTTAATGACCTTGTACTTTTCATCAGAATGACTGTAATGTAGCAGTATCACACTTTACTCAAAACACTATGCATTAAACAAATTTGTCTCTGTCCATTTGTACATGGCATGGCACTTACTGTACTAAACTGGCCTGCAGTTATGCATATATGATTTATTCTGCCATTCAAGACAGTACAGATAAGAGGTTAACTCTATCTGACATCTATCAGTATATCACTACAAAGTACCCATTCTACGAAAAAACAAACAAAAAGGCTGGAACAATTCTATTCGACACAACTTAAGCATTAATGATTACTTTATTAGAATAGTGTGCCCGGCAAGATGGGCAGGTACCAGGCACTAGACATGTCATGGATGGGTATGTCCGATTATGGCAAAGTTCGAAGGAGAAAGAGATTGAATAGACCTTTCCGAACTGATCATTCAGATCTGCTCCCACCTGAGAACCTGCCCCAATACCATTACCAGTATGGACCACCCAGCTCCAAAAACGAGAAGAAACTACATCCCAACTACATGATCAAGTTGAACAACTGCAGCAGCAAACCCCTTTCATAAACTCATACAACTTCTATAATGAGTTGCTGCCACCCAAGTTTCAATTTCTGCCATGGATAATAAAGGTAAATATAAAGTAAGTTTACATATAGTAGAACTATCATTCCAAAAAAAACCACATATGCGTTCCATAAAACATGCATGCACATACATTCAAAGACCCGCATATACATTCAATAGAACTTTAATAATTTATTTCGATAACTAATAATAAACAATCACACAATTATTTTACAAAATGAAATTGCACAAGAGACAGCCCGAAGAAAATGTTGATTGAAATCTAATAACATATTTAACTTTTCCCTACTAACTTCTGTTACATGGAGAAATACACATTATTATACTTTTATACTTCGGGGGTTTCAGAGATTTTTCAGCTTTTCATTCATGTTCATGAAGACAACCCCCCTCAAACTCCTCTCACATTCAAATTCACATTTAAAGACATGCATATACGTTCCATAGACGCATGCACATAGACAAAGCATTCACACATTACCTTAAGCCTTTATTTCTTCAAGTATTCAAGTATAGGAAGTATAAACAAAGTGACTCAGTATAATATTTTCTACTTGTTTAATATATTAATCAAAGTAGGCACATAGAGACATATACATTATTATACTTTTATACTTGCTTACACTCCCTGCTTCTAAAGTCCAGGCTATTATACTTTTATACTATGAGAGTTACACTGAAATAAAAACATTGGAAGTGCAATCTTGTGTATTGATTGCTGACATTAGTGATGTGGGATTTTATACATTATTATTATTTAATACATATAGCTATACACAAAGCTATATATGACTCATTAATGTGCTCTGCCCCCTAGTGTCTGTAATTAGGGCTACGCTAGGAGGGACTTAGGCACAGGATTTCTGCTCCACACTAATGACTCACTTATTCCATACATTGTTAAAAGCCAGAACGATTATCACACCAATCAACCTGTCTTTTGTTAATCAACAGTCAAACATGATCAAGATATACACACAACATCAGCAGTTGATACTTGTCTTCTGCTCACGAAAAGTGTATCTGGAAGAGTATAAAAAACATAGAGTCAAAATTGTTTAGTTCACAAGACATTTATTTTTTATACTATAATCACATTCTTGTGGCCATTCCAGATTGTTCTAAAACAACCGGTAACACATTATTTATATGATTTATGTGATTATTGCAAGTTTCGACACTTAGAGACTCATCCAAGTAATCAAGAATTCCCTTCTCAAGTTCTTACTTGTTTGCTGGCTTCACATATTTCCTCAGATGCTGTTTGAATTGGCATGCCACATGAATTCTATGTGGTTCAAATTGGGGATCTGCAAATATTGAGAGAAATACAGTACTGTTATTGGCAAGAATAAAGCAAGCACACAAAACAGCACAGCAGTTAATAGTATACAACGGCTCAAAACAGTTACAGAACTTACTCTGGCAATGTTCTTACCCAGTTCATTCCACAGTCCTTAATAAAGGTAGACGAGGCACTGTATTTTGGATCATTGTCTTGGAAGAACCGGTGACTCGATGGGAAGAAATCTAAAATGTATGGTAGTACCTGGGAGATAATAGCCTCCTGGAAGTACGCTTTATCCATGATTCCTGGAGAAAAAGCAAATATAACACTGTTATACAGGGACAGGGTCACATTCAGATACATTTAGAGTACTATTGTTAAACAAATATAACACTGTTATACATGGACAGGGAACATACCATGAAATACAACTATGGGTCCTGGTCCAAGTCTCAAGATTTTCCCCACACATGAAGCTTGAATGGATGCTTTGGCAGGGATAAAGGGGTTTATGTTCCTGAATGCCATAGTGCAAAAATGTTTCAGGGTGACTGATGTTTTCTCCAAAAATCTAATGTTATCAAACTTCCCAACTCTCAATCCATACACATGCTTGGTCAACTCTTTTAATCTTGTTAACATACCTTATCATGGGTGTGACAGGGTGAAGTCAGGTACTGATAGTTATGCCTAGGAAACATACATCTGAGTCCTTCATCCAGCATTCAGAAGGTTAACCCAGGAAGAATGGTTGGGCAATCAGGAAGTAAGCGGAGATAGCTGATAGTAATACTGTAAGGAATGTAATGCTTGTGGAAGGGGGCTGTCTCAGACTACAGAGCTGTCCTGTTCAAGTTGCTAGCCAGATGAATTTCACCTTTCTCTCTCTAAAACACAGTAAGAACTTTGATTCTGTTCCCAGACTATTGTGGTGTATATTTAAGGGTTAGGAACGGGACATAGCCAGCCAGCCCAATAGATAGGGAGAACTTGCTAACAATCCAAGCCCTATGAGGAGTAGGTGTTATTTTCCTAAGTTTGCGTTGCCTTAAAGGGACAGTGTGCCCAAATGTTTAGTTCTGCTGTGGAGAAATAAAACCACATAACATTTGCTTTAACCTGAAACTACACGTGTGGACTATTGTCTGACCTCGCCTACAGGCCATCCTGCCACAATGGGAAACACTGCAATAATAAGAAAAAATGGCTTAAATAAATTATACTTTTCTACTATAGTATTGAGTGCTGGCATTATTGATTTGGGATTTGGCTAGTATAGACAAATACAGCATTCCCAGAAACACAGTTACAAGAACACAAAGACATTCCTTTACAGACAATCTTCCCTCCCCCACCCTATTCTGTATTTCCCAGATTAAGCCATACAGTACCTCAGTGTAATATTGAAACTTTTCTATATAATAAACATGCTACAGGTTAGGTAAACAGAGACTTTAAACTGTATGTACAGACGAGCCAACGAGTATTCTAAAACTTGCCTTAAACTTGCCTTAAACTAGCCAGTTTACATGCTGGGTACATTTCAGTTTTTTGTTCGCAATCCAGGGGGAGCATATAAGGGAAATAAAACAAAAACAATCTGAGTGTAGACAATAAAACAATGTGAATAAAGTCTGTGGATTTCTTGGCTCTTATGTACAGCCTACTCACAAGATATCAGTATTTTACGGGCAACAGGAAGCAATTATGGATGACAAGAAGAACTCTTGGTTCAGAAAAGATGATGAACTCCGATCACAGCAAGATGATGGTGCATGAAAAAAGAAATATATCCATAGTGCAGACCAATCATAAAAAACGTAACTTTATAAGGGTTCAAAAAATGCAAACTTACAATAAAAACGTTACAATAACGCATATATCACTAAAATGTGATGGAAGAGAATCGATGTGAACACCTGGCTCACCCCCCGCCTCTGGTCAGCGATCGGTTCGTGAAAAGCCTCCACAGTCAGCTACCTGCTTCCTGGTCTCTCTCTGAGGCGTTGCGTCACGTCACATCCGGTTCTTTGCGTCACGTCACTTCCGGTTTCGGTTTAGGGACTCGCAATCTCTGTCACTTCTTCTCTCCTCCTTTGGGCAGCTATCACTCAGCTATCAACAACATGAGGGTACATTTCAGTGACATTTCTGCAGAGGCTAATGGCCCATCGGATTAACACAGCAGGGGTTCCTTGCAGTCCCATTCAATTTGAATGGGACTGCCAGGGACCCCCGCTGTTAATCCGATGGGCCATTAGTCTGTCTGCAGAAATGTGTGAAATGTTGCAGCATGTAACCAGCATGTACCCAGCATGTACCCAGCATGTACCTGGGTCTTTTTAGAGATTGCCCCAGGTTTGTTTTAGAATAATCGTCGGCACTACAGTACTTCATTTGTGCTTTATGTGCACAACAGCACTTTACTTCACACGTCCAAAGATCAAGCCCAAATCGCATCTCATCGCATCTCATGCTTCTGCAGAATCTCCCGAACCTCTGCAGCAGACTGCTCAGCATTTTCCAATCTGATCTCTTCCACCAGCCGAATTATTTCACTGGGAAAGACAAAATTACAAAGATTATGAGTGCAGATGCATAGGCATACTGTGTGGCTGTGTGAAGAAAAACATTTGAAGCAAAAGTTTATACGCTACTGTACTTACTCGGTTCTGATCCTGTGGACCATTTTACAAATCTTTGGCATGATACCAAACACAGTCTAATGATACCTGGATGCCCGCTTGCCATAGCCACCGTTGGATGTGCATTGTTGTGAATCCCTTCGGTACATGTGCCATATTGCAATGCTAGTTTGTTTGTTATTATTATTTTGGTCATGGCTGTTTTTCAGAATGTACTGACCCACTAATAAATGTATAATCACTGTATTCAATGTGAATTGAATCTTCATCGTGCTGTATTATACAGGTAAAGCGACACGTACAAGTATATGCCTACTTTTGACACCCTGCAACAGTAGACAACCAATCACCCTCTTAGGTCCGCCCAACACTGAATGCTGCTCCTTTGATGTCAGTGATATTGTACATAAAATTTCACAGAAATTCTATTTCCACACAGTGATATTAATCAAAATGAACTCTTGTACTTTTGTGCTTTCAGATATCTTGTGCTTGAACAATGGATAGATCGAGATTCTACCGCTGCAAGAACCGACAGCTGCTATACCAGCCTAAGAAAATGGAAGACGTCTGCTAACACAACTCTACCCGAGACCCCTAAAAACAAAAAGGCTAAAGTGAAGGAAAGAAAACAAACCAGCATCCAAAACTCCGAAGGTGAAAAATCTAGCCACGGCAATGAGAAAGAAACAAATGGCCAAAACCCTAGCAAGTTTTGTACCTGCTTCTGCACCTGATACCCAAATCCACATCGCTAGCAGCTCCAGACCCTGCTCACCTTTCCTGGATCAAACTCAGCCCAACTCAGTCCCTGCTCACCTCGCCCTGGATGCAGCTCAGCCCTGATCGGACTAACCCCCACCAAAGTAAAGAGCTGAATCAGCCTAGCTGCAACTGGCAAATGGGTCAAACGCATCTTAGCAATGTCAACTAATTGGTAAAGTTCAATTATAATCCCCCTGTACAAGACACATTTACACCCGTGCCACCACATATGTAGCAAAGACAGGACAGACAGGATGCACTGGAAGGAAAATTTTACCTGCTTTTGGATGGACCAAATGGCGAGGGACATAGCGTGGTCTCTATTCAATTCTAGGCCAACAGCAGCCCGAGAGAGTAAGACATCTGGAGGAACACACCCCAACCCGTGACTCCATGCCATTCCCAGATGAGGAGGAAATTGTGGCTATGAGCCCACGTGATACAGGGGCGCATGTCATCCCATAGCAGCTAGCTGTGTCTGCTTTACAATAAACACCTGCGGCACCACAGGGGCAAAGATCACAGATGATTGTGGGAATGTAGTAGGAGACATCCAGCTTTGTGTAATACCAGTGAAAGCTTTGTCAAGATATCTTGCAAACTGCGGAGGACAGCCAAATCAATATGCTCAGCTAATCTTCCAGCACCATGTGTCTTTTACCATGGGTTAAGAAGGCAATTCCCAACAATTTAAAAAGAGCGACTTTAGAAGAACTGAAGAAGCTGTTTAAAAACACTGTAACACAAATCAAGGGCGTGAAAGACACAACCAATGCATTTTCACGTTATCAGAGGAATGTGGGCTCGAGTCATCTCAGTGAAGCATTGATGGATTGAATGAATACAGTTTTTTTTTAAAGGTTTTAATTAAGTACTTTATTGTAGTAAAGGTTTAATTCTTGTTTTGCAGGTTTGACAGGCTGATGAGCATCAACACCGTTTTTATAGAAAACATAACACGCGATACTGTAAGGTAATGTAATTAATGCATCTATTTCTTCTCTAAATAACAATCTCACAATTATTTTACTTTTGACCCTGTAAAAAATACAGCAAGAAGATTTCAGTTGAAGAAGATTGTATTTTTCTTTTTTTAAGTGTTTGCATTATTTTAGTCATTGTTTAATTCTTGTTTTGCAGGTTTGGCAGGCTGATGAGCATCAACACCATGTTCATGTAGAAACAATTCCAGCAATACTTTAAGGTAATGAAATGTAATTCTTGCATCTATTCCTTCCCTAAATAACAATCTCACAATTATTTTACCTTTGAACCAGTAGAAGATACAGCAAGAAGAAGATGACGGTTGAAGTAGATTGTATTACTAGTATTTCAAAAAGTACTTTCATTATTTTAGTCATTGTTTACTCCATTTTTTGCAGATTTGTGGCAGGCTGATGAACATCAACAGCGATAATGGATAATGAAAATAAAGTATGCGCTCCATTAAATTGTCAATACCTGTACTGCACATGCGTTCTATACAGTTCATACATACAGTTCACATGCGCAGAAATTGCATGACACGTATATGCGTTCCAACCAGGTTCAATAAAATATGCATTTGCACAAATTAAAGATGCGTACGCGTTGCATACAAGTTCTATAGTACACGTATGCTCAGGAATTCAATGACACGCATATACGTTCCATACAAGGTTATCGGTAGTACGCAATCCACACACTGTAATTCATGCATCTATTTCTTCTTGACAATTAATAAATAACATTCTCACAATTATTTTTTACAGGTTAAACTGCACAAGAGATAGCCCAAAGATGATGTAGTTTGAAGAACATTGTGAAATAATACAATCTTCTTCCAAATATACAATCTTTGTTATTTATCTCTGAAGTGCCATTTACTGTACTCTAATAAAAAAATTGAATACTTTGAAAATACTTTTTAGACATCTGACATTTTAGTGTAATAAGTGAAGGGTTACATTGAAATAAATGCGCTATCATGTGAAATGAACGGGAATACGGGATGGGTTAAATTGCATTTAGATAAAGGCCACACTAGCGTCACCTATCATTATTGCAGAGTACTACAATCAACTCTAAAATATAAAAAAATTACGGTCGCGGCACACTCACAGCAGTCTTACTACATCTGTATATACATTGCATGTAGTGTGAAGGAATACACACACACACACAAATAAAAAAAATAGAATAAAGGGTGCAAAAAGTTAAACAAATGGTCTTTTTCTTTATCAATTGTAGGAAAGATGTTGAGACTTTCTTTTTCTCGATACATTTCATCAAGTTACTATTCGTTATATTGTATTCCATTTGTTTACCGTTTTGTGCCCTTTCTTCTACTTTTTTCTTTCTATATAATTATGTCAGTGTGAGATTAAGAATATTGAGGCTGCATTCTTGGTAATTTGTTGCCAGTTACTGATTCTCTGCGCACACACACACACACACACACACACACACACACACACACACACGCGTGCTTCTTTTCAACCCGTGGTGTCATTGACCCTTCAGCGCAGGTAACGGGTGCGCGAGCATTGGGATAAGGGAATGCGGGGCCAATGCAAAACGTTTCGTACCCTGGACTATATCACTGACAATGAGATTCATGAAGTATAAGAATCTTGAGCGATTGCAAGGATTTTGATTTTGACAGAACAAGCAGTTTCCCCATCTTTCAGTGACCTACATTTCGGTGGCAAACATGTAACGGCAAACGTCTGTGAGCAGGAAAGCGGTTCTACTACCAGGAGAAAGGATTTGTGTTTCACAGGTATTCATGGATATAGTAATGTTGATGGGGTCTTCCATCAATACTGAATTTCATCCAGATCAAGTATAGAACATAAGTTAACCCAGAGTTAACACAAGACACCCCAATTACTGCACTTGTATATATTTTTAACAAACGTTAGTGTTGTGTTATATTGAAATAAAACTTTATTATTTTTGATAATTGTAGAACAATACTTACCCTGGGGTGTCGATTCTATAGGATACACTACTGCCAGTGGCTATTGTATCCCCCCCCCTACCACTACGGTATTATCTATACTTTGAGTGCAGTAAATTGGGGTTCTTTGGTTAACTTTGGTTAACTTATGTTCTATACTATATGCGTTCACCACCCCACATTGCACCTTTAGTTTTATCTTATCTAGTTAATTGGAGATCGTTGATTCCATTTCTATAGGTTCTCCAGATCAAACAAATATATTGCTTCCAGATGTGCAAATTCCCGAGGCCATAGTTTGGGTCCATGTCCAGTCTTTTATGGACATTCCCTCTTATATATGTGTTTTCCTCCCATTCCGTCCTGCAGATGGTGATAACCAAAATCCGGAGAGCACAGCGATGCTATACTGATAGCGCCGGCATTGCCCCGAGAATGGCAATGGTTCTTAGACCTCAGTAACATTTTCTATGGAGCTTCCTCCACTTCCTGCCCTGCTGCTGCAAGGTCTGATTGTACATCCCAATCTAGTTTCCACCAATTGACGTGTTGACATTGAGAGGAAGATATCTTTGAGAGCAATGTGGTTTTCAGATCATGTGATACCTTACTTCACTCAAGGTAACAATGTCACCCTAAACTACAGCATGATAGTACAGATTAGGGACTTCTTTAGGAGGTGTCCAGAATCGCAAGATTACTGTCCTGCTCCAGGTGACAACTCCACAATCTCTGTTTCTTCTACCACTAGTGTTTTCAAATAGGGCTCCAATTCTGCTTCACTGAAGGTACCCAGTGTCGGCATTGGGTGCCCTTCTCAAATAATATTTAGTGCATGCAAATGGCTCTTGATCCTATGGCCATCAGATTCAGCAGGCACACTATCCGAATCAACCACGGATAAGACTCCATATCCCTCATGGGATGTAAAACTGCTCTTGGAGGCTTTCACCTTTAGCGGCTTTGTGAAACTTATAGTGACCTTCCATTAAAACCCTCCCCATCAAGACCAAATTTCTCCAAGCAAACACAACAGCACACAGTTGGAGAATTGCAAGCATTATCATGCGGAATCATATCTCCAAATTAACAAGGATAAAATTGTAATGCGAACATTCCTCACTTCAATACTAAGGTGGTATCCCAGTTTGAGATTCCTACTTTTTGCCCTTCCCCTTCTACGAAAGGAGATGTTACATAATCTGGATGTAGTTAAGCATTATTTATTTTTAAATGTTTTACCAGGAGTAATACATTGAGAGTTACCTCTCTGTTTTCCAAGTATGTCCTGGGCATAGAGTTAGATTAGAGACAAATAATACATGGAAATAATCATAATTATATATTGACCAGGGTTATACATTATATCAAGACTTGCATGCAAGTTAGAGATAATATATGTTATAGGCGTATGTAAACCAGTTACAGACCAGATTAAATGTGAAACAGCTTTAGTTCATAATACTAATAGCATGTTCTCTGTATAGCACTGAAAAATTTTACGTAGCATTTTACAGAGACATTTTGCAGCACAGGTTCCCTGCCCCGTGAGATACAATCTACATTTTTGGTGCCTGATGCACAGGAGATAAAGTGACTTGCCCAAGGTCACAAGGAGGCTCCCCTGCTTCAAACTCTCATGTGCCATCGTGTCTTTTACCACGAGGCCACTCACTTTTTTTTGAAAGAACTTAGTTAGACGTGGTGGTGGCTTGGAGGTCTCCCTCCGTAGATTGTTCCAGCTTTAGGGTGTACGGTAAGAGGAGGAGCGGCCAGATACTTTATATAGATTTATAATATAGGCATACCCCGTTTTACAATCACCCTTTTACTACGTCATCGCAAGTTACATACCATTTATTTTTAATTGCAACCATACCCTGTGTACTACACAGTGCTTCGCGATACGACACCAGGGCAGGGCGCGAGCACAGCGGTGTGCGCTTGCAGCGGCGTGCGCACCTCTGCATTAACTCCTCACATCCTTCAATCTTTGGTCTAATGAGCGAGCGGGAGTGCAGGGGGCGGCGCGCGTGCACGGCTGCGGCTGCGTGCGCACCTCTTCATTGTCTCCCTCCTTCAGTCTTCTCACACGGAGCGGGAGAGGAGGGGGGAGTGCAGGGGCGCGCACGCACGGCTGTGGCGCGTGCGCACCTCTTCATTGTCTCCCCTCCTTCAGTCTTCTCACACTCACACGGAGCGGGAGAGGAGGGATGTGCAGGGGGCGCGCGCGCCGGCTGCATTGCGCACATCTTCATTGTCTCCCCTCCTTCGTCTTCTCACTATGAGGAGGGAGTGCAGGGGGCGGCGCGCCGCGGGCCGGCCGCGTGCGCTCACATCTTCTATTGACTTCCCCCTCCTGTCTTCCTCCAACGGAGCAGAAGGAGGAGGGGGGAGTGCAGGGGCGGAGCGCGCACCTCTTATTGACTTCCCCCCCCTTCTGTCTTCTACAATGGAGCTTAAGTGGAGGAAGGAGGGGGGAGTGCAGGAGGTGGCACGCGCATGACGGCGGCTGCGTGCGCACCTCTTAATTGACTCCCTCCCCCTCCTGTTTTCTCCAACGGAGAAGAATTGCAGGGGGAGGAGTAGTGCATTGGAAGGAGTGGGGAGCAGGGGATGGCACGCATGCACAGACTCAACTCGGGAGTGCAGGGGGGAGGGGGAACGGACAGGATGGGAGGGGGAGGACCATGCAGTACTGTCCTGCGTGCGCTCCTCTCCCCCTCCTTCTTGCTCCCCTCTCCCCTTCGTTTGCGCTGAGGCTGCCCCTACAGACCACCATAGTTATGACTCACCCAATTCACCTCAGACAATAGGGAAAAGCAGTTTCCTGTACTGTAAAACACCAAACTCACAATAAAAGTCAGTCAAATAAATGCACCCCACCTTCAATGCCTTTCTTCTTCTATTTTGGCAAGCACAATCCAGATTTAAACACCTCATAATTCCCACCTAGGCTTGCAAGCTTCCAAGTGGTAATAAGTTTTTTTCCTGTACAGTATTTTTATTTCCACGTAATGGCAGGTTCAAAAAAACTGTAAATCGATTACTTTAGATATGAAGCTTAAATTATTAAAATGTATGATGAAGGTGGTTTCTCAGCTGAGATCGGTCGAAGGCTAGGCTTCCATCGTACGACATATAACTGTCATGAAGAGTAAAGACAAAAACATGCAAGAAATTAAGAGTGCTACGGCCACTAACACAACAACAATTAGAAAAAGGGATAGTGTTGTTGGCAGACATGGAGAGACTCTTAATAATTTGGATAGAAAATCAGACTGCACGCAATGTTCTATAAACCAGCAATTATTCAAGTAAAGCCTTAAGCCTATTCAATGACCTGAAGGCTAAGAAAGGTGAGGCAGCGAAGGATGCAGAATTTGTTGCAAGTCGTGGATGGTTTGATAGGTTCAAGAAGAGGGCTAACATACTACATCAAAGTGTAAGGAGAGGCAGCGGCTGCAGATCTGAGCTGCAGAAAGCTATCCACGTGACCTTGCCAAAATAATTGATGACGAAGGCTACCTAAAAGATCAATTTTTTAATTGGATGAGACTGGTCTGTTCTGGAAAAAGATGCCTGCAAGAACCTTCATTGCATGACAGAGAAACAATGCCTGGCTACAAGGCAGCTAAAGATGAATAACCCTTCTGTTAGTGGCAATGCCTTCTGGTACCTTAAAGCTAAAGCCTATACTAATTTATCGTTGGCAAAACCCTGAGCTTTAAAGAACTATGTAAAGGTAGACTTCCAGTGCATTGAGGTCTATAGAAAAGCATGGTGACTGCAGGCCTTTTCGAAGACTGGTTTGACACTCTGCTTTGTATCGGAGTAAGCCTATTGGCAGGGACAACAATATCCCTTTTAGAATTTTTGCTTCTTGTAGACAATGCTCCTGGCCACCCTCGATCGTTAACTGAGCTGAACCCTACATTCATCGGTGTGAATTCCTACCACCGAATACCACCTCACTACTGCAGCCCATTGACCATGTGTTATAGCTACCTTCAAGTTGAAATACTTAAAAAGAACATCTCAGTAAGTGTATTGCTGCAATAGACAGTGAAGAGGGAACAGGGCAAGAAGTCCTAAAGAATTCTGGAAAAGCTAATATCTTGGATTGCATCAAAACTGTAAGAATGCTGGAAAGACATAAAGGAAACAACATTGAAAGGGCCTGAAAAAATTATGCCCACACTTTGTTGACGATTTTGAAGGCTTTGAAATTCTGATTCTGAAGATACTGTTACAGAAAATATTGTTAAGATGGGCAAGGCAGTTAAAGCTGGAAGTGGAGGTAAAGATTATGCTGAACTTCTGGCGTCCCATTCTGATCCCCCTCAGCAATGAAGATCTTCTGGAACTTGAGAGGAGAGAGATAGAAGATGATGCCAGAATGAGGTTGGAGCCATCGAACAGCCCTGAAGGCCTATCTTCAAAATTCTCTTTGAGCTTTCCGGTCATCTTGATAGCGCCATGCTCTTTTTGAAAACATGACAGTGGACTTTGAAAGAAGTCAATGCAATCATTTCGGGGGCTATGCCTGTTCAGAAATCTAGCAGAAAGAAAAAGAGCTACACCTCAAACCTCCTTAGACACACACCACTTTCCTAAAAATTATTAGCAGCCAGTCAATCTCTCCAGACCATCAACATCCACTGAAAGTCACCTCGAGCGCCGACATCAGCCCCAAGCGCTACTCCTATTTTTACTGCTTCAAGTAGTCCATCGAAATCGCCCGCAAGAAAGCGTCTAGCCCTTATGACTCTACTTAATCTACATAAAAGCCCACACAGCAGAAATTAGAGAGAATTTGTTGCGCCAAAGGATCATATGGTTTTGATTTTCTGTTTTGCTGTTCACTGGATTGGAACTCGTGCTGGTTCTGGACTCTAGCTACTTTGAGCTGTTGCTCTGTTTTGCTGTGCATCACATTCTTTGATGTGTGGGATTTGCTGATTATTGGTTTGGGGAAAGAGGGATAATGGCATGAATAAGGGTATCCACCTCCACCTCGAAACGTGCCCCTTAACCCTACCCTCCCCCCATTGTTTTTCCCCCACACCCCTGTCTATTGTCTCTCTATCGCTCTCCCCTTACCCTGTGTTCTTTCTCCCATCCACCCCGTATAATCCTGGAGTTCTATTATTCGTTTGTGTGACATCCTCACCAAGTTATATGTTATCTTGTGTATGCATTAAATTATCTCATTTTTGGCTTATTTCCTGGTTGACAATTTTTTTGTAGTCAGTGAATGCTGGAACATTGGTTGATATTTGGTTACTGCTATAGGGGGGATTAGGGTTTCTCCCTTGTTCCTCTCTGCACCTGGCATTTAGTCCATTTGTTATTCCAATTTTGAGTGCTGTTTACGCTTTTTGTTTTGTGTTACAAGTAAAAATTCTGACAGTAGAAGATATGCCCTCTCTTTCCAAGCCTTCCTACATAATTTTTACCTAATTTTCTGTTCATGCACCATTTTGCATCTGCCATAGCACTAGTAAGAAAAAAAATCAGCTGACTTAAAGATTTTCTTTCAATAAAGCCTACTGTATTTTTTTGGTTACAAAGGCATATTTACATCAGTTTATCACATAATGATGTTTGCAGTACAGTACAATGCATTGTAAAGTGGAAAAAAGGTAGTGCTTCCTTTAAGTACATTACCACTTTACATCATGCTCCGGTCCCATTGCGTATGTTAAAGCGGGGTATGCCTGTTATATATAAATCAATGGGGAACGAGAAGGGTGAATGAACTGAACTTTGTACAGTGGCTAGAGGAGTTGTCACTTATTTACTACATAATACATACACTCCTTTATATGTGTGTGGTTTGCAACCTCCTTTACACTTTTACACTGCAGACCCAACAACCGGTTTAAAGTTGGCAAGTCCAAAAGGTCAAATAGACATCTCACACAAGCAGTATTATATGTTTTGTGTTTCTTAATTAACTGGCTGTTGAAGCTTTAAGGAAAGCTGGTATAACACGCTGCTTAGGCAATATTTAATGCATGCAATTTACAATAATGAGAATAATTTAATCATTAAGAAAATATGCAAATACAATGAGCCTAATCTCTCAGAGCCCCTGTTTATTAAGCGATGCCACCCAGAAAGCTTTGTGTTTTTTTTAATCATTTCATTTTCTATTTTTTTTTTTTTAAACTGTTGTTAATGGGGAGCAGCTCAATGGATTTTGTGTTTAGTTCTTTGAAGTAAGATCATGTTCCCGGTGCCAGCACTTTTGCTTGATGGGCTGTAAATGCTTACAGTTTTTTTTTTTTTTTTTTTTGTTGGGGGGTTTGTTTTTTTTTTTTTTTTTTTTGTTTTTTTTGGATTTTTATTTTTTGTTTATTTTGATTTTTGTTTTATTTTTGTTTTTATTATGTTTTTTTTTTGTGTTTAGGTTTGGGGTTGGTGGTTATTTTTTTGTATTTATGTTTTTCATGTTTATTGGGGTTTTTGAGGTCTTGTGGGATTGTTTTGTTGTGGTTTAATATTGGAGTCTTCGGGATTTTTGTTTGGCTGTTTGTTTAGTATTTTTGTGGTTTTTTGTAATGTGGATTATGTTGAAAATTAGGTTTTTTGTGTTGGTTGTTTTGGTAGATGTGTTGACTTTGTTTTTTTGTATTGCTATAATATTTTATTAGGGCGTTTTTGGTTGTATTGGTTCGGTGTTAGCGTTGGTGGGGGGTTGGAGATGTTTTTTTTATTTGCTTAGTAGTGTTTTTGTTTTAAGAGGTTTTTTTTGGGGTTTATATTTTATTTTTTTGTGTAAGTAAAAAAATAATGTGGGGGTGAGCGTGGTTAGTCTTCGTGATTTTTAATATAAGAAATAGGATACTATTGATCTTTATCTCTCAAGCCTCAGATAGCGTGTATAATGGTAAGTAGTTTTGGGTAAGGGACTCATTATTATCCGTGGCGGATCGTCCGTTCATTTAGTCCCCGGATTCAGCGGATCAGTCTCAAAAAGGGCAATCCATGTTTGCGGATTTTATATTATTATTACCACAACAGAACACTGGAACACATGGTTAGCTCCCAAATCTGTGGCTCAATAGTAACAAACCTCACAAGTCTCTTGTGGATCAGAGTAGAAAGCTAACCTCCATATTAAACCTGAGGACTCTGCTAGAGTCACATAACTCACGTTTGTGGAGGTAAACAGGCAGGGTGCTTGATCGTTGCTGTATCCGGTCCACTAGGTCCCCTGGTCAGTAGCTTTTGCGTGTCCTCCTTCAAGGCGCATGAGCGTCGACTGGCACAATCTTCCCTGGCACAATGATGTCGATTTGCAGGGTAACTGGCGACACACTTTATTCGAGCTCGGCATAGTCCACGAATTCGGGTATACCCGGGTGTATTGAGGTTTGTGACTGTTTTCTGCCCGAGTGCATTGAGGTATTTTCCAGGCAGGATTGAAGCATTTTATTCCCGCTGGCTGCAAGACTGCACTGTATATATATATTATTACTGCATTACAATTCATGAATTTATGCCATCTGGTAGACACCGAAGGATGCAGCCTATTAAATCCTAATCATTATCATTTAACAGATCAGCCGCCCGTCAGCAGGCATGAACCCAGGTCTGGAAGGCAAACGCAACGGGGCTTGTCAGAGGTGAGGAGCGGCGCATTCCAGGTATCTGCCAGGTACAAACTGGGTATTTGCTCGATAAAGTGTGTCGGTTGCAGTAGTTTGAAAAACCCCCACGCTGTACTGTATCACACGCTGGTGGACTCGGTAGGCTCGTGATCAAAGCTGATCTCATGTATCCGGTAAGAGGGGATTCCGTGTCTCTCCTCCGTTATCCGTCTACGTCACCGCTTGCCGGAACTTGATAGAGTCTCCTGTCACAGGCGTGCTCCCAGGTATTAAGCATGATAGAGTGAACAGTCCCAGAGGGAATAAACTGGGGTACACCTCTCACAAAGAAAAAATAAAATTGGATATAACATCAAAGGGTTTATTTATAAAAACATGGACAAAAAGGTACTGATATAAACACGTAGTATACTAGAGTGTAATATCAGTACCTTTTTGTCCATGTTTTTTATAATAAACCCTTTTGATTGTTGTATCCCAATTTTATTTTTTCTTTGTGAGTAGTTCGTGCCCCAGTTTTTATTCCCCTCTGGGGTTGTTCACTCTTTATTATTATTATTATTACAGTACACTCCGCGATTCGGCAAACCGTTGCACGGATTTGTAGAATCCAATCTTGCGGATTCATTAATCCGTTGGCGGATTCTTAAGAATCCTCCACGATTGCGGAATCCTGGATTGTATTCATCAAATCCGTCCACATGTTTTATCCATGGCGTTTTTTTATCAATCCGCTCGGATTGAAACCGGCCCAAATCCAGATTTTGGGGTAACATCAGCAAAAATCCGGAAACAGCTTTGGACGTATTCACCCACTCTGCTCATTATGTCTGCAATCTTATGTGTAGCCCTGTTATTCATCAATAACACATTTGTATGAGAATAACTTTCTCATTCCAAGTCTTGATTTTTTTCTGCTGTCAGTTTAAGTTCCCTATGATTCCTATATGAACAGTTCAACATGCACACATTACGTTTAAAACATTTTTACTTATGGAGTACATATTCAGCAGACACTTACTTCTAGTCAGCTTAGGCGCTGACCCATGCTGAGGCGCGGCTGACGCTTGTCAGTGAGCCCCGCAGCCGCAATGAGAGCGGCTTTAGCAGGGGCTCGCGCCAGGCGTGCGAAGGCGGACTGGTAAAAATTTTTTCGTTTGAGCGCTCACGGGAGGCCAGGGCCGTTCACGTGAGCGGTTCGCCAATGAGGGCAAAACAGCTCCGTGACGTCACTGGCCCGCCCCCCACACCCCTCGGACCGGCGGGGAACTAAGGCCAGGGAAAGCACCCGCTTTCCCTCAAGCCTCAGCGCGCCTCCGCACGGCTGCAGTCCACCATGGACTCAGTCTTAGAGCAACTTTAACATTTGACATTGAGTTTGCTACTTTATTTTTCCCCATGTTTTTTTTTTCCTTTACATTTTTTAAACATATAGTACATAAAATGAAAATGTATTAAGTAAATGTTATAAGGTTTTTATGAAAATATGTAGAATATGTACAATAAACATAAACATGTGTTTCATGATTTCTAGGTAAAACATACAGGACCCCTATAAGCTCATATTGAACCCCCAAATAACCACAACATTACATATATGCGTATAAGTGTCAAAGAGGAGTGCTACTGAGTTTCTATTTGAAACCAGAGACAGAACATGAAACACAGACAGAGCTCAGTGCTACATCCAAAGACACAACATACAGTCCTGTAGAGCAGGGGTGCGCAAAACTGGGGAGCACACAAAAATGTAGAAGGGGGGCGGGCACGTACAGAGGCCCGACGCCCTTCCCCAAGGCATTTAAATGAAATGCTGGGGGAGCGTGAGGCCTCTGTAACTCCCTTACCTGCTCGTTGCTGGCTCTTCAGCAATGCATCGCCATGGCAACGATGCCACGGGGGTCATGTGATGTGACCCATCACCATGGCAATGTGCGTCAAATGAGCGCAATGGGGTTCTCGTGGCGTCACTGTGACCAGCGGCGTCTTTTGAGAGAAGGGGGCACGAACGCTGTGGACTGCCAGGCAGGGGGCGCAGCTCAGGAAGTGTACGTACCCCTGCTCTAGAGCAGCAACATATTTAATGTGTAACATAGATGACTGAAACTACATGAAACGGCGGCAAACAGGAGTTGATCTTTAAATCTAAAACGCTTAGTTGGGCAATGTAGGTCTTGGAAAGCTACACGTACAAAGTTTCAATATCTAGGCAATTTTGGTGTTATAAATGCAACTAAATAATTTCTGTTTTGACAGACTCAAATATAATTTAGAGGTTGGAGTCAGTATATTTAAACAAATGTAACATTAGATGCATCTGCCTCCTACTCTGTTTGAGAATAAAGGGCTATATTGTAGGAGGATATTGACAGGAAAGCCAGTAATACATTAAAAATCTCTCATGCTGTTGATACCTCACTGGAGCTTATGTTTATAATCAAGACAGCATGGCCTGGTTGTCATTGTGGTGTGTGTGTGTGGTTGTGTGTTGGTGTGGTGGTGTGTGTTGTGTGTTGTGTGTGGGGTGGTGTGTCTAGCATGTCACACACACACACACACACACACACACACACACACACACACACACACACACACACACACACACACACACACACACACACACACACACACACACACACACACACACACACACACACACACACACACACACACACACACACACACACACACACACACACACACACACACACACACACACACACACACAATGACAACCAGGCCATGCTGTCTTGATTATAAACATAAGCTCCAGTGAGTATCAACAGCATGAGAGATTTTTAATGTATTACTGGCTTATCCTGTCAAATATCCTCCTACAATATAGCCCTTTATTCTCAAACAGAGTAAGGCAGATGCATCTAATGTTACATTTGTTTAAATATACTGACTCCAACCTCTTAAATTATATTTGAGTCTGTCAAAACAGAAATTATTTAGTTGCATTTATAACACCAAAATTGCCTAGATATTGAAACTTTGTACGTGTAGCTTTTCCAAGACCTACATTGCCAACTAAGCGTTTTAGATTTAAAGATCAACTCCTGTTTGCCGCCGTTTCATGTAGTTTCAGTCATCTATGTTACACATTAAATATGTTGCTGCTCTAGAGCAGGGGTACGTACACTTCCTGAGCTGCGCCCCCCTGCCTGGCAGCCACAGCGTTCGTGCCCCCTTCTCTCAAAAGACGCCGCTGGTCACATGACGCCACGAGACCCCATTGCGTCATTTGACGCACATTGCCATGGTGATGGGTCACATCACATGACCCCGTGGCATCGTTGCCATGGCGATGCATTGCTGAAGAGCCAGCAACGAGCAGGTAAGGGAGTTACAGAGGCCTCACGCCTCCCCCAGCATTTCATTTAAATGCCTTGGGGAAGGGCGTCGGGCCTCTGTAACTGCCGCGCCCCCCTTCTACATTTTTGTGTGCTCCCCAGTTTGCGCACCCCTGCTCTACAGGACTGTATTGTTGTCTTTGGATGTAGCACTGAGCTCTGTCTGTGTTTCATGTTCTGTCTCTGGTTTCAAATAGAAACTCAGTAGCACTCCTCTTTGACACTTATACGCATATATGTATATGTTGTGGTTATTTTGGGGGTTCAATATGAGCTTATAGGGGTCCTGTATGTTTTACCTAGAAATCATGAAACACATGTTTGATGTTTATTGTACATATTCTACATATTTTCATAAAAACCTTATAACATTTACTTAATACATTTTCATTTTATGTACTATATGTTTAAAAATGTAAAGGAAAAAAAAAACATGGGGAAAAATAAAGTAAGCAACTCAATGTCAAATGTTAAAGTTGTCTCTAAGACTGAGTCCATGGTGACTGCAGCCGTGCGGAGGCGCGCTGAGGCTGAGGGAAAGCGGGTGCTTTCCCTGGCCTTAGTTCCCGCGCCGTCCGAGGGCGTGTGGGGGGCGGGCCAGTGACGTCACGGAGCTGGTTTGCCCTCATTGGGCGAACCGCTCACGTGACCGGCCCTGCGCTCCCGTGAGCGCTCAAACGAAAAAATTTTTACCAGCTACGCCTTCGCACGCCTGCGCGAGCCCCTGCTAAAGCCGCTCTCATTGCGGCTGCAGGGGCTCACTGACAAGCGTCAGCGCGCCTCAGCATGGGTCAGCGCCTAAGCTGACTAGAAGTCAAGTGTCTGGCTGAATATGTACTCCATAAGATAAAAATGTTTTAAACAGTAATGTGTGCATGTTGAACTGTTCATATAGGAATCATAGGGAACTTAAACTGACAGCAGAAAAAAATCAAGACTTGGAATGAGAAAGTTATTCTCATACAAATGTGTTATTGATGAATACAGGGCTACACATAAGATTGCAGACATAATGAGCAGAGATGGGTGAATACGTCCAAAGCTGTTTCCAGGATTTTTGCTGATGTTACCCCCAAAATCTGGATTTGGCCGGTTTCAATCCGAGCGGATTGATAAAAAAACGCCATTGGATAAAACATGTGGACGGATTTGTAGAATACAATCCACGGATTCAGCAATCTGTTGGAGGAATTCTTAAGAATCCGCCAACGGATTAATGAATCCGCAGATTGGATTCTACAAATCCGTCAACGGGTTGCCGAATCCGCGGAGTGTACTGATAATAATAATAATAATAAAGAGTGAACAACCCCAGAGGGGAATAAACTGGGGCACGAACTCTCACAAAGAAAAAATAAAATTGGGATACAACAATCAAAAGGGTTTATTTATAAAAACATGGACAAAAAGGTACTGATATACACTCTAGTACTCTAGTGTGTATATCAGTACCTTTTTGTCCATGTTTTTAAAACTCACCCTTTGTTGTTATATCCCAATTTTATTTTTTTCTTGTGAGAGGTTGTACCCAGTTATTCCCTCTGGGACTGTTCACTCTTCATGCTTAATACCTGGGAGCACGCTGTGACAGGAGACTTATCAAGTTCCGGCAAGCGGTGACGTCAGACGGATAACGGAGAGACACCAGGAATCCCCTCTTACCGGATACATGCAGATCAGCTTTGATCACGGAGCCTACCGAGTCCACCAGCGGTGATACAGTACAGCGTGGGGGTTTTTCAAACTACTGCACCGACACACTTTATTCGAGCAATACCCAGTTTGTACCTGGCAGATACCTGGAATGCGCCGCTCCTCACCTCTGACAAGCCCCGTTGCGTTTGCCTTCCCAGCCTGGGTTCATGCTGGCTGACGGGCGGCTGATCTGTTAAATGAATGATTAGGATTTAATAGGCTGCAATCCTTCGCGTTGTCGTACCAGATGGCATAAATTCATGAATTGTAATGCAGTATATATATATATATATACAGTGCAGTCTTGCAGCCAGCGGGAATAAAATGCTTCAATCCCTGCCTGGAAAATACCTCAATGCACTCGGGCAGAAAACAGTCACAAACCTCAATACACCCGGGTATACCCGAATTCGTGGGACTAGCCGAGCTCGAATAAAGTGTGTCGCCAGTGTACCCTGCAAATCGACATCATTGTGCCAGGAAGATTGTGCCAGTCGACGCATGCGCCTTGAAGGAGGACACGCAAAAGCTACTGACCAGGGGACCTAGTGGACCGATACAGCAACGATCAAGCACCTGCCTGTTTACCTCCACAAACCGTGAGTTATGTGACTCTAGCAGAGTCCTGCAGGTTTAATATGGAGGTTGAGGCTTCTCTCTGATCCACAAAGAGACTTGTGAGGTTTGTTACTCTGAGCACCAGATTTGGGAGCTAACCATGTTCCAGTGTTCTGTTGTGGTAATAATAATATAAAATCCGCAAAACATGGATTGCCCTTTTTGAGACTGATCCGCTGAAATCCGGGGACTAAATGAACCGGACGATCCGCCACGGATAATAATGAGTCCCTTACCCAAACTACTTACCATGTAATACCGCTATCTGAGGCTGGAGAGATAAAGATCAATATGTATCCAATTCTAAACTGTAAGGCAATTTACAGCCCACTCAAGCAAAAGTGCTGGCACCGGGAACATGATCTTACTTCAAAGTAACTAAACCACAAATCCATGACTGCTCCCCATTAACAACAGTTTAAAAAAAAAAAAATAGAAAATGAAATGATTAAAAAAAAACACAAAGCTTTCTGGGTGGCATCGCTTAATAAACAGGGGCTGAGAGATTAGCTCATTGTTATTTTGCATATTTTCTTAATGATTAAATTATTCTCATTATTGTAAATTGCATGCATTAAATATTGCCTAAGCAGGTCGTTATACCAGCTTTCCTTAAAGCTTCAACAGCCAAGTTAATTAAGAAACACAAAATAAACATCTTGCTTGTGGATGTCATTTGACCTTTTGGACTTGCCAACTTGAAACCGGTTGTTGGGTCTGCACTGTAAAAGTGTAAAGAGGTTGCAAACCACACACAATAAAGGTTATGTGTAAATAAGTGACAACTCCTCCTAGCCACTGTACAAAGTTCAGTTCATTCACCCTTCTCGTTCCCCCATTGATTTTATATATATATACAGGCATACCCCGCTTTAACATACGCAATGGGACCGGAGCATGATGTAAAGTGGTAATGTACTTAAAGTGAAGCACTACCTTTTTTCCACTTTACAATGCATGTACTGTACTGCAAACATCATATATGTGCATAACTGATGTAAATAATGCCTTTGTAACCAAAATAAATACAGTAGGCTTTATTGAAAGAAAATCTTTAATGTCAGCTGATTTTTTTTCTTACTAGTGCTGGCAGATGCAAAATGGATGAACAGAAAATTAGGTAAAAATTATGTAGGAAGGCTGAAAGAGAGGGCATATCTTCTACTGTACAGAATTTTTACTGTAACACAAAACAAAAAGCGATAAACAGCACTCAAAATTGGAATAACAAATGACTAAATGCCAGGTGCAGCAGGAACAAGGAGAACCCTAATCCCCCCTATAGCAGTAACCAAATATCAACCAATGTTCCAGCATTCACTGACTACCAAAAAATTGTCAACCAGGAAATAAGCCAAAAATGAGAATAATTTAATGCATACACAAGATAACAATAACTTGGTGAGATGTCACACAAACGAATAATAGAACTCCAGGATATACGTGGTATGGGGAAAGAACACAGGGTAAGGGAGCGATAGAGACAATAGACAGGGTGTGGGGGAAAAACAATGGGGGGAGGGTAAATTAAGGGGGCAACGTTTCGAGGTGGATACCCCTTCTTCATGCCCTTATCCCTCTTTCCCCAACCAATAATCAGCCAAATCCCACAATCAAAGATAATGTGATGCACAGCAAAACAGAGCAACAGCTCAAAGTAGCTAGAGTCCAGAACCAGCAAGAGTTCCAATCCAGTGAACAGCAAACAGAAAATCAAACCATATGATCCTTGGCAGCAACAAATTCTCTCTAATTTCTGCTGTGTGGGGCTGTTATGTAGATTAAGTAGAGTCATCAAGGGCTAGACGCTTTCTTGCGGGCGATTTCGATGGACTACTTGAAGTAACAATAGGAGTAGCGCTTGGGGCTGATGTCGGCGCTCGAGGTGGACTTTCAGTGGATGTTGATGGTCTGGGAGATTGACTGGCTGCTAATAATCTTTTAGGAAAGTAGGTGTCTAAGGAGGTTTGAAGTGTAGCTCTTTTCTTTTCTCTGTAGATTTCTTTGTAACAGGCATAGCCCCCCGAAATGATTGCATTGACTTCTTTCAAAGTCCCTGTCATGCTTTTCAAAAAGAGCCATGGCGCTATCAAGATGACGGAAAGCTTCAAAGAGAATTTTTGAAGATAGGCCTTCAGGCTGTTCGATGGTCTCAACCTCATCCTGCGCATCATCTTCATCTCTCTCCTCTTCAAGTTCCAGAAGATCTTCATTGCTGAGGGGCTCAGAATGGGACGCCAGAAGTTCAGCAACATCTTCTGCCTCCACTTCCAGCTTTAACTGCCTTGCCATCTCTACAATATTTTCTGTAACAGTATCTTCAGAATCAGAATCTTCAAAGCCTTCAAAATCGTCAACAAAGTGTGGGCATAATTTTTTCCAGGCCCCTTTCAATGTTGTTTCCTTTATGTCTTTCCAAGCATCTCTTACAGTTTTGATGCAATCCAAGATATTGTAGCTTTTCCAGAATTTCTTTAGGACTTCTTGCCCTGTTCCCTCTTCACTGTCTATTGCAGCAATACACTTACTGAATGTTCTTTTTAAGTATTTCAACTTGAAGGTAGCTATAACACATTGGTCAATGGGCTGCAGTAGTGAGGTGGTATTCGGTGGTAGGAATTCCACCCGAATGTTAGGGTTCAGCTCAGTTAACGATCGAGGGTGGCCAGGAGCATTGTCTACAAGAAGCAAAATTCTAAAAGGGATATTGTTGTCCCTGCAATAGGCTTTCACCTCCGATACAAAGCAGGTGTCAAACCAGTCTTCGAAAAGGCCTGCAGTCACCATGCTTTTCTATTAGACCTCCAATGCACTGGAAGTCTACCTTTAACATAGTTCTTTAAAGCTCTAGGGTTTTGCCAACGATAAATTAGTATAGGCTTTAGCTTTAAGGTACCAGAAGCATTGCCACCTAACAGAAGGGTTATTCTATCTTTAGCTGCCTTGTAGCCAGGCATTGTTTTCTCCTGTCATGCAATGAAGGTTCTTGCAGGCATCTTTTTCCAGAACAGACCAGTCTCATCCATATTAAAAATTTGATCTTTTAGGTAGCCTTCGTCATCAATTATTTTGGCAAGGTCACGTGGATAGCTTTCTGCAGCCTCAGTATCTGCAGCCGCTGCCTCTCCTTACACTTTGATGTTATGTATGTTAGCCCTCTTCTTGAACCTATCAAACCATCCACGACTTGCAACAAATTCTGCATCCTTCGCTGCCTCACCTTTCTTAGCCTTCAGGTCATTGAATAGGCTTAAGGCTTTACTTTGAATAATTGCCTGGTTTATAGGAACATTGCGTGCAGTCTGATTTTCTATCCAAATTATTAAGAGTCTCTCCATGTCTGCAACAACACTATCCCTTTTTCTAATTGTTGTTGTGTTAAGTGGCGTAGCACTCTTAATTTCTGCAATGTTTTTGTCTTTACTCTTCATGACAGTATTAACTGTCGTACGATGGAAGCCTAGCCTTCGACCGATCTCAGCTTGAGAAACACCTTCATCATACATTTTAATAATTTTAAGCTTCATATCTAAAGTAATCGATTTACAAGTTTTCTTTGAACCTGCCATTACGTGGAATAAAATATACTGTACAGGAAAAAAACTTATTACCACTTGGCAAGCTTGCAGCCTAGGTGGAATTATGAGGTGTTATAAATCCTGATTGTGCTTGCCAAAATAGAAGAAAGGCATGAAGGTGGGGTGCATTTATTTGACTGACTTTTATTTGTGAGTTTGGTGTTTTACAGTACAGGAACTGCTGTTTCCCTATTGTCTGAGGTGAATTGGTGAGTCATAACTATGGTGGTCTGTAGGGGCAGCCTCAGCGCAACGAAGGGGAAGAGGGGAGCAAGCAAGGAGGGGAGAGGAGCGCACGCAGGACAGTACTGCATGGTCCTCCCCCTCCCATCTGTCCCTGTTCCCCCTCCCCCCTGCACTCCCGAGTTGAGTCTGTGCATGCGTGCCATCCCCTGCTCCCCCCACTCCTTCCCCCTGCACTACTCCTCCCCCCTGCAATTCTTCTCCGTTGGAGAAAACAGGAGGGGGAGTCAATTAAGAGGTGCGCACGCAGCCGCCGTCATGCGCGTGCCACCTCCTGCACTCCCCCCTCCTTCCTCCACTTAAGCTCCATTGTAGAAGACAGAAGGGGGAGTCAATTAAGAGGTGCGCGCTCCGCCCCCTGCACTCCCCCCTCCTCCACTTCTGCTCCGTTGGAGAAGACAGGAGGGGGAAGTCAATGAAGATGTGCGCACGCGGCCGCGCGCGCGCCGCCCCCTGCACTCCCTCCTCCTCGTGAGAAGACTGAAGGAGGGGAGACAATGAAGATGTGCGCATGCAGCCGCGCGCGCGCCGCCCCCTGCACTCCCTCCTCCTCTCCCGCTCCGTGTGAGAAGACTGAAGGAGGGGAGACAATGAAGAGGTGCGCACGCAGCCACAGCCGTGCGTGCGCCGCCCCCTGCACTCCCCCCTCCTCTCCCGCTCCGTGTGAGAAGACTGAAGGAGGGGAGACAATGAAGAGGTGCGCACGCAGCCGCAGCCGTGCACGCGCGCCGCCCCCTGCACTCCCGCTCGCTCCATTGGACAAGATTGAAGGATGGTGAGTTAATGCAGAGGTGCGCACGCCGCTGCAAGCGCACACCGCTGTGCTCGCGCCCTGCCCCCTGGTGTCCGTACTCGCGAAGCACTGTGTACGTACACAGGGGTATGGTGCAATTAAAAATAAATGTATGTACTTGCGAGTGTACGTAAAACGGGTGTATGTAAAACGGGGTATGCCTATATCTATATATCTATATAAAGTATCTGGCCGCTCCTCCTCTTACCGTACACCCTAAAGCTGGAACAATCTACCGGAGACTCTCACAGCCACCACCAGTCTAAGTTCTTTCAAAAGTGAGTGGCTCCGTGAGTAAAAGACACTGACTGGCACTGAGAGTTTGAAGCAGGGGAGCCTCCTTGTGACCTTGGGCAAGTCACTTTATCTCCCTGTGCCTCAGGCACCAAAAATGTAGATTGTAATCTCCACGGGGCAGGGACCTGTGCCTGCAAAATGTCTCTGTAAAATGCTACGTAAAATTTTCAGTGCTATACAAGAACATGCTATTATTATTATTAACTAAAGCTGTTTCACATTTTAATCTGGTCTGTAACTGTTACATACGCCTATAACATATATTATCTCTAACTGTGCATGCAATGTCTTGTATATAATGTATAACCCTGTTCAATTATATAATTATGTATTATTTCCATGTATTATTTGTCATCTTAACTCTATGCCCAGGACATACTTGAAAACGAGAGGTAACTCTCAATGTATTACTTCCTGGTAAAACATTTAAAAAATAAATAATGTTCTAACTACATCCAGATTATGTAACATCTCCTTTCGTTAGAAGGGTAAGGGCAAAAAGTAGGGACCTCAAACTCGGATACCACCTTAGTATTGAAGTGAGGAACTGTTCGCATTACAATTTTATCCTTGTTAATTTGGAGATATGATTCCTTGCATGATAATGCTTGCAATTCTCCAACTGTGTGCTGTTGTGTTTGCTTGGAGAAATTTGGTCTTGATGGGGAGGGTTTTAATGGATAGGTCACTATAAGTTTCAAAAGCCGCTAAAGTGAAAGCCTCCAAGAGCAGTTTTACATCCCATGAGGATATTGGAGTCTTTATCCGTGGTTTGATTCGGATAGTTGCCCTGCTGAATCTGATGGCCATAGGATCAAGAGCCATTTGCATGCACTAAATATTATTTGAGAAGGGCACCCAATGCCGACACTGGTACCTTCAGTGAAGCAGAATTGAGCCCTATTTGAAACACTAGTTGTAGAAACAGAGATCTGTGGAGTTGTCACCTGGAGCAGGACAGTAATCTTCTGATTCTGACACCCCTTAAAGAATTTTTCCCTAATCTGTACTATATGCTGTAGTTATGGTGACATGTTACCTTGAGTGAAGTAAGGTATCACATGATCTGAAAACCACATTGCTCTCAAAGATCTCCTCTCAATGTCAACACCGTCAATTGGTGGAAACTAGGATTGGGATGTACAATCAGACCTTGCAGCAGCAGGGCAGGAAGTGGAGGAAGCCTCCATAGAAATGTTTATTAGGTCTAAGAACCATGCCATTCAGGGGCAATGCGGCGCTATCAGTATAGCATCGCTGTGCTCTCCGGATTTTGGTTATCACCATCTGCAGGAACGGAATGGGAGAAAACACATATATAAGAGGGAATGTCCATAAGACTGACATGGCATCCCAAACTATGGCTTCGGGAATTTGCCATCTGGAGCAACTATTTTGTTTGATCTGGATGAACCTATAGAAATGGAATCAACGATCTCCAATTAACTAGAAAGATAAACTAAGGTGCAATGGGGTGAACGCATATAGTATAGACATAAGTTAACCAAAGTTAACCAAGAACCCCAATTACTGCACTCAAAGTATAGTATAAATACCGTAGTGGTAGGGGTATACAATAGCCCACTGGAGTAGTGTATTCCTCATAGAATCGACACACCAGGGTAAGTATTGTTCTCACAATTAATCAAAAATAATAAAGTTTTATTTCAATATAACACAACACTAACGTTTAAAAATATATACAAGTGCAGTAATTGGGGTTCTTGTGTTAACTCTGGTTAACTTATGTCTATACTTGATCTGGATGAAATCAGATCTATTGATGGAAGACCCCATCAACATACTATATCCATGAATACCTGTGAACACAAATTCCATTCTCCTGGTAGAACCGCTTTCCTGCTCAAGACGTTTGCCGTTACATGTTTGCCACCCGAAATGTAGGTCACTGAAAGATGGGGAACTGCTTGTTCTGTCAAAATCAAAATCCTTGCAATCGCTCAGAATTCTTATACTTCATGAATCTCATTGTCAGTGATATAGGCCAGGGGTACGCAAACTTTTTGCATTGTGCCCCCGCCTTCTCTATCCCACTGCTCGCGCCCCCGTTACCTGGTCTGAAGTGTCAAATGACACCACGGGTTGCAGAAGCATCGCGTGGTAATCCGATATTTAAATGCTTTGGGGAAGCGCGCGGGGCCTCTGCAACCGCCGCACCTCCCCAAAAAATCTTGCACCCCCAGCCCCACAGTTTGCGCACTCCTGATATTGGCTACGGTTGTGACATTGCCAAAACCCTGAGCAGAAGGTCCTTCAAGGTTGGACTCATTCCCTGATAGCATAAAATACTGTGCAGGACGTTGATGGGTAATTTGGTCTCAGCTGATGTAAAATGTAAAAACCTCCCAAGTTAAAAACGTAGTGGTCGCGACTAGTATTGCATGCCGAATTGCGTTCCAGGACTTTTGTGAGTACCTCCCGGTCAAATTGTGATTCAATGTATGTCTTTTCGTGGAATAAATTACAATTTATTTTACTGCCTTGTCTTGCTCATTCATATGATCCCGGTATAAAAGGTGTTGATAAATCTGGTCTCCTGTGACACAGAGATCCTAAAGAGTCTGCTTTAATTAAAACACTTTGTTCTGGTCTCTTTGTAGGTGAGACTCCCTGAAAACACACGCCAGACATGACAGAAATTCTGAGGCATAACTGTGCTCTATGATCTGGAGGACCCACGAATCCAATGGTCGAAAAACTTTGCTAGTCAGCCCCCAACTGGCATGTGCTTCACAACAGCCCGCAAATCCTCAGGAGCTCTGCTTCTTCAGCCCTTCCTGAGCATGTTCGTAATCAATCTTCTAAAAGAATTCACTTTAATTGGCAGGCTGATCCCAAGAGTCCAAAAGACGGTCATCTTCTAAGTCCATCGGCACTTGAGCTCTGTAATGTTTGAGATTAGTCTGGGATCCAAATTTCTCAAAAGATTGCAGAGTGGATTTCATTCAAAGTTCAAGGAGGTTATCAAAAAAGTTCAAGGAGAAGGAGCATCAGTCATAATTTTGCCAACACCATCATAACTTAGGATGAGGCTGGTAACTTGACATTGGGCTTAGTAGCCAGAGTCCAGCAGTTCAGAATTCTGGCCCCTTTAAAAAGATGAGACATATTGTTTAAGAGCAGAAATGCCTATATACTGTTGCGAAGAGTAGACTAATAAGGTAGTGAAAGCTAGCAAAATAAAGTGGCCATTTCATATTCAAGTTTGCCGAGAAGTCTGTGTAAAAAAAAAAAAAAAACAACATATACTGCAACAAAGTATAAGACAGAGTCCACATCATGGAGGCTGTGGGAGGGGAATCCTGCTTCCCAGACCACCAATGGAGCAGCCCTGTGCCCGGCGCCTTGTCCCCTGGCAGTGTAGGTGGTCCTGAATCAGAACTCATCCTACCCCAGGTAGGAGAGTTTATCACAGCTGTTATTCCCTGCCGGAGGACACAGACAAAAAACTAACAATATAATGGAATTATGTGCTTCTTTTTAACCTTCTTGCTTGATTACCATAATAGAAAACTGGTAGAGAAAGAACCCAAGTGTAGCACTCAAGCTCACCCTCTGTTGATGAATGTAGTAGTTAAAACGTAATCTTTATTATTGAGCAATCAAAATAAAATAAAGGGTATTAAAATGACAAACTGAAGGTATGTGCTGGATCCAGTCATTGCTGCAGACCCCCTAAAAGTCAGCCATAGTAATGGTGCAGATTCACCTACACCATTGCCTAGTCACACAGGGAAGATTCAGTTGAGCTCTGATCATGCTATCTGCTGGTTGAATTGTGGTGTATCAAATATATTATAAATGTGACACCACAATTACCCACCGGCTACTGTAAATCCAACCATCCTATTCGTTATACTTTGGTTTATTAGGTTATCTGTCTCAGTGATTTACAGTTAATGTTATCTTGTGTACGAGAATTTCCTGTACGTGTTCACTCACTTACAGATCTTTACAAGGACTGTTATCTAGTGTGGTATTAGTATTTCCTATTTACGCACTAGTACTTCAGGATCCTGAGCCAACACGGCTACCAGTATCTAGATCCAGCACATACCTTCAGTTTGTCATTTTAATACCCTTAATTTAATTTGATTGCTCAATAATAAAGATTACGTTTTAACTACTACATTCATCACCAGAGGGTGAGCTTGAGTGCTACACTTGGGTTCTTTCTCTACCAGTTTTCTATAAATTACTACCCAATAGCACCGCTCACCACTACCACCATTGTGGCAGCAGCAGGGGCTCCCCTATTGTTTCTTGATTACCATAATACCAGACACATTCAAGCCCTCTCCCTTGCAGGTGTATGCTGTATAAAATGCTTAACTCCGTTTCTTTAAATATTTTCTGAAGATTAACAAAATATTTTGGTGCGGGCAATTATATCAAATTGTACATAAGTTATATTTTCCAGTTCCTAACCAGAAATAGTACACACACAGCTCTGGGGACCGCCTGCTCCCCGAGATATTTATTTCAGGAGATGGGACCTTCAAATAAATATTTTCTTTGCCCAGCTAAAACTGCTACTGGTATCGCCTTCAGCTTTGGGGATCTCTTCCTCAGATACAGTTGAAAACGACATGGTTCAACTCCAGAACCACCTGTCCCCTCCCACCCCGAAACCTAGTTTTCTAAGAGATAATGCCACCTTAAATGTGTTTAAAAAAATAAATAATAGTAAGGCACATGGTGTAAACCGACAACCTTACACTTTCCCCTTCACAGGGGCAATCCACAACACACTCAAAAAGAATTGTTTTACACTAGTGCGTTTAGTTATGATGCCCTTATTAAATGGTGTGACAGACACACGCCAAACCATAATGAACTACTAGCATGCTGCATTTTTGTCCAACATTTACACTGAGTGGTAATTCAAAAAACACAATTATGTAAACAACATGATGTAAAGAATTGCATAGATAGCTTTTAAAAAAAAAAATATATATATATATATATATATATATTTAATACCTCCAACAAGGGTTATAAAATAACTGATGTTTATTTGGTATCCTGTGCACTGTTTATTTGGTATCCTGTGCACGTTCTGAAAGCATTATATACATCTGTTAGAGACCTATTGATGAGAATATATCATCTATGTCATCTGCGTCAGTGCTAATGTTAGCGGCCATAATTGCACTGAAATTGCTGGACACCAACATTTCTGGGCTTCTCTCTTCCCACGGTGTTACAATATTTATGACGGCAGAAAACCCTTCTTGATCCCCAAGATCCTCATGTAAACTTATCGCGGACTTCTTTAAATCTATTCCTTCAGCTTTCGGTTTGGAAAGTCCAGAATAAATAATCCGGCGGTTCTGATAGTTCTTACTTCTGTTCTCTCTTGATCGAGTGACCTTATGTCCCCAACCAGTTTGCAGGAAGCTTTGTATTTTCGCATGGGGCTTACGATGATGTGCTTTTTGCGTGCCCTGTTGCAAGCCGTTACAGATTGACTTTTTCAAACATTCCAGTTTCCTTTTCAGGCTAAATTAAAAATAAATAAATAAACACCTATGTGACAAAGAATAAATATTTGCAACTATGTATGATTTAATAATGAAAGTGATCTTCATCTAGTATTCAATATTAAGAATAAAATTGTTGAACCAATTTCTGCTTAGAACGCGTTAGAAAAATAAACTTTACAGTCAACTATCAATGTGGGGCAGATGCATTTTAAGCTCTGGCACGCGAATAATTGAGAAGATGGATTGCAATACAATTTATTGAGTAGAATGTATTAGTTGAGCATAATAAATGGAATATACAAAGAAATTGTGCTATCCTATTGGCAATCAGCCGCGTACCACTTCTCTGATAAATACCTAATACGTCTCAGTATAGCGTATAACAAATATGTACAGATATATATATATGTTACTCATATAGCCATTTCACACTTACCTGTTTCCTAGAGCTTCAATATATTTTAGTCTTTTAATTTTCAGATATTTTTTCCTTAAAAAGAAGACTTCCGATATCAGTTTTCTGTGTTTGCACCATTTTACTGCATCCTGAAGCTGCTCAGACAGTTCTCTAAAACTCTCTGCTCGTTGAACCTTGGGCACTAGCTGAGCTGCGCACTTGCTTTTTAGTCTGTGACATGATGGAATAGTCTGCCTAGTAGACACAGTGGATTTTCGTTTGGACCTGCAAACCTGCATAAGGAAACATTGTTGAGACAGACCAAACACATTGTTAAATACTTATTTAATCTCAAGAAATAAGAAGTTAAGTAATGGGAAACAAATTAACATTTGTCTATGTGTATATATGTTTTCTGTTCTAATGCACAGTAGAGAACATGCATGAAACACAGAATATACAGAGCATCCTTTTATTTCTATAGCAGGTTTTAGCATGTACCCAGCAATGAAAGATCTTTGTAACACTCTCCTGTTTATGTTAATTTTTGCCCTGATTCCCAGCAGTTTTAGCGGCAAGCTGTAACAATTGATGGTGTTAACTTAGTAATATAAGAATGCATTGTAGCTGCTGAGTTACACTGAATAAAGGGCAGCCATTTAGTGAAGCCTGGTAAACCGGATCTTTTGCAGATCGATCACGAAAGAACGAATCAATCGGCAGCTTAGGTAATTAGTTTTAAATAAAGGTAATCAAAGACTGCATATAACAAAAATATATATTTTTTAAGCTGCTTGAATTGCCTCATTAATAAGTGTGTTAAACATGTAAAAATATGCGTAAGAAAAAAAAATAAGGGGACCCTCGTCTCTAAAAGCCTTCATTTGCTTCAGTATGGATATGCTTGAGCAACAGAACATACATCCCTGTACAAAAACATTCTTTAGATAACAAGTTTTTAGCATGGTTGACACGAGAATGTTACCATACCCCATTCATAACCCATTAAAATAAGCGTGTGCAAAAGGGTACTCGTGTCTACTCAAATAATATACCCTTAAACTACTCCCACTAGGGAGAAGCTTCGTGGAAAGAATACTACCATTGAAGCAGGTTAAGGCTACGGCCCCGCTGCCTGTGCCGCACGCACCCCTGCGAGGCTGGCGGCACGTGCAGCTGAATTCCCCGGTCTGCAGTGAGCTGCAGGGGAAAAGACAGGGGGAGCTTGATGGGGGCACGGCCATGACATCACCCGGCAGGTTCACCCTCATTGGCTGAACTGCCGGGGGGCGTGGCCTAGCGCTCCGTCACTAGGTCTGAACTCAATTTTCATGTATCCCTGAAAAACTGTCGGCTCAGCGTGGCAGCCGCCCCTCGCAACGGGCCCGGCTCCATTGAGGGACGGCTCTTGTCCCCCCGCAGCCTGCGGGGACCAAGCCTAACTTGGTTCAAATCCCAGGGTCGGCTCTCCTTATGACCTTGGGGAAAGTCCCATCTCTCTGTATGTCCCCACACATTATAAGAGCTTTGCAGCATGGACTCACTGTGCTTACAATGTACAGTGCGGTTTACATTTTCAGTATTCTGTGAATAAGATGTACTATTTAATCAGTGTAATAGATACATTAACTAATTCGTTTTAAGGGGTCAGCTCTTATTCTCTTCAGCATTGGTCCATTACAGACCATAATGAAGTCTCCTATGGCAGTTAATGGGGAATAAAGAGACCGTAATAAAACATGACTTTCAGATTTGCCTATTCATGGAACAAAAGATTTAGGTGAAAAGTAAATTATACATATTTTAATGTATACATTTTATAGTGGATAGGCAATTTTTTTTTAAACCTTTAGAACATTTTCAAGGCTGGGCATGGTATACCATAGCATGTCATTCCTGTAATGTTAGCAGTTTCTTAACACTAACCTGAGGAGCGCTGGCTTTCAGTGGTTGGCACAATTTTTTAACATTGAACGTTCCAAAGTTGCCTGTACAAAAAGGTGAGAAGGATAATAAGGACATTGTGTGTGAGTATGTCACACTCTCAAAGTTCAGGTGGGAAAGTAGAATCAAGTCCCCAATTTCAGGAGCCAACTTTCTAGCACCCGAGCTGCCACACTAATAGCAAACATACATAATCTACACCATACATAGATATATTCAATGACAAATACAATGAATAACATGTGTACAGAAAGTAAAAATCGACATTTAAAATCTTTAATAAACAAATTACATTACCTCTGTCAAATCTAGGGATTTGTATTGGTCTTCCCAAATCAACAACATTTTTTCTGGTTTCCAGCAAATCTACGATTTTATCTCTTTTCACCTTTATGTCTTTATTAATCAGCCCGTTGGATGAAAACATTTTATTTAGTAACTGTGGGGCTCCTTTTTTGGAAGATATTTGAGGCAACTTTTTCTTGACTATATCAGCCAACACAGGTCCAAGAAAGTCTTCAATCTTAGCAGGAAAGCTGAAATCTTTAATGTAGGGCATATTTTGGAAACCCGATACCTCTTGCTGCAAAGAAAATTGTGCTCCATATAAAGAGATTAGCTTTTTCAAGATGCCTCTGTACATAACCCTGGAAAAATATTGTAACAATTAGAACAAATATATTTGCAAAAACTATTGTTCTAGAAGCAAACAAATTAAATGAATGACATATACAAAAAAATACAAAAGAATGATCTATTGAGCTGAAGGTTCTATCAAGATCAGAACTCCAATTCTGAACTTCCAATCGTCTAAGGATAATAATTAAAGCTTGGGGAGTGCTCTGTTTTATCAACTGTAATAGATGCTTTAAAAAGTAAGGTAATATTTACAAAAACATTTATATTATTTTCCCACCGGGTCAATTGACAATAAAAAAAATATATATATATATATATATATATATATATATAGCCTCCCAGCAGAGGCAATGGGGGATAATACAGTAAGGGAATTCAAACGTGTTTTGGGAAAGACAAAAGGGTATTCTAAATACTAAAGAAAGTAAAGGATAAAATGGGGTCTAATGTTTAACAGCAGGTAGGAAAACAAACAGTGGGCCGAGTGGTTCTTATATGTCATCAAATTCTGTGCTTATTAATAGAATAAAAACATAGCCCAAAACATATACATGCAAAGGGCAGTGCAATGTTTAATTGCAGATATAGACTATACCTAGAGAATGAGAGGACATGCTCTTTTCCTTAATACCTGTGAACACTGCATCTGCTAAAAATGAAAAACAAATGATTCATAACTGTGAATATGAACCTTTTGTTTGAAATGTCAGCTGTAGGGAGAAACCGTGGTGAATGATTGCTCCCTGTTGTTTCAAAGTCAGTGAGAAGCACTTCAAAGCCAGAACACGAGAGAGGATACAGAGAGGATAGAGAGAGGGAATCACTAATGTCCTCTTTCTCACTACTATCAGCTCAGTATCACCTGCTGGAAACTATCCATCTCTCCTAAACTATATAGACACGCAAGGGGAGTTCTTTTTAAATAAAGGAATATACATACCACAAGCGGCTCAGCAATCCTAAAAGTACCACATTTAGAACTATAAATTCCTCAAGGTTTAGATGCTGAAGAAATAAACTGGTGATTAAGTTAAGGTTATCATAGATCAAGAAGACTGACATTTTCTTCAGCATATAAGATGAAAATAATATACAAGGTAAAGCATCACTACAGGTTGCAGTTTATGTTTCTTGTATTTTTTCGTTATAGGATAGAAGTGATGAGTCTCCAGTGCTGAACTGCATTCATTTCAGCTCCGGGGACCCCCTGCTTCCCGAGATACGTGCCTCCATAGTGGGTGCTGGCATCTCCATGTTAAATGTCCCAGTCACATGGGCCAAAAGGAAGCCACCAGGTATGACGTTCACGGCTTCTATTGGCTACAAGACGCGGGACATTTAAGCTGCCCCATCAAGCTGCTACATGTAGATACTTTTATCCTCTATAGGAGGCAAGTATGTCGGGGAGGGGGAGAGCGAGAGCATTCACTAAACTATAGAGCAGGGTTTCCCAAACTTTTTTTTTCGTGACCCGGTTATTTTTGAACATCTCCTTCGTGACCCACTAAAAATGTTATCGCCTATACTGGTTATAGGCCGCACAGACCACACACAGCCACTGATACACACACACAGCCACTGATACACACACAGCAACACACACAGCCACTGATACACACACACACACACAGCACTGACAGACACGCAGCCACCGACACACACACATGATAAATACCCACAGCCTCTGATACACACACACGCAGCCACTGAACACACACACTGCTACACACACAAACAATGATAACACACACACACTGATAACACAAACACACACACACCGCTCTCCCTATAGCACACTGACACAAACAGTGAATTACAGGCAACGACGGATGTGTGTGACTGGAGAGGGGGCCAGAGGCACTTTAGAGGGGGGGCCAGGGGCACTTTAGAGGGGGGCCAGGGGCACTTTAGAGGGGGGGGCAGGGGTGGGAGAGGGGGGGAAGGGGGTGGTAGAGGGGGGGGACAGGGGTGGGAGGGAGGGGGCCAGGGGCACTTGGGTGGGAGGGAGGGAGGGGGAGGGGCACTGGGTGGGAGGAGGGGGGGGGCAGGGGCACTGGGTGGGAGGGAGGGGGCCAGGGGCACTTGGGGGTGGAGGGGTGGAGGGGGGAGGGGGACGGGGCACTTGGGTGGGAGGGAGGGAGGGGGCCAGGGGCACTTGGATGGATGGGAGGGGGCCAGGGGCACTTGGGTGGGAGGGAGGGAGGGGGCCAGGGGCACTTGGTGGGAGGGAGGGAGGGGGCCAGGAGCATTGGGTGGGAGGGAGGGTGCAAGGGCACTTGGGTGGGGAGGGAGGGGGCCAGGGGCACTTGGGTGGGAGGGGGCCATGGGCACTTGGGTTAGGGGGCCATGGGCACTTGGGTGGGATGGGAGGGGGCCATGGGCACTTGGGGGGAGGGAGGGGCCATGGCGGCATTGGGTGGGAGGGAGGGGGCCATGGGCACTTGGGTGGGAGGGAGGGGGCCATGGGCACTTGGGTGGGAGAGAGGGGGCCATGGGCAATGGGTGGGAGAGAGGGGGATGGGCCATTGGAGGGAGGGAGGGGGCACTGGGGGGAGGGAGGGGGCACTTGGGTGGGAGGAGGGGGCCCATGAGAATGGGTGGGAGGGAGGGGGCCCATGAGCACTTGGGTGAGTGGGTGGGGGCCCAGGGGCACTTGGGTGGGTGGGTGGGGGCACTTGGGTGGGTGGGGGGCAGGGGCACTTGGGTGGGAGGGGGCCCAGGGGCACTTGGTGGTGGGTGGGGCCCAGGGCACTTGGTGGGTGGGGGGCAGGGGCAATGGGTGGGTGGGAGGGGCGGGCCAAGGGGCACTTGGGGTGGGTGGGAGGGGGCCCGTGGGCACTGGGTGGGAGGGGCCCAGGGGCACTTGGGTGGGGTAGGGAGGGGGCCCAGGGGCACTTGGGTGGGTGTGGAGAGGGGGCCATGGGGCACTTGGGTGGGAGGGAGGGGGCCCAGGGGCACTTGGGTGGGAGGGAGGGGGCCCAGGGGCACTTGGGTTGGAGGGAGGGGGCCCAGGGGCACTTGGGTGGGAGACAGTGACTGGGTGGGGTGACTTACCTTGCCGCCAGACGCTTTCCCCTGCTGCCCCCGATATCCCCTGCTTCCCGGGACGGGAGGTGGGCTTGGGGGCACGGGAGGTGGGCTCGGGAGGGGGTGCCACGGGAGGTGAGCTCGGGAAGCTGGCCGCGGGGGGAAGCGGGCCGCAGTTGGAGCTGGTACTTCCTCCTCCGTCCCACGTTGGGAGCGGGGGGGAGGAAGGGAGCGGGCCCTGCGCAAGCGCGCGGGACCACGGGGGGAATCGCCGCCATTTTTTTTAAATTGAGCAGGGGGGACGGGAGACACCGCGCGGCCAGCCTCGCTGCGACCCGGCAATTTTGGTGCCGTGGCACGGTGCCGGGTCGCGACCCACCATTTGGGAAACGCTGCTATAGAAGATTTGGGGGGGTGGGAGGTGGGGGGGAGATACCAACTCCAGAGGTAGTTTATCACCTTTCAGATCCAGACTATACAGGTCAAATGTTACAGAATATTTTTTTTTACATTTTAAGTGTTTATTGTTTTGTTTTTAAATGTCAATTACTGTATGCTACATTCTCTGAGGAACAATGCCTTTACAGGACTTATTTACATCAGATCGATTTCCTCTCTGCCAAAGTTAAGACATCAAAGATAGTGGATGCTTAAGAAGATAACCTGATCATATTAGTTTTCCAAAGAACATTGTTTACCGTTGTGCCAATTAAAAAAAAATCCTTACATCGTAAATGTGTGTATACTGGGCTTAATACAAAATAACCCATTGAACTCTGATACATGCATTATGTAGGGAATCCCCAATACAAAATTACATACTGTACCTCACACTTCATTTCGCCTGTTCTTGGTATTTCCAATATAACATGTGGCTGCATAAACAAATTCATTCAGAACGCTGGCTATAGGGCAGCTTGAATGTCCCAAAAGCTGACATTATTACATAACGGCTCAGCTGTTCTCCAATGCAGTAAATGAGACAGAGAAGGTTTAATAGAAAACTGAATTACCCACATTATCTAGGATGTAAAATTAGTCACAAATAAAAAAATGCCACATAAACAGAAGTAGAAGGATACTGGAAAGCTTTGCAGCAGCCGTCCATGAGGCGCAGAATTAACTTGCAGGCACCCAGGATCTTCACAGACACCAGTTCCATGATGGGCTGACTTGGCACGGCACAATGTTGTGTCTTTTTCCTAAGTGGATGCAGATTCAAGGATATGTTTCACATTATTAAGCAGTTATGCACAGACCTGCTTCAAAACTGCAAGCCTATTTACTTAATGTTGGGGATATAAGAGAGACTACAATAGTAGCTAGTTGGCATATGTGTAGTGTACACTTTACACCCTGCTGATGGGTATTAACTGTATACAATACCCACAAAACATTGTATGTAGTCATTAATATGCACGTGTGTCACATACTTACTGTATGTATTGTTATTATACATTCAAATGTTTGTGATGTCAGGGATCAGCCATTTCAGAGCTAACATTTTGGATTATTCCCACTACATGTATATTATTATGTCACGTGTATTACTGCTGTGAAGTGCTATGTTCCTGGATGGCACCATATAAATAAAGATATACATACATACATACATACCTTTTACTGATCTAAGACACTGTAAAAAGCATTAAATGTTTACTACCTGTAGTTTGTCAAGCCACAGGTATACTTCACAACACTATTTTAAATAAAATAACAGATGAGGGAATCTAGAATAGATAGTTACAATAAATAACTTATTGAACAAATTAAAGGGCTCCCTATTACCTTATATACTTTGGACACAGCTCTAACATCTCTTGAATGGAGCCATCCAAATCCATAGCACTTACACGCTTCACGCACTGCTCAACCTGTAAGAAAAAATCATGTTCAAAGCATCTTAGACATGTTAAATACCACGATAAAAGACATGTGCCTCTTTTGGAATACAGCTATACACGAAACGAGAGTGGATGTAAACAATTATTCTGTTACTTTCAATTGGGAGTAAATTATTACCGTAACCCCTTTTAAAGTCATTTTTTACATACGTAAATCACAAAAGGGGTCTGATATTGTAAAGTCAATTAAACTGTGTTTTGGATACTAAACATATACGAGCTATTAAGTACAAGGATCCACACATTGTTCCACTATGTACACAACTACACCATGGCTCTAACACTGTTTTTTTAAGGGGTCAGATCAAAACACATTTAGAAGTAAATGGGCCCCAAACGTATTGCGATGTAATGATTTAGAACAATTACTAACAAGTGCAAAAAAATGATGACATTAACCAAATCAGAATTTCTTTTTCTATTTAATGAGAATCCAATTTTGGCGAGTCTATCACCGACCCAAGATTCATAAAGATTTGGAACAGCCACCGGGTAGGTCAATTATATCGGAGATTGGGTCCCTAACTATGCAATTTTCACAATATGTAGACATTTCTTCAATCACTAGTCTCCACACTGCCCTCACATGTGAAAGACATCATACACTTGCTACAGATTATTGAAAAACTTTGAATGGGAAAATGATTTTATATGGGTCTCCTGTGATGAATCTTCCTTGTATACATGTATTGAGCACAAAAAGGGGTATGGAGGCGATTAAATATATATTTTTTAATTGGATGGTACACTCCCTGGGAAACAAAGGGATTTTATTATTGATAGTATCAGATTCATCCTAACACAGAACTATTTTTACTTTCGAGATAACTTTTACCTGCAAAAATATGGTACGGTCATGGGTACGAGATTTACCCCAAGCTATGCAAATCTATTTTTTGATATTGGGAACATCTTTTTAAAGAATATAATTATCTGGAGAAGATTTTTTAGATATCATTTTTATTTGGAATGGGCTTGTTGGGATTGTCAAAGCGTAGAAATTAAATCAATGAGTCAAGGGTTCAAAAAAGTAACAACATGAGTTTATCTGTACCAAGGCACAATTGGGAGACAAGAATTCAGAAAGAACTCAAGCCTCTCCCAACATATTGATTGGTATCACATTTTTATACATTTCAAAATGAGTAATACGCCCTTTAAGGGGGCTGGCTTAGAGATAAAAAATATATGATGACATACAAAAAGACATATTGATACCTAAATATGCTACATACGCTATATTCTTATCGATAATTTACCATAATGTGGGCCTCTTAACCTTGTGACATAAGGGAGTTACTCTGTCCAGCCCTGTGTGTGTACTGTAGTTGTCAGATAACAGATCCTACGGTCAGCAGAATTATCTAATGCAGGAGAAATCGCTTACGAATGCTATTTCAATTTATTACATGTCTCGTAGGAATTACACAAGGGTGGGTTACATCCAGAAGCGATACTCTGCAGAATCAAACATTCACAGTTCATACACGAATGAAACAAATAAACATTCATATAAGCAAACACTCAAAATGGCGTTTTAGGCCAAAATGGAGGTGATGATAGCCACACACATTATCTCAATCTTCACAGGATTTTAGAAAGTTTGTTAGCTACCCTAAAAATTGCTGAATTCTGATTACATTTCTTAAAACGCTTTAAGAAATGCAATTATCATTCATTCCCTAAAAAAACAAAACAAAAAAAAAACAGAACTAAAAAGAGAAACCTTAATCAGATATACTCGGACAAAGGAAAGGGGTTCTACATAATAAAAGAATGAAAGAAACATCCCGTTCTATCACTAGATTTAAAGAAGGGTCAGCATCGATTAATAAAATCATTAATAGGCATTGGAACATCTCATTGAACAAACCAATTTTAAAACCGATTTTACCCAACATACCAGAAATAATATCTAAAAAAAAATAATAAAAAAATAATTAAAAAAATATATATATATTTTGGCACTGCCTGAGTTAAGAAATCAAAAATAGGGAATCAACAATATTAGATTCCAACCAAACCTATGGGGTATTTCACGTGTGGAGAGTACCACATGCTCCTTCTCTGATTCAAAAAATAAAGGATTCCATTCTAAAATAACAGGAAAGGAATACATAATCAAACAGTGTATTACTTGTAGAACACAATGTTGTATACCTACTGTAATGCCCATGTGGGCTCCAATATGTTGGGAGGATCAAAAGAAATATAAAAAGAAAGATTTATGGAGCATAAAACAAACATTGAATAAGGCCATCTACAACAGTGTATCAAAACACTTTTCTGAAAAACATAATTGCAATCCAAAAGGATGAAATATTAAGGGTATTGAATGTGTATCATTAGGACTTAGAGGTGTAAATAGACAAATTACATTATGTAAAAGAGAAACGTGTTGGATAAACGAACTACAAACTTTAACCCTTTGAGGTCTTAATACTGTATACATATAGACGTGGCAGCTTGATATGATTATAGTATTTAAATAGATTGTGTGATTCTATGTTCTGGTTTTTATTTATTTGTTTAATAATAGGTATAATACTTACAGATTTAGTTAGTCTGCATGGCCCACTAAATTACCAATTAAATCATAAATAACGTAAAGTATTAGAGACTATCATTTTAAAAGTTTAAATTAGTTTTTAAAAGTATTTTTTAAGTAATAATGTGTAGATATATTTAAGATTGAATTTTACATTTCTCTTAAAGAATTTTTATAGAATGCTTTTAAATAATTCTAAAATATTTTTTTCCTTCAATTAATTTAATAAATGTAAATATAATAAGCTTCAAAATAAATAATGTATTAAAGAGCTATAATTAATATTTGGATTAGATAGAATTTAATATGATATATTCTCCAATATTCTATATGAACAATATCTAAATAACGAATATACAGCTAATCTATATAGTGTAACAGAGGATTAATAGATCTGTATTTTGATGGTTAGTGTGTTTTTCATCCTTGTTCTCCCCTCCATCTTTTTTTGTAGAAACCACAATACACCACTGATTTTATTTTTTATTGTAGGTGATTGAAATTATTTATTTATTTAATTATTGTCTTCAGGGATTTCTAACTAATATATCTCACTGCATTATAATCCAAGTGTTTTTATGTTAAATGGAAGTTATAATTAATTCCCGATACTCTAAATAAAGAGAAATCACCTATATGACAAGCGGATGGAAAGCACAGCTCCTTGAGAAAGGATGGGGTCCAAAGTGTAACTTGCTGGTAAAAACAGTTTATCGAAAAACAAGGCACAGCAGCCACAAAATACAGAACCACTAACGCGTTTCACACACAGGGCGCTTTGTCAGAGTACTTGGGTTCTATTTCTATCAATACATACTATAAATAAGGGACTTCTCTAGAAGGTGTCTATCACACCCAAGTCCCAGACGAAGCAGAGACTTTGTGAAACGAGTAGGACAATCTGTTGTAGACCAGTGCACCCAAAGGACATTGATCAGCTGCTGAAGCTCCCTGCACGTTCTCCATTACATCAAAGTCAACACGAAAGTAAACAGGCGCGCACGCGATGCGGCGGTTCAGCTCCAGCGTGAGGGGACTCATCAAGGAGGACAGAGACAGAGGAGGCAATATGTGCTGCATGACAGCATTTAAGAATGCGAGTGGGAATTTTTCCCGTTTTTATTTTTAACTGTTTAAAAATAATAATCTGCACCATGATAGGGGTGTGAGCGCTCTTCTAATCCACTGCAGTACACCATCCTTCATACCCTGAGAGTTGGGAATACTCTTGAAGAAGAAGCACCTACCCCTGATGGACTTTATGGCCTTTTTAACCATAAGGAAATTAGGCTAATAAATAAATTTTTAATATCTGCTATATGTATCAGCCAAATTGTGATTGGTAATTTTTGTGCAAATGTTGGCGCTTTTTGGTAATTGTTTTATGTATTGCAATGTAATGTTAAATATATTTCATGACTTTCAAATTATTAGATCTAACATTTTGCAAGCATTTATGACATCATATATATTGACATTACCTTAACTTACAAGTGCGTTTCAGTGTGAAAAACTGCACTTAGTGGCCTATCCAACTAGTATAAAATTAGCAGGAGCATATGGTCCTGGGGCTACATCAATACCCTTCATGGGCCGCAGGTCGACTGTTGAAGAGCCCTGATCTACACTACACTGTCAGTTTATCTTTAAAAAATAAAAAGAAAGAAAATGAATTCAAAGTTTGGTATTTTGTACCAAAAAATAAATAAATCAAGCAACACCCAAACTAGATAAATGAATTTAGTCAATGATTGGTGGGAGGGCTTCTAACATGTGCCCTCAGATCAGGAATGATGATCACTATTAGTTATTTGAGCAACAGCCTCAACAAACACAGGTATTATATATATATATATGCAAGTCACCTCGCCAAGCGCCGTCCGCTCAGCGAGCTCAGCGCTAGCGGGGACACAGCCTTACGGCGAGCTCATGGTGGCGGTGGCGTTACATGCACACGCTTAGGTCCAGGTGCACTTCTGGTACTCTTGCCTGATTGTCTACGGTAGTTACTGAAGTGCCCATGGCGCTGCGCGTCGACACGGCTACATTTTGCCAAGACAACTCAATTTGACATTTCGCGCTGCAGTTGTGTGACATCAGCATCACGTGAACTGGTTCTGCCAATGAGGGCGAACCAGTTCAGCTCCCTGACGCGTTCGCCACTTTGTTTAATACTGTGGCAGCTGGACAAGACCTCTAGCTGCTGCCGATAGGAGGTGACGCCGCAGATCTCCCGCCCGTGACTAGTTATCAGGACACACCTGTGTCAACTCCGAGCGGGACAGTCACCAGGCTCTGGATGGCGGGACGAGGGATGTGCAGCCGGTTCCAGGGCTCGGCCGCCATGTTTACATATCCCTGTATGTGTATATATGTGTGGAGAAAGATATATATCACTGTGTATATAAATATATTTACGTATGTGTGCGGAGATAGATATATCACTGTGTATATAAATGCTATATTTAAGTATGTGTTTAAGTATGTGTATATGTCCGTGTATATGCGTACACACATTACATTGTGTACACACGTCTATGTGCATCTATCACTACGTTATCTGCACGTGTTCCGACTTGGAGCTTGTCCCCCGCCGGAAACTCAAGCGCTTCGATCTGACGTCACCAACTTGAACTCAATCAACCAATCGTAGAGGGAGGCTAGTAGCATCCACCCAATTAGCGGCTAGGAGAGAAAGCACTGTTAACCAATCAATCAGCTGCTGCAGATGAGCGTGGTCTTGTTTTTTTTGTTTTTTTTCAATGCTCAACTTTATTAAGACGTTGAACACATCGTACAAACGTGTAGAAGTGTCGTATGATATTGTAGCAGTGTACACACACGATTTCACTGCAAACTTGAGACAAACCTTAAAGACCCATAGGATTATTACAGTTTAAAATGTGATACCAAAAGAGTAGCTGGAATGCAAATATGGAAATCTGATATTTGATTTTGATCAAATCAGATATTTCAAATCTGATATTTTAAAGTGTACTGTATGTAATATGTAGTTGTCCAATAAAAAAAAGTATCATGTTAAACTTTTTTTTCAGTTTTCCACACAACAAATAATGGCAACATACTTATTTTAAACACCTACATATTTATACAAATATCTGAAACCTACTTGGAAGTAAATTATTTAAAACAATGATTTATTCCTGCCAAATACGCTCGCTACAATATAAACATATTCAAAACTATGCCAAAAGATTTAATGAAACCCACCAAATGGCATTTTGGGGTATACCAACAAAACACTTAAACCCAGTAGAATCCAATGTATAGATGTGCAATATTGCACTATATGGCAGAAGGAATAAAGTCCATCACAAGCTCTGGGAGAGTAACGTCCAATTTAGATCCAATGATGAACTTTATTACATAATTGGATCTAAATTGGAGATTTTACTGTCCCAGACCTTGTGATAGACTTTATTCCTTCTGCCATATACAGTAGTTCAATATTGCACATATATACATTGGATTCTATTGGCAGATGTTATCCACTGTGTTTTTTTTGTTGAAACCGAAAATGCCATTTGGAGGTTTCCATTAAATCTTTTGTCGTGGTTTTGAATGTATATTTGTGTAGTCATGCCATCTGTGGCTACTAGTTTGCTTCCCTCCTGGCAGTAAATCCTGGTATAAGTAGGCCTTGCCAGTCGTTGATATGGGTTTTTTCTCCTCCTTGATACTGCACTTGAGTGACAGCGGGATGCGGTGACATCAGGCCTGGGCATGACCAATCATGAGTCAGACCTGATGCTCTCCTCCTGGCTGTACAGTACTTAAGGGCAGGTACTGTCCAAATTTAGCAGTGCCTTTCCCCACTTGAGGAAGGCAGGTCACACAGTGGAGATGCTGATTATTGGGCCTTCTCTAGTCCTCTTCCCTCCGGGGAAGAGTGAGTGTGGACCATACCTCTGCTAGGGAGGCTGGGAAGAGCTAAGACGGCTGCGGGTGCCCTTGACCTGTAGTGACGGTCCAGGGACCATCCTTCAGTGGTAGCTGAGAGTTACTGCATCAGGCAGAAGCCTGCCTTGTTACTGTGCTGTACAGAAGAGATAATAAACCGTTCCTGTTGTTATACCTCCTGCCTGGTGCGTGATCTTCCTGGGGGGAGAGGTAATAGTTCTACCGTGGGAGATCACCTTCAGTTCCTGGAGCCTACGGCAGATGGAGGCGCTGCACTGCTAAAGAGATATGTGGGGTATGAACCCCAGAAGCCTAGTCCTGTGTCCCCACTACCATCGGCGGACGACTCAGCCCTCCTGTTACCTGTAAATATCATGCACCACACGATCCATAATGGCCACATCTTTCACGCGGTGGGGGAATCACCGTTACATATGTATATTGTAGTGAGCGCTTTTATCTGTGTATTCTATCTGTCTTTCAGACTGGTCTCCACAAGAAGTAGTCTCACAATATAGTTCTGTGTTTTTATCACCTCTCATTCCTTCCCAATTCCTCTCATATATGGATATTGTTTGGTTTACAATATTATTCAGCATTATTTAGACTCAATCACAGTATATATCATCTTTAAATGCAGTTCATACACGGAATAGATTTTCACATTTACCTACTGCTAGCACTATTGTCACTTATTCTCTTTTGTTGTATGTGTAACGGGTTTCCCCCCCCCCCCCAATCTCACATTGGCCCGGGTAGTCTAACAACGTGTTTGGTGGTGTACCTGTAGGCAACAGGACTTCTGAGTCTCCCGCTTGATGGTATTAGGGGATGTCATCAGGACAGGTAGCTGAGGTAGTGGGTGCGAGTTCAACTTACATCATGTGCAGCGCCTCCACCTCATCAGGATCTGTGCTTCCGCAGGGAGATGGTCCTGGTGAGGAACTCCTTCTTGGTGGTGACTGCCACTGCTGAGTAATCTCACTCTCACACAGTGGGGGTTTCATTAACAAGGTCATCTTTATTGTAGATTGGGATGTAGCAGACTTCCCCATGCAGCTGCCGGCTCTAGCCGCACATCTCTTCGTGCTGTCCCTTTGCCAGGTACGCCCTCCCATATTGAAGTGGGATTCCCCCTTCTCCTAGGGAGACCCTCTCTATGCCAGGTCCCTGGACACAGAGTGGCTTAGACAGGCTTGATTGGTCAACCTGTACCGCTAGTTACTGCACTAGGGTCACAAAGTGTTCCTACCATCCCTTATCCACAAGCAATACGATACCTTTTGGAAACGAAATCAGCAGGCAGCACTCCAGAATTGAACAAACAAGTGTATTGAAAAAATTAAATAAACACAAAACCAACGTTTTAGTCCACGAATGGGACCTTTGTCAAGGTGGTGCAGTTACAGGACAGAAGTGAACACATATATATACCCCTAGAACACTCACAAATAACAGGTGCTGCAAATCAAGTTGATTGCACAGCGTGATGTCAGATGCAGTGTTGACCTTGGGTAAGGGGGGGGGGGGGGGGGACACGCTGTAGGGGGGAAAAAAGCAGAGGCGGCCCCCAAGAAAAAGTTTTTTTAAAAAAAAAAAGTTGTGTTATCTAAAACGGCCAAAGGCGCAGGTTGAGCTGTGGCCCGCACCATTACGCGCGGGCGGGGCATTCACGTTGGGAGGCGGGAGAACTTTTATCATTATAATATATATTATATTATATATTTTCAAGTCAAACCTCCGCAAAAGCGCCGTTTCCCCCGCTTTGCATCAGCGGAAGCCAGCCGGGGCTAGGCGGGGGGGGGTGGGACACCCCCACAGGGGCCTTACGGCGCAAAGCTCATGGTTGGCGGGTTGTGTTTGGCGTTACATTTTGCACACGCTTAGGGGGGTCCAGGGGTTTTGCACTTCTGGTTTACTCTTGCCTGATTGTCTAGGTAGGTTTTTTTTTTACGAAAGTTTTGCCCACCATGGCGCTGCGCGCCGGGAACACGGGCTTACCATCTTTTGCCAAAGGGGGGGGACAAAAAAAAAACCCTCCATTTGGGAACAACATTTTTCGCGCTGGTGCCAGGGTTGTTGTTGGACATTCAGCATTCACGTGGAACTGGTTTTTCTTGCCCAATGAGGGCGAAAACAAAAAAACCAGTTCCAGCTTCCCTTGGGAACGGCGGTTTCGCCCACTTTGTTTAAATTTTAACTTTGGGGGGGCAGTGGGGGAACCAAAGAAAACCTCGAAAAGGCTGGCCCTTTTTGCCGATAGGGAGGTGACCCGCCGCAGAAATCTTTTCCCCGCCCGTGGACTAAGTTAATTCCAGGGACACCCCCAAACCTGGTGCTCAAACTCCGAGGGAAGCGGGGGGGGACAGGTTCCACCCAGGCCTTCGGGATGGGAGGGGGACGAGGGATTTTGTTTTGGGCAAGGGCCGGTTTCCCAGGGGGCTTCGCCGCCCATTTGTTTTACCATATTCCCCTGTATGTGTATTATATTGGTGTGGGAGGGGAAAAAAAGATATATAAATTCAACTGTGTATAGAAATTATATTTTTTTTTAAACGGTATTTTGTGTGCGGGGAGGGATAAAGATATATTCCCACTTTTGTTGATATAAATGTATATTTTAAAAGATGTTGTTTTAAAGTTTATGTGTATATTGTCCGTGTAGATGCGTTTTTACACACATGACCATTTGTGTACCCAACCACGGGGTGTCTAATGTGGGCATCTATACTTACGTTATTGGCACGTGTTCCGGGGAACTTGGAAGCTTGGTCCCCCCCGCCGTGGAAAACTCAAGCGGCTTCGAAAATCTGGGGGACCGGTCACCAAAAAACCTTTTGGAACTCAAATTCAAAAACCAAATCGTTAGGAGGGGGAAGGCTTAGGGTAAAAAAAAAGGCAATCCAAACCCAATTAGGGCGGCTAGGGGCCAGAAGGAAAGGAGAAAAGGGCCACGTTAAAAAACCAATTCAAATCAGCTGATGGCGATGAGGGGCGTGCTGCGTCTTGGTTTTTTTTTGTGTTTTTTTTTTCAAATTTGCTAAAAAACTTTATTAAAAAAAGGGGACGTTGAAAACACATCGTACAAAAAACGTTGGAGAAAAGTGGTCGTATTTGGATATGTAGCAGGTACCAACACCCGAATTTCCACTTTGGGCAAAAACTTGGAGGTCTCCAAAAAAACAACCTTAAAAAGGAACCCCCCATCATAGGGGAAAAATTAATACAGTTTAAAAAAATGTGGATACCAAAAAAAAGAGTTTTTCGGGGGGCTGGAATAGCTGGGAATGCCCAAAATATGGAAAAATCTGGATTATTTGATTTTGATTCAAAATTTAAAGATATTTCAAATATCCTGATTAAATTTTTTAAAGTGTTGTGACTGTAATGTAATTATGTTAGGTTGGTTCCAAAAAAAAAAAAAAAAAAAAAGGTACATGGTTAAAAAAAAAAAACTGTTTTTTCAGTTTTCCCCAACCAAAAAAAAAAAAAAAAAACAAAAAACAAATTAATGGGCAAAAAACACATACTTATTTTTCAAAAAACACCTACTCCCATTTCTACAAAAAATAATCTGGAAAAAAAAAAACTTACTTGGAAAAGTAAAAAATTATTTACAAAAAAAAAACAATTGAATTTATTCCTGCCAAAAAATTACGCTCGCTACCCAAATATAAAAAACCCATATTCAAAAAACTATGGCCAAAAAAAGATTTTAATGAAACCCACCCCCCCAAATGGGCCCCCCCCCCAAATTTTGGGGTATTATTACCAAAAAACAAAAAACCACTTCAAAAAACCCAGTTAGAAATCCAATGTATTAGCATTTTTTGTTTTTAAAAATATTTTGTGGCCCACCTATATTGGGCCCACCAGAAGGATTAAAGTGGTAGTTGGCCATAACAAAGCTTCTGGGAGAGTAACGTCCAAATTTAGAAATTTCCAAGTGTGGAAACTTTATTTACATACTTTGGATCTTAAATTGGGAGATTTTTTTTACTGTCAAGGGGACCTTTGTGATGGGGGGGGACTTAATTTTTCCTTTTCTGCATTATTACAGTAGGTTCCCAAATAATTTTTTTTTTGCACATATATTACATTGGATTCTATTGGCAAGCATGTTATCCACCTGTGTTTTTTTTGTGCAAACGAAAAAAAATGGCCATTTGGGGGGTTTCCATTTACAATTGTTCTTTGTCGTTGGGGTTTTGAATGTAGTATTGTGTTTTTAGGTCATGCCATTTCTGTGGGCGTTAACTCTAGTTGGGGACTTCCCCCCCCCCCCTCCTGGCAGGTAAAATCCTGGTATAAGTTTGGCCTTTGGCAGTCGTGTGTTATGGGTTTTTTTCTCCTCCTTGGATTCTGCACTTTGAGTGGGGAAGTGTGGTGATGCGGTAGAAACATCAAGGGCCTGGGCATGGACCCAATTCATGGAGTCAGGAACCTTGATTGCTCTCCTTCTTGGCTTGTTTACAGTTACTTAGGGCAGTTTTGTGTTACTGTCAAATTTTAGGCTAGTGCCTTTCCCCCACTTGAGGGGGAAGGGGCAGGTCCCACACAGTTGGAAAGATTGGCTGATTAATTGGGGCCTTCTCTAGTTTCCTCTTCCCTCCGGGGGGAAAAGAGTTGAGTTGTCGACCCATACCTATGCTTAGGGAGGCTGGGAGAGTACGTTAAGGGACGGGCTGCGGGTTGCCCTTTGACCGTAGTTGGACTTGGTCCAGGACCATCCCTTCCGTGGTAGGCTGGAGGAGGTTAACTGCCAATCAGCGCAAGGGAAAGCCCTTGCTTGTTAATGTTTGCGTTACAGAAAGAAAGAGATAATAAAAAAAAAAAAAAACCGTTCCTGTTGTTATAACTCCTGCCTGGTGCGTGATTCTTCCTGGGGGGAGAGGGTAAAGTTATACCGTGGGAGATCACTTCAGTTCCTGGAGCCTACGGCAGATGGAGGCGCTGCACTGCTAAAGAGATATGTGGGGTATGAACCCCAGAAGCCTAGTCCTGTGTCCCCACTACCATCGGGGCGGACGACTCAGCCCTCCTGTACCTGTAAATATCTGCACAACACGATTCATAATGGACAATTTTCACGCGTGGGGGGGAATCACCGTTACATATATGTTAGTGAGTGAGCGCTTTTATCTGGTATTCTATTGTCTTTCAGACTGGTCTCCACAAGAAAGTCGTCTCACAATATAGTTCTGTGTTTTTATCCCTCTCATTCCTTCCCAATTCCTCTCATATATGGATATTGTGGTTTACAATATTATTCAGCATTATTTAGACTCAATCACAGTATAATAATCTTTAAATGCAGTTCATAACAGGAATAGATTTTCACATTTACCTACTGCTAGCACTATTGTCACTTATTCTCTTTGTGTATGTGTAAGGGTTTCCCCCCCCCCCCCAATCTCACATTGGCCCCGGGTAAGTCTAACACGTGTTTGGTGGTTGTACCTGTAGGCAACAGGACTTCGAGATCTCCGCTTGATGGTATTAGGGGATGTATCAGGACAGGTAGCGTCGTTGGTAGTGGGTGCGAGTTCAACTCTTACATCATGTGTGCGCACTCACCTCATCAGGATCTGTGCTTCCGCCAGGGAGATGTCCTGGTGAGGAAACTCCTCTTGTGGTGGACGCACTGCTGAGTAATCTCACTCTCACACAGTGGGTGTTCATTAACAAGGTCATCTTTATTGTAGATGAGGACTGTAGCAGAACTGCCCCATGCAGCTGCCGGCTCTAGTCCGCCACATC